>UELW01000311.1:7345098-7843391 GCA_900490495.1 Danionella dracula | reverse complement strand
AGTAAGAATTTTTTTTAAATAAAAAATAGGGTGGAATAACATTAGCATAGAAATAATACAATTAGGAAGGGAAAACTGTTTATCTAGGAGTAACTAGGAATAACTTCCTAAATAAACATCCTAAATAAATTAGGAAGTAATAGCAGTGCATTTTTATGCAAATTGTCAATTTCATAGGACAACAGGGGCATCATATATCAATTTTGTGTTTATCTGAAAACTTTGCAAACATCAGATTTTATTTCACTGTAATATTTACAAACATTTACTGTTAGATTCTTCTAACAGTGGCAATGATGTGGATTCCAGCTTTTTTCCACGCATTAAACACAACGGCAGACAAAATATATGTGCAAATATATCTATAATTTACATTTTTAAGTATGTATTTTGAGTAAAATACTACCTTTGGCTTCTCTTCAGTACAACACATTTATTTTTTATTAACAATAATAAGAATTTGTTTTAAACCTAATAAATAAGTTAATGAAAGTTTTGTCAATTGAAATTGACTTAGGGTCTGTAGGTAAACATTGGTAAACATACCAATGAAATTACCTTTTCTTTTATGTAAGATTTTTTTTGTATACCAAGTCTAGAACTTCTAGAATGTTTTACTTTGAAATAGACTATAAAACAACTTTAATTGGAGTGAAGGCAAAAATAAAAATGGGTGCAAAATGTGATCACAGGTATTAAAGGGTTAAAGGGAATATCAAATGCTATGTTTACAAAAGCTGATGTGAGTATTTGTGGTATGTTGCCCTCATTTTAACTACATGAATGGTGAGCAAACTGAGCACACTATGAGCTTTTATTAAATAACCTATTTCTGATGTTAAACTAATACAATAGTTATTCTTTAATGTTTTGTAATGAAAAAAATTGCAAATGTAAGCATCTTGGAATACTTTAGAGCAAACTCTAAAGAAGCCAACATCCATCTGTGTTGTTTTTTTGTTCATTTATTTTTTTGTACACCTGCTTTGAGATCAGAACAGAAACATACTGTCAATCTGAATTTACAATAAGACATCTACATCTCAGTTACTTACCTAAACTTAGCGGATGTTTGTTTACACTTAGTACTCATAACAGGGATAGAGAACTGCCCTTTTAAACACTGTCCCCAAACTTAAGCATTATGAAGTGCAACAGCACCATCTACTGTGAACAGGCACTGATGCATGAACTAACTGCAAGTGATATTTCACAGCAATAAGTAAATTTAAACATGTATGCCATTGTTAATCTAATACAGATAAAGCTACTCTTGTTGAAATTATAAACCGTACACTCTGACCTAAATTGGTCAGTCCTTGCATTGATTTCTCGGTTCCAGCTTGGATGGAGTAGACGTGGCTTTCAAAGGCGAACAACCCAAGGTCATGTAATTTCAGAGGGCTTTCCAGATATTGTCATTTCCAACATCTGGAGTGTCTGTTTCGACACCTTGCAGTCTTTTTACCCTTTAGCACTCCCTCTCCACTTGTCTTATGATGTACTGTGGCAATCATGTTGCTTTAATAATCATTTTTTTATTCTCTTTGAAATGTTCAGTCTTTGTGTCCACCTTTGCTCTGATGAAGACCAAAGAACTGAATTGCAATCTAACTTCATCAGTAATCGGGTTTTGTACGTCACTCTGTCCAGTGTCTTTCATCGTTTGACATTTCAGACTATCAACAAGTAACACGTTCAGTTTTGAAAGGTCACACTGCCACATTCCAGGTTCCTCTGTTTTCTACTATTTAAACCTGTTAGTGATCTATTTGATTGCCTGTAAGGCTTATTTTAACGACTTATTTGATGCAGTATGTAGATAAAAAGATTCTGCCTTGATTAACAAGTTGTATACTGCATCATACTCTATAGCAGTAGTTTTCAAACTTTTTTCACCAAGAACCACCAAAAAGTTGCCGCTCCAACTACCACCATAATAAGCAACATCAAAATATATGTAAAGTATAGCCATAGCGTATAGACCCTCCTGTTCAGCTATAGTTAATTGAAGTTCAGTATTATTTATAATATTTTTATAGTTGTTCATTTTAGCCATGCTAAACAGTGTACATCCTGAACATTAAGAATAAACCGGGTCCGAAGTGTATAAACCAGGCTAAAGAGCGACCTGACCCAGAATGATTTTTTTATGTTTTTAAAGTTTTGTTTACTAGGCAAGTTTTTATTAAAACACTCCTTTCTCTTGCTGTCTTTCTCTCTTTTTTACATATTACTTACATATTATTTATTTTTCTTCTAGTAAGAGCAAGTGATGTTGAAGTAAGGGCATTATAGGTAAAACAACCAATTTTTTTTTAAATATTAAAGTTGCTGCTGCATTTATAGTTTATTCACATTCTGATGTTAATACAATGTTTTTGATGTTATTTTATTATCTTTATCTTTATGTTCACACTCTTTGAATTACCATAGCTGAGAGTAAAATAGATATGTTAATAGATAAAGAGAACAACTTCATCATCAGGTTGAAGGTAAAATAATTATCAATAACTCAACATACTGAGGCTCAACTTAAGTTGAGATTTCAGTCAGACTACATCTGCATGAGCTGTTAGTGAATGAGCGCCTGGATTGGCTAAAACTAGAATCTGATAGATTATTCTGTTACATCTTCAATTTTACTTATCATTGGATGCTATTTATAATCCTTTCTCCTTCTTACCAAAGAATCACAGATTTCTTTATTTACAGCATGTTTTATTAATGACTGGCTGAAAAGAGAGCGCGGGATTGTAAGGTGCACTAGCGCATCTGCGTCTACTCAGGAAGAAATCGGACTCCGGAAGAAACCGTGACTTTTTACATCTGCTGGTTCATTCTTTTATTTCACATGTGTTTGTAATGTGTTCAATCAACATATTTTTATTGTCAGTCGCCATGTCACCACTCCATGTCAACACTCAGTGACACGGTGTTCTAAAGTGCCATATTTTTCACTCTTGCTGCTTTTTCGCCGCACATAATGCGCACCATCTCTTGGCTACATGTAAACATAGCTTTTCAGAAGAGTGTGGGGCTTACCTGATATGAAGCTTCTTATTTCATTTATTTTCTTGTACCGTTGGCTCTTGCAGCTAATACAGAGATATAATCCTGATGCACGTGGGAGCTTCTCAGCTAGTTACACATGCTATGCACCTGTTATATACAGTCAACGCACAAAATTAACATGTTTTATTCCAATAATATATTTCTCCACACACACACACACACACACTGGTATTTCTATCTTAATGGGTAAATATACTATTATACTAAGTAGTATAGACAGAAAAACACACAAACAGAATTGACCTCCACGTACCTCTAACAGACGTTCGCGTACCACTAGGGGGTGTCCAAGTACCACCAGTGGTACGCGTACCACAGTTTGAGAACCACTGCTCTATAGGTAACCTGATCCTCACACAAAAAGTTATTGTAATGTAAACTCCTGCAGCTATTTACTTAATTTCAGATGATTTAATCGACAGTTTAGTATAAAGTAGGTTGTTTGTGTCATTGTTAAATACAGTTTCTTTTGAGGTTCATATCTGCAAGGACAGATGAGTCAAGAATGCATTCCAATGCTGAACACAAGGCTACCACATGAGGCTGCTGTAGCATGAAACTTAATAAAAGATCTTGTTTGTAATGTAATAAGATAATTCTTATTAATTCTACCTTAATTCTACATGAAAAGTCTATATTTTAAAAATCCCCAACTGTGGGTTAACAACTCCTAATGCCCATTTTACACATTAATTTTAGATTTGTTTTAATGTTTTAGGTATATAGGGTGAAATTTGATTCTGACAGAACGTGACTAGTAAAAAGATGTTTGTTGGCATTGTCATAGTTGGTAGTGTTGTTGACATATTTTTCATCAAATTTAAAATTGGCAGTCTTATTTATTTATTTGTTTTTGCTAAATGTTTTCTTTTCTTTTTTGGGTGGATGCAAATAGGGGAAGCTTCCTTATTTCAGTTGGGCCCACTTCAAAAAAGAAAAAAAAACCTAGGCCATTCAACAACCATCTCAATAGGACCATTTAAAAAAAAACATTTTTAGCATCCCTAACTGTGTGTTGACAACTCCTAATGGCCATTTTACATATGATGTTTTAGGAACATAGGGTGAAATTTGATCAAACTATCTAGAGAAATAGCTTGATCGTAGAGCCTTGGAGATTTAACCATCTCCTTACAGAACCTTTAAAACAAACAAATTTTTAGCAGTTTCTTCAAGGCAGCTTTACAAAAGCCTATATAGCAATTAAGAGTTAAATAGCATCTCCTGTTAGATAATTCTATGGGGTAAAAATAAAACTACCATATACTGCTACCTTAGAGATTGTGAAGTTCCTTCCGAGATCAAGACATATATGTATTCCTGTTCAGTCAATAATGGATATTTTAATAGTTTGAGGAACATTTTGATTTAAACTGACCTGTAATCACTAACTAATATAAAAACCCAATTTTGTGGTGAAGTAAAGCTACCAATTCTTATTCATTTCTATTGATGCAGGAAAAATGGAGGTCAGGATAAAAAAAAACACAAAAGATCTTCCACAGAAAAAACTTTATAGCTTGCTCAATAAATAATTACTATCTACCTTATTTTTAGTACTAAACATGAAGTTTTAAAGTGACATATTCCAGACTTATAAATCAGATTTAAAACTTTTCCTTAAAACATACAATAAATACCCTTTAAATAGATGTTGATGGGTCTGACCCAGTTTAAGCTGTTGCTAAATTATATTTAAAGTCAATTCTGCAATAACAAAGCTAAAAATACTTCATCAAACTATTGATTCAACTGTTGACACATTAATTTAACCAGCCGTTTCTTTTGAGTTTTTAATAATAATTGAAACTTACAATGCAACAGTGTTGTGTGATGATAATTTACACAGAACCAGTGACAGTATACATCTAAAATTACAAAAGCTTTACATAAAAGTGAAATATCAATATGATATAGTAATAATATATATTTTCTAATATAAACATTATTAAACTTACAGACACATGCTAATTACTTTGGTGTTTTTTCCCTTTTCCTTTACCTTTTGTATTTAAAACTGCATGGTGGATATTCCAGAAATACTCCAACTATAAAAAGTTGTTTGTGTGAGCAGATATTTGTAAGTATTCGCAGTGCACTTTTAAAATGACCTAAAGTCAAAATACATTTTCCACAAAACTGCACAAGTAAACAAGGATGCTGCCATATTTAAATTTGATGTCTAAATTTGATGTCTAACAAGAGAGGAGAGAAATATTACAAATATGCAATGTGTAATACAACATGTTTATCATACAATTATTACAAAAAAGACAATAAAGTAGAGTAATTGAGTCAGTGTAATTTTTTGTACTTTGTAATAGTGGTGACTTACAGAAAAAAAAAGAATCTTCTGAGCTCATTCCAGTGTTGGCAGTTGTTTGTTGAGCTGTATTTTCTTCTGCGAAAGTAGCATTCCAAATGTTAACACTGTGAGTGTCTTTTTGGGGTTACAGGTCAGGGACTTGGAGGTTTCAAGGCAATTTCACGACCACCACACATGCCCCTGCTCTCCCGATGTTTAGAGGAACCTCCTGGAATAACAAGAGACAGAGGTTAATGAGCAGCGTCCACCTTTTGTGGATTTCCTCCTCCGCAGGGCTCTCAGTAGCACAATGTTCATGTGGGTAATCTTAAGAAAGAGAAACAGTTTGAGGAAGCCAAGGAAAGTCAAACACTAGGAAAACTAGAGTTGAATTAAGCTTTTGTGGCTCAGGATGTCTGGGGAAAAGGTGGTTAACCTCATGGAACTCCATGCCATTGTGACACAGTGGAAATCTATTGAATGGCAGGAAATGTTTGCACTTCCTGTGAACTGTAGTACATCTCAAGAGTCAATGAGCATTCAAAGTGTTAAAGCCAGGGTTTGTTTCCATAATGTAATTATTTTATTTAAGTGTATTTTATTCTAAAGAGAATCAGTTAGCATATTACGGAAAAGGTTAATGGTTTTAAGAAAAGATGTTTGTCAATAGAGCCCAACAATAAGTTTTCCCATCAAGAATAGTATTTAATACATAACATCATTTTCTTTTGATATTAGAAAGCATTTTTTTCAATGCATCCACTAAATGAAAGATGAAAACAACATTAGGGTTTTTTTTTTTGTCTGTGTTTAAGTGTTCCTGTTTTAATCAAATTTGTGTGTTATTGAAAGCACATGCTGACATATTTGTAGGTCATAAGTTATTGATTTAACAGTCGTGGGAACAAAAGTCAAATTCCTTCATTGACGCTTGTCCTGGGTTAGATTTCCTTTGTAGTGTGTAAACTTGGATCTAAAATCAGCTACGTCAGTTATGAGAAACAAAATCAACCAAAAATTTGGACATACCATAATACTAAATTTTACCGTACTCTGAATTAAATATGTTTTTTAGTTGATAGCATTTGTGTGATTACTTTACAAAACACAGTTTAAATCATCAGCTGTTTGAGTAAAACCCAATTAAAACTTTATATGAAGACCATTTTACATCTTAAAGCTGTCTTTGTTTTGCAGATAACGATGAAACAACAAAAAATATATGTAGTTTAGTGGAAAATACAAAATTCAGATAAAAGTCAATGCTGTGTCAACAAAATACCACTTTAACATGGTCAGCGTGAGTAAACGTGTTTATTTTTAACCTACTTCCACAGTTAATGAATGCATTACTCTTTAATATATATAAAAGCGATGAGGCTCTTTTAGTGTCAGATCTTGCTGTAAACAAGTTTATTTTTGCTAGTGTTTGATGTTTATTAAACCTAAAACTCATTATTTGTATATTTTAATACACAATAGAAATTTTTATCGATGTCATTATATTCAGTTGATGTTTATGTTAAACTATTAGATCTGTAAGTCAACAAGGTGAAATGGTTGAACATTGTCAAACCCAAACTGTTAATTAATCAAATACCGGTACACGTCTTCTGCGGTTTATAATCATATTTTGAGCTTTTAGGTGACTTAATTATCATTATGTGTCATATCAATGAAACTGAACACAATATATTGATCCAAATGTAAATTAGCTATTTTGGTGACCAACATTGTTAACATTTTAACAAAAATCGACTTCTAACATAACTTCTAAATATACAGGAGCCAGTGCCTTGTACCGTCTGAACTTTTTTTGTTTTTTTATTGAGTCAATTGACTATATACTCAGCCAACATTTCAATATCCTGGAGTATTTAGAGTGTGTGGCAAAACATCAAAAGGTGGGGAAAAGTTTTTGGTGCGAGTCAGTTTTCAGTCCAAGAATAGCCTTGGGGCACCCCACACATTATAGTCATGATGTCATACACAAATATATTAAAGAGCTTTCTCAACCAAACTCATTAAGCCAAGTAGGCAAATTAGCTAAATTAAAATGGTAATTGACTTGGCCTGGAAAGTCAGAAAACTGCTGTGAACATGAAAATGCTAAAATTGATATTAAAACAAACACACCTTTGCAAGTTTGAGATATGCCTGGACCCAATTATTTTATTTATTTATTTGTTTATTGCAGGGGTGGGGAGGATATGTGAAGTTAACTATAATTTGATTGTAGGCTATGTTCTGAAAGTGCTTATACCACTATTCCAAAGGCAGTCTATTTTGATCAAACACTCTTTGCACTAACCTCTGTCCAATCATTGTTCTGCGCATCATAAGATTCAACACTGTTTAAGTAGCTCTGCCCATCATAGCCTCCGACTGCATATAGCCTGTCTCCCAGCAGACAAACCCCCACCGCATCCCTTGGGACACTCAGAGAGGACACTGTAGTCCATGTGTCTGTTTTTGGATCATACCTGTAAAGTGAATGAGTAATCACACCGCATGTTATAAATATGTACACACAAGCCACTGATGATAGCAAAGAGCAGTTTAACAGCAAAGTGTATGTAATCTCGTTTTTGAACACTCATGACTTTGATTAGAATCCCTTACAAGAATTCTATTGTGCTTTCAGCAGAGAGGGTAATAAGGGATTAATGAGTTTAAAATGGTTTCATTTTAAAACCGCTATTGCTCTTCTTTTTTTTATGTCTTTAATGTAAATCTCATTATTTTTTATAGGTATACTTTAAGCAGTTATCTCTTATCTGTTGTCTTAAAAAATGTTTTGGAATTTGAGTGTTTGAAGCTAGCTTGCTATCTTTAGAATGAAATAATGTTTAATGACACGTAACAGTTATTTTCCTCAGAACTACAGGCTTCAACTTTAAGAGAACATAAATACATTTTTAGTTGATGAGCAGTGACACACACTTCAAACCTTTTCCATGCATGGGTTGTTTTTCTCCTTCATCTATTTGAGAATCGTCCTTTGATCATTTTATTATATCATGTTTTAATAGTGCATTTTAAGTTTTATTTCAAAGGAAATAAATGTCCCCACAGACATATTGCATACTTAGTTTTAAAAGGCCATTTCCCAAATGCTTGAACTATTCTGGCAAAATCTTCTCCCACATCAGGTTTTCAGAACTTCTGAAGCTAAACTATGCAAGGCTAGGAAGGTTTACAAAAAGAAGTTCGCTATGGCCACAAACAATTGCACATTTTACATTCATTCAAGTCATCTCGGCCTGCTCTAATTCTTCACTGCAGTTTAATCTTTGACCAGCAGATGGCGCTTCGCACCAGAATAAAGAGACTGGCCACATTCTTCTGTAACAAGGTAAGAGTGGTTTCAAAATAAAGCAAGGTGTGACTGCCTTCACAGCCAAATGTGGTAATTATAGTGCTTGAAAACTATAACTATCTGCCAAGATGCATACCTAGCATTTTGCGGTGTGCTGTTTACAGTTTAATGATTATAATTAAGTGTTAGTTTTCCCCAGATGCTGCTCTTAGGTTGTTTACCTCTCTACACAATCTGACAGTCGTGAACAGTGGCTTGAAGCCGGGGCATCATGTCCTCCCACTGCATATAGAAAGCTGTTGTATGTAGCCACGCCCACTCCTCCCCTCCTCTTGGACATGGGTGCACACATACTCCATTTATTGGTGTGGGGATCAAAACATTCCATGGATCGCAGACAGGAGCTTCCATCACGTCCTCCCACAGCAAATAATCTGGCAAAACACAAAAGTTTCAGTCAACTGGACACAGTCAATATTTAATCTGCTTCAGGGCTATTGACAAGTGATTTACAGAAACTGAATTTCTGAAATGAACTTGCCTTGCATGATAAATATCAACTATTTGTGTATTTGCTTTATTTGAAAAGTTTCCAAAGATACGTAAAGCAACAGAATTTTCAGTTTCACATGAACATTCATGAAAATAAAAACACATTTTCTTTAGTTATTGAAGTTACCATAGTCAGGTGACCAGGTTATGAACAATAAAAACCTTAATAAGAAAAAAATCTTTATGAAAAAATATGAAAACATATTTTTGGAAAGTAAACAATGTATTGTCTTCTGATTTATTTATTTTATATTTAGCAATTAAGTTCTGTTTTTAATTCATTCGGTTGTTACCTGTGCAATTTCTTTATCCTAAACAGAGGCCCTGACTGAAATCCTTCCATTACAAAACTGACTTTTAATAATGGATTTAAAAGCAAATCATGCCAGTACATAATGTTATATGAAATTCTGTATTGTACAAGTATATGTCTCCATTTTAGAATTCTTTGTTGGGGGAATATGATTATATGTGACTCACATTAATGGAAAATGAGACCTACAGTATAGCATGCCTTGCTAACACAACCCATCAATGAATCACTTTGAGAAGTAGGACACTGGGCTCCTTAGGTTGCCTGGAGCTTGAGGTTTCGTCTTTGACCTGCCTAGTTACAGAGATGGCCCTTGAGTCATCAGTCAAGTTTCTGTTCGATTCAGACTCAAGCTCTTTTTATTGGAGAGAGCAACTGTAACAGACGCTCTCCTGCCACTCAAGTGAGTTTAATGTAAAAGACACTTGAGATTCGGTGGTCTCAAAGCCTATTATCTCCCGTCAGACTGAACAAGGTTACACAGTAGATTGGATACAGAACCTAATTCAGACCTCATCATAAAGAAGATTTACAGACAAGAACATTCTGCTCACTTTTCAATCTAGAGAAACCCAATCTCATCTTTATTGAAATTCCTTACAATTTAAAAGTGGTTTTACATTGAAGAAAAACTTGGTATAATTTCATGTACAGGATAAATTAATAAAAAAATAAGCTTGTAGTCTAAAACTGCCACTACATGATAATCAATGAGCTACAGGTTCTGCTCATATAATTGCAATATAATTTAATAGTTACTTTATTTCAGTAACTACTTCAAAATGTGAAACTTTTGTATTATATTCATTTTTTAGACACATACATACTGATAAATGTACACTAGATCTTAAGCAACATGAAGTCCGTTCCTCTCCTCACTTCCTCCATACACTGGGATCTTGATTTCCAAAAGAACAGCCATGTTTACTTTCAGACAAAACCAAAACCAAGCTTAGCTTAGACACTTTCTGATGCTGTCTGCGTCTCTGTTAGTGGTCCCAAAGACAAAGAGGAAGCTTAGAGGTGATTGTGCTTTTTCCGTCACCTCTTGAGTGCTCCTAAGCTGCGGAATGAGCTGCCTGTGCACATCAGACAAGCTGACTCACTGTCGGTTTATAAATCTTTACTTAAGACTTTACTTACTTCTTGGCTTTTAACACAGTTTGAGGTGTTGGCTTTTACTGTTGATGATAATGATTTACAAAGTTTTTTTTATTATTTGTTTCTTGACGTTTTTATTAATTCTAATGTTGTGTGTAACAGAGTAGCTCCCTCACTTGTTTTTTTATATTTTGTAAAGTACCTTAGTCAACTGTTGTTTTTAAAGAGCTATATATGTTGTATTGTATTGTGTTGTAAAAGTGGCTTGACACAAAGAATGAGCTGAATCGCTTTTTTTTACATATGTCTATGTATGGTTTTTTTAAAGCAACGATTCCAGCTTTAGTCCACTCTTTATGAATTTTCACCACATTTTGAACAGGTTTTTTTCACAAATCCCTCCATGGCTGCAGTTATTCTATTGCTAGTACACCTTGCTTTTTTTAACCAAATAATCTCCTGCCCTTTCTATTTATGTGCTTGGACACAGATCTCTGTGAACATCAGTCTCTTTTAAAAATACTGTTTTTCCCTCCTTGTGCAAGAGGTGTATGGTCATCTTTTAGGTAACCTTGAAGGTAACAGTCTTCCACATGGTTCTGAACTAAACAAAAAAAAAAATTTAAAGGTCTTGGCAGGAGTTTTAAATAAAAAGAAAAATAGCCAATTAGAGTGTGACATTTTTCACAATAATGTAATTGTACTGAATTCTGGGCTTTCATGAGCTTTCAATTACAATCATGAAATCTACACTTATAAAACTATATATACTGAGTGTAAAGAATGATATAATAAACACGTTTCACTGATTGCATACAATTACTTAAAATACTTACACCTTTTCTTGTTACTCTAATTACATGAACAGCACCTGTTTTTATCCAGATCAAGCTATATAATCAGGGTTCACCAATGAAACTGAAAGACATAACACATATTTTGAGATATAGTCAGTTTTTTGCTGACTAGATTTGAATCTGCATTGTTTGTTTGTTGCATTATTAAGAACATTTGCGAAGGTTAAATCATTGGTTCAATACTACAGGTACACATAAATACTGTATTGCAATCTGCATGAGATAATAGCAGTCTTATGTGAAGCTGGACGGATAATAATGCACCAAAACACACAGCAGGAGTAGCATCCAAAACGTTTTGATGAAGGTGAAACTGGAATTATTGTAGACACTCCCCGTTTGATTACTTACTACAGCCTCGGTAGAGTAAATAGGACTGTAGTTGTTAGAACAGAAAAGAGTGTATGTTCTGTGACACACCACATCCTCCTTCTTAACCATCAAGACTGTTAGTCGTCTTGTGAGAAAAATACCTTCTAGAAATAGTTCTATAACCGATGATTAATTAAGCATTAGCAAGTGGTTAATACTTTTATAAAAATGACATTCGTTAATGCACATTTGTAAGTAGTTTTTAGATATAACTGACATTATTTAAAAACCAGTTAGTTATTATCTGCAAGAAACTCATGAAATCGTTTTAACGTGTTAAGTTTCAGATGTATATGCCCTAGCTAAAGTAGAAATTTGTGTTAATAAAGCATTTATTATCTAATTGAGAATTGTTACTATAAGTCAGAATAATACCATGTATGAATGTGGGTTCAAATAGTTTATTAATAATTTATTCACAAATTCTCATGCATTGCTTATAGCTAACTAACTAACTGATTTTTAAATAATGAAAAGGTTCAATGACAAATTATTAACTGATCATATAAATAATAAAGCATGGAATTAATCTTTTGAAGCATTGCTTGCAAATCTGTTTACACATTTTTAAATGCTTATAAATTAACTATTTAAATAACTATTTGCTAATGCTTAAGCAGTGATTATTGGTGTGCAGTTATTATTAAGGGCTACCAAATAAAGAGACAAACAAAGCAATTACGTTATAACTGACAGGTGCAATAGTATTTATATCGTTACCTTATTTTCGAGAGTCATATCTCTGCTATCGTCTGCTGTTTCTGATGATGTCAGAATCAAAATCATGCGAGTAGTAAAACAATGCTGCAACTTCTAAGCCCATTTGGTTTCTCCAACTAAATGAATGTAAACTAATCAAACGTCATTTGCTCTACGGCAGTTATCTGTCAGATTGTCTTCAGTCAATAGAATGGAGATTCATACACAACAAAAGCAACAAAACACGGGAACACTAGTATTTTTTATCAGCAGTAGTTACTAGTTAAAGACTTGGAAGTTTGTTGTCATTTTTCAAAAACACTAACAGTCTTCTTTAGTAGATTCCAAATGACAACACTGGCTCTGACAAACCACATACAGCACTTTCAGATAACAGGGTTGCAAAGAAGCTTCCTATGAGGGTAACAATAAATGCAAAGAAACTAAAATACATGACATTACTTTGAATGCAACTAAGAAGTAACAGGACACCAGCCATTGTCATTGACATTTTAAACCTAAAAAGTATTGTTCTAATCTGTTCATATAAGTGAAATAGTTTTCATACAATGAAAATAAAACAAAACACAGTGAACCTTAAGATTAATTAATGTCATGCTGACCCCAAAAGAGATGACGTTCACTTTTTAGATTATTCACATCATCTGCAGTTAATGACAAAATTGCTAAACAGGAAGATTGATCTCAAAGAAAATAATCAATTCCTTACTTCCCATTGAGAGCAGTGACTCCGACTGTGCTTCGGGGAGTCGACATGCTGGCCACATAATTCCACTGGCGGGCTTGGGGTCCCACCGTTCCACTGTGTTTAGATAGCTCCATCCATCATGACCCCCTACTGCATACATGGGCCCCTCCAGCACTGCAATCCCTGCTTGGCCAAGGAAAAAGAAAGAAGAAACAGAAAAGCGTCGTACATGGGGCAAACATATTCAAAGTCTCTTGTGTTTTGTTAAATTAGCAAATTTGAAATGCAATAATTGAATAACAGAATTTGAATGAAAATCAATCTCAGTTGCTCTGCAGAAGACAACAAATTCTTCCAGTCAAATCCTAAGGAAAAGAGCCTTGAGATTCTGTGCTATTAAGCATTAAGTATTCATGGAGCATCTCGCTGCTCCCTTAAAAGGTCTCTAGTGTTTCTGTTATAAATCTCCACCTGACACTTTTGAGGTCTGGACTTATAAATCGTTCCTTGACCAACATTTCGGTTTTCATATTTCAATGCACTTTACGGGACCTTGATGAGCAACCTTTGAGTGTCAGTTTTATGGGATTATTCTGCAAAGCATTTTATCTGCTAAGAGCTAAATTACCTGCTATATATTTCTGCTTAGTGTGCAAGGCAGATTGATTTTAATAATCAATACACAGTATTTTGAATGTGTTTTTATTAAAGCTTTTCAGTTGTATATTTTTTCTAAATATTTGTGCATGTGTCTTTTCTAGGTCAATGTTTATAGACCAACTCATGCAAATGAATTTCAAATGGGATCAAATTAGGCCTAAATTTAGGAAACAACGTTGTATAACAACGATTATATCCGCTGCATTTTTATTCCGAGGAGGATACGTTTAATATTTATTGATGCATAAATATGCAACGTAATCGGATTAAAAACCCATCAGAAGCAATGTAAGAACACACCTAATCCATGTCTGTGGGTTGACATTGGAGGCATGGTGGACCACACTTTAGTGATTGGATTGTAGCACTCCACCGTGTTGGAGGTTTTGAGCCCATCCCTTCCTCCTACCACATAGAGCTTGTTATCGATCACTGCCACCCCAAACTGAAGTCTTCGCCCATTCATGATGCCAACCTGGATCCATCTGTTAGTGCGAAGGTCATACTTCTCTATTGTAGTTGAGCCTACAACACAGAAGCCCAGCTAGTTGTTTGGTGGAGATTCATACTGATGGTCTTATCAAATCATGGACAAATACAGAGATACATAATGTACAATATTGTGTTTATTCTGAATGCAAAAGGAAGTACTTTATATAATTTTTTAATAGTGATCCACCTTTGAGGCATCCATCCCTCCAACGCATAAAGGGATCCAACTGTGGATTTTCGTGGTTTGGTTCTTGGGCTTTGAAGCATGGGCCGGCGCTCTGGTAATAAGTGGTATTTCATGGCTTCCATTAGAAGCTTCTGGCACTCAAGGTCTTCTGAAAACATGGTATTGTTTTCCAGATCTGCAAGAAAGCTGTATAAAAACAGTAGAAACTTTTATATTAAAGTGAATATGTGACCAATGACGTGGGACGTGGCACAAATTTTAATAGAACATGCTTTTAGAGATTAAACATTCATCAAAAAAACCTATATTAAGCTAATAGAATACTTTTTCTCACTTGCAGAATCTACATTTTTATTAAGCATATCAATTTACAAATAAAATTTATGTTTTCATCCTTAAAATAAAGTTTTCAACAATAATCATAAAGAATATCATATATTGAAATATCATAAGAACAGTTCAAGATTGCTAAGAAAACTGGCAATACAAAGTTATTTTCTAACTTTAATTTTGTAAAAGAGTGATGTAAGAGAGACCATTTTCCACTATTTTTAAATTATTTTTGTCCAATTACTGACAAACCTGGGGGGGTAAAAGAGGGAGTCGGATATTTGCCAGCAGTACTCCCAGATCCCGCTGTCGGTGCTGCACATCATAACGAACCCACGTCATCAGAGCCTGGAAAATAGTCTCTTCATCTGGAACGTTGATGTCATCACTGGCAAGAAGTTTGACTATTTCCATTGTGGGCAGCAAGAGGAACTCCTGATTCTGAATCACCTCTAGAAAGTGCTCCTAGTTAAACATCACACACAGAAACAAAGAATAAGTAATAATTTAATAATTTATACATTTTCCTGAAGTGGTTTATTCTTCACTGTTTTTCAATCTGTTAATTCAATTCCACTGTTTTCACTTTTAATTAGATCATCTATTAGTTTCTATGACCATCATCTGTTATCAACACCATTACACAGCACAAACTAGTAGTACAGATTAAGTGTTTTAGGTCATGCTCATCAAATTCTAGGAAAGAAAAGAATACACAGCAGACAACCACTTCAAGCTATATTAGTCCATTAATACCTAAACTAAAAATATATAGTTATTCTTATTTAATTGACAGAATTTTTTCTAGTAACATTATCAATTCATTGATAGTTCTAAAATGAATAGTTTTATACTCGGGGTGGGCATTGATTAATTTAATCTTGTGTAATATTGAAATTAAACCAAATTAATCTAGATTCATCTAGATGGAGTCTAGATTCAATCTAGATTCATCTAGACTTTGGAATTCTGCAAAAGACATTCAGGAAATGTGTGCTACCCAAAATGACTTTGCTATTTTATGAATTGCTATTTTAAACAGTTAAGCAAAAAAGACTCTCCTCATCCTCAAAATTCAAAAATACAAAGTAATTTTGATTCCAAAACGTTTTTATAAAGACTTGGTAGCCGAGGACAGAGCTTTGGATTGAGGAGATGAGGCTGTCGGTTTTATCTGTTATTGAGAGCTCAAGGAAACTCCAAGATAACTTTACATAAAGTCAAAACAGATGTGGCTTTTTAAATATGTAGATATTGGTGAACTTACCGTTCATTTAAGAGTTTTTCAATATATCCATACTCTTTTGAAAACATTGCATATCAAATGTAAAGGCATTTTTATATGCTTATTTTTTAAAGGTGTAACAATAGCAATTGAAATAAAAAAATTTGTTAGCATAAATATTTTATTTTATGTGTCCCATTAGGCTTTTACATCAACAATGCTCATGATATTCTATTAAAAGTAATGAATGGAAATAAGAGTTTTAATTCATCGTAAAAACTATTAAGTATGTTAAAGCTTTAAGCAGAACCATATACTTGTTTAATAAAGAAATATATTGAGAATTGCACTTTGCACATAGTGTTACGGATCGACCAGGACAAGTGGAGGTCCAATGATAAAACAAAGTTTATTAAAAACACAGATGATTGATGATATGATGGCAAGGGAGAGAAACACACACTGAGAACAGTCACTGATTAAATAAGTACTTTCCTCTTCTTTCTTGCTGGTAGCTGATTGAAGGGAACGTCCCAGAGTCCTGGACGGGTTATGTGCTGTGGTAGCAACGAGACCGGACAAGGAGTGAAGGTGAGTGACTGTTTATATATGGTACGGGTGATGAGGCACAGGTGATGGTGATCAGTATTCAGGGGATGGTGAACGTGGTGTGGGTTGATCGTGGGAGGAGCCAGGTGATTCTCTGACACATAGTTGGTCACTTTGTTGATGCACAGGCTGAAACGTGGGCTGTGTGAAAGCTAAAGATCTGCACGCTCCGTAGATCCTCTCCCGTTATGCAAACGTAGATCTCCAGGACATGGAGCTGGTATACATACCTCACATAGCCAAATTCATGTCACATCACGTTTGATGCAGTAACTTCACAGTTGGCAAACACACAGGTACGGAGACTCTGTATAGATCTGCGCCTATGTATACATACTATACATATAGACCCAGCTTCCAACCCAACTTTGAGAATAGAGTAACAGCAATATTTTTTTTTCTCTCCCGATAAGAGTCTCGTGTTAATGCAGCACGTTAATGCCGATAATGGCCCCCCACTACTTTATACATTTATTAACTAGCTGATATATTTACAAACTGTTGCACTTCAGTTTTTAATGCTCTTGAATGAGTTAAAAACATTCTACTAACCCTTGTTACATTCACGAATGGATTCATACATTCCTACAGGAACAAATAATGTGCATTAAATTCCAATGGTTTTATAAATAAAAATATGTTTATATTTTGCATTTAAATTGAGTAAATTGAGTGAATTATAAATGTGTCTAGTTGGCCAGACATGGAGTGACACATTCCCGGACACATGTTTTGCTTTTTAACTGCATACACACACAGCAGTGAACAACACACCGTGATTTGATTTTGGCCTGTTTTTTTTTTTTGACCACAAGTTTCGCTTTGCCCTATTTTAGAATTGAAGCTGATTATATATAATGTAAATATGGTTAGGCGGTAGAAAGTCTGATGTGGTTTTCTTTTTCTTTCATTTTCTTTTGATCCTGAGGTATATTACCCTTTTCTTAGTTATTCTCTGTTGTGTTGTCATTATTGCAAATAATTTTATGAATGATTTACTTTGCCTGTCTTCAAGTTTTGCCTGATCCTAGTTTTTTTTTTTTTTGTGGTTGCGGTGCCTGGGGAGGGGTCAAATAAATGGTTGAGAAAAACACAAGAAATTGGTCTAGAAAAATAGCAAAGTTGTGTTTGTTGAAAATGGGGGAGCATCATCAATCACACAACCTTCAACTTTAGGGATTGAACCAGTGAGGCAGCAATCTTGTGATCTCCAGATGATTTCCTTATCCCTACCCAATTCACCTGTACCGCACGTATTTAGACTTGTGGGGGAAACCGGAACACCCAGATAAATCCCACACAAACACAGGGAGAAACATGCAACTCCACATAGAAATGCCAAATGACCCAGCTGAGGCTCGAATCAGCGGCCTTCTTGCAGTGCTACCCACTGCGCCACCATGACGCCCTCTTCGTTACTTGTTATCCCTACATATTTTGTATTTAGTCTTGTGTCTGTCTAATTATTTTTTTGATTAGATAGTCTTAGTATTAGGTTCTATCCTCTTTCAGAGAAGTTTTTAGATGTAATAAGCTTCAAAGTTTTTTTTGCGTTTTATGGAGAAAAATGTAGAAATAAACTTGTTTTGTTTTGTTCAGATAGAATTCATAATTCCAAGGACACAATATGACCAAATAATTTAACACAAACAAATAATTTAACACTAATTCATTTAAAATCCCAGCATTGCTCTCAATTATGGAATATATTAAATGCTTTGACCAAGGATATAGCCCTATAGAAAAATAGTCTGTTGAATGCAAAACAAAACATCAAAATATCATGACTGATAAAACCAAAAAGCTCTAAAACCTACATCTTTCTTGAATCATACAAATGAATTATAAAGAGGCCATTCTCACAGGTCATGTTCACCTTTCATCTTTTAATGATCTGCTCAGAAAAGCGCTCAAGGACATCCAAATCTGCCCTCTGATAAAACGTTGAGCTGAGGATTCCAGAAATCTCCTGTGAAGGCTTATTAATTTCTTTCACAGACTTTCAAAGTTTTCGAGCGCATCAGAAGGAATCCTCAGTCTCTCACAAATAAGAATAGTACATATCTTACCGATGCTCATCACATCTAAAAAGCATCATCTATCCTACAGCCATTCCTTTGCTCTCAAAGCATGAGACAGATATAATTAAATGAGTACCGTACATTGAATTCTAGTCCTTACCAATAACAGATTTAAAACTTCTTCTGGTAACATTGATATAAATTCATCAGTTGAAATTACCATCACAAGTATCCTGGTAATTAATTGGAAAGCTTCTCACAGGCAAATATTTTAGTGAAGGGTGCTCAACTGAATAACAAGTAACCTGCAGCAATATTAGCAAGAGAGGCGCAGCGCTTCAATCGAAGCAAATGGCTTCAATCGAAGGGGAGGATGTAAGAATTTAATGAGTTGTGCAAAACTGAAAATATTCATGAGGAGAAATATGGCCTAGAGCAGGGTTTGTTTTGTCAATCATTTATCTAAGTTGCTTTACTCTGCAAATGCTATTTTTCTTTAATGGTTGCCAACAAAAACCTTAGATATTCAAAAGAATGAACATAGACTTCCAGCACACTGCAGGCTGTAGCATTCTATTATTCACACAGGTCTGCTGCTGCTCTCAGAAAGACATCAGGATGAGACAGAAATATGTTTATCAAAAAAGTAGGTTTTTATTTGAGCAAGCGAACCAGGCGGCACTGTGAGCTCCGTGTTCATTACCGAAGCGATTGAACAGGAAGTTTTCTCGCTGGTGTGCTCTGATTAGATTAGCCTCTCAGCTCTGGAAAGCCCTTTGTAAACAGTCTGTGCAGATGTCCTTCAGGAGATAACGCCTATCTTCCTAAGTTCTTTCCGTACTTGGACAGAAAAATGCCCATCAAGCAAATGTGTTCTGCGGATCTAAAGGCTCCTGAGAATACCTAATGCATTGGCGTCATTTAACCAAAGCTGCTTTTTCTACATTTTTCACACTTCAAAGAGCTCGGCACGTCCTTTTATACTGGCCGCATACTGAGATACAAATGTTGCATCAAGAAATGTTATGCTTGGGATTCTCATATATTCTTTTTATCCATATCTGCAATCTCTTTTATTTATTTTTTATTGGAGGACATTTTTAGAATTATAACAACCTTTCTTTCCAAGTTAAACAAGGACGTCTGAAAACATGGTATTAAAAAAACACAGGATTAATTTATTATTGCTGGTTTCATTATGTTCACTTGATACATAAATTAAAATTTGAAGAAATAATACTTCCTGGCTTTAATAACTAACCAACTATGAATAAGTAAATACACATGGAAAAAAAAACTATAAAAAATGTAAATACAAATATAATGCCAATTCATAAACAAAAGCAAACTTTTTCATATTTAATATGTTATACCTATTTGTAATATTTTATGGCTGCATGTAAAACATATTGCAAATTTAAAGCAAAGGAAAAAATCATGCATCCATGTTCTCCAGAGTGCAGTGAGCTGCATGGGACCTAGAAATGTCTGGCAAAGGACAAGATGTATGCCCTACACACTCACACAGATAGGTCGTTCATCATTGATAAACTTGAATATGACTTCAGGCATTCAACATTGGGCCTGAACTTCTGTGCCATCATACATTATTCACCTGCTGAGTTTTTTTTTTCTTTTTACATTAAGTTAAATGAAGGTATTTTATGCAGAAAAACGGAGTTGAGTGTTTCGATAACTGCTCAGCTCATGTATTGAAGCTATTGAGACATCTTACTACATTTAGCCAAGTTTTTAGACAAGAAAAAAACATATTTTCTTAGCAAATCTTAAAAGACACATCAATGAAAGTAACCTCATGGAGTGTTAGCACCATGCTGATATAATAGCTAAAAATTAGAACACTATTCTGCCAATAATTTAGTTACTTTGTATGCCAGGTCCTACCGTAGTGTAGTTGTGCGCGACGTTCAAAAGATCAGTGCATCCCTGAGCATCAGCAAATGAACGAATCCCCAGGCAGTTTGACGGGTGCAGTTGTTTCATCAGAAAGTTGCAGCAGACCTGAATAACTTGCGAGAGCTGGAGGAGACAAGCCGCAGCTAAGAGACTCTCAATAGTCTCCTCTTTTAGCTCTAGGACTCCTGCAAATGTTGAGAAAGGAGAAAATATGCAAATAAAAAAACTTTTCAGAAATAATATAAAACTTAAATGGCCTGAAGAATGTTGAGTTAGCACTGAAGACATTTTGGCCACCAGCATCAACAAAAGCAAACCTTCGGTTAGTTGCTAAACAAAGTTTTCATATAGAATAGAGGAACCCACCAGTATATGCAAAATGAACCAACGCTCTCAGTGCCTCAGGATCAACTCCCTCCATTTTAATTTCCTCTTGTTTAGCTTCCCTCACATCATTGGTGAACATGGCAGCAAAGTAGTCTGAAACTGCACTCAGCACAAGTCTGCAAATAATGAATCATATATGGTTTAAGAATGTACAACAGGCATACAAGTAATTAAGAGTTGCCTTCTAAGATAATGACTTCTTATCAAAAATTAAATAAATAAAATCTCACCACAGTTTGAGTCGCTATTTTCATCAGGTTATTTAATACTGCTCAGAGGTGGATTCGACTGTGCTCGGTGTCAAACTGGGACACACAGTTAGGCTTGAGCAACAACATTCTAACAGAACGGCTTCAAAATGCTCATGGAGAAGCAATCTCTCTAAACAAACACTACTGCATTGTGGAGAAAACCATTCAATATGCTCCAGACTGTAAGAGGGATTGTTCCATGGTTTTGACGAGTCTTGATGCTACCATTTGCATGATATTAAAAATTGAAAATGCACACAGTGCGGGGAAAGTGATTCTAAATGTGTGTGCAATGACAAAGATATAATTGATTCATAAATTTAAAATGTTTTATGTGAGTGTGTTTATCCGATGTTTCCAAAACAAACATGCGCCTAAACCAATACTATTTTGATATCTTTTTTTGGTTATAAGTTTGTTTGCGACCCATGAAGTTGGTCATGAAGAGCCAAAAGTTTTTTTTTTTGAAAATCAAATACCCATTCCTATATATTTCATACAGTGGCAAACAGAAAAACTAAAATACATGTCTGATAAAAAAAAACTGAATAAATGTATTTGAAAAAGGTATAAGGTATATAGGTATAAGGTTTAAGCATTCGACTCCCATGAATGCTGCCCACAGGTCTGGGATCAAGAGACTTTTTTTTAAAAGAATCTATCTTCACCGTCCCTGTGCAAAAAACACCTGTCCACAGACACAATTTATCAGGGAAAGAACAGTCTGAGCTGTCTGAGATTATCAGGGAAGATCCCCAAGCAAGATTCCACCTTGTAGAGTTTCAATAAACATGAGAACAGTTGGGAGACAAAAAAGAACTCCCATGCACAGTCAAATGTTGTATGAGGAACATTTAGAACATAACGATGACCTCACACACACAGCCAAGGCACCAAAAAAAAGTGTCTCTAGAAGCATATGTGCAAACCTGGTCCAATAATAAGTATGTGATGTTAAATGTAAAATTTTCTCTCATAATACTTATTAGGTGGGTACTGATATTGCAGTTTAGCAGACTGAGCAGGTTCCCATTGACAGCAATGTTAAAAATGCCTAACTTTACAGCTAAAGAACATGTCTAAACCCCTGGCTCATGGTTATTCAATGCATATTTCTTGGAGTACCTTCATAAGACCAAGGAGTGTGATTTATTTACTTATTACTCCATTTTTAAATTATATTTTGATTTACTTGAGTATACTTGAGTGAGAGCTATTTACCAGCAATGAAGTCAAGAAGAACATTTCTAAAAACTCTGTGCCTGATTTTCTTTCAGCACATTTTTTATTGTAAATTCAAGAATTACTACAATGGATCTTTCCAATGATAAACTAAAATTTGTATCAAATCTTTTATCTGGGGATTCCACTTTCGTTCAAAGACATCAACTGTTAAAACAAATCCAGAGCTGAATGTGATTGTCAACGAAAAGGAAATTAGCATGCAAAAGGTTGACGAACTGTCCCGTACACAGTTTGAGGTGGGGAAAGCAAAAGCAGAGGCTTATAAAGAAGATGAATTAAGATTAGACAAATGTAAACACTCTATTGTGAAATATTTCAGAAACACTGAACTGCAACAGATTTTCACACATTTTCAAATAATTCTAAATAAATGATGAAGGAAGATGAAGTGTTTGCCCTGGTTTCAAAGGAAAGCCCGAAGAGTTGTTTCCTGGGGTTTTGAAAAGAAATATCTGGCCAAACTTGGATAAAAGGCTTTAATAAGAGAATTGTTTCAAACTTGAGAATAAAATGTCAATTCAAATCACACAAAGCACTGGATTCTTCCCAATGAAATATGTTTAGTGAATATGTTGAGCAATTAACTGAATTTCTCTAGATGACAAGTTCAGGTTTTGATTCAAGTTATGCAGCTGTTAGCTTCTAAACAGAGACAATAAAATAAAAACAGATTAAATATGACCAAGAATTAACAAAAGTCAACATCTTCCCTCAAATGTTTAGCAGCTTTAAAATAGTTGGGAATATGCTACATGCTAAATTACTAAAAATAAGAAACAGAAATCCACCAGTATAAACACTTTTAACTCTCTCGTTTAAGGGTTTTTTGGTCTGCTCTTAATTCACATCTTTCACAAAAACCATCTTAACCGATTCATCGGCCAATCAGCTTTTCATTGTATTTAACAAATGCTGATACTCATCTTTTTCTCAAGTTTAACTATAGATGAAGTTACGCGCACACACGCACACACACATATATATATATATATATATATATATATATATATATATATATATATATATATATATATATATATATATATATATATATATATATATATATATATATATATATATATATATATATATGTGTGTGTGTGTTTTCTTTATTTTAAAGAATAGAGCAGATATTTAATATTGTAATATATCAACCAGGGGTGGATGTAGCCATTTTTGGGTTAAAAAAAACCCACAAACTTTGTTGTTGTTGTACATTAGCTTCAGTGGTTTGCTGGATCTCCTTGAATAGATTTAATGTGTCTTTCTTTCTCGCCTCTTTCTGTTAGTCTTTGAATGACATAAGCTTCTCTTTCTCTTTCTTTCTTTTTTTTCCTCTTCTGCCTTGCATTAGTCTGAAAACTTTGCCATCTGTTTCTATACTTCTGTTGATGTGGTCATGGATTGTCTGTTATAAACATGTGATGAGGAGCAACAATATTTTTAGATGCCATTTAGGTTTTTTATATTATGTTAAATATTTCAGTGGAGTATATAAGTATTTATCACAAGCCACAAAGCACTAGAACTTGGACCACAAGGTAATATTTGTTAAATCAAGTTCAAAAAACATTAATTTATATTGTTTTTCGTTTAGTTTTTTTGTAAGATTTTTAATTAAGACATATGACAGATAGTGTTTGTTCATCATAATGTTGAATTTATTTAATATTTAATTATCCTTAAGTAGAATTGATAAAGAATAATTGAAGTTCCTTGTAAATATGAGGCCGTCTAAACTTCGATATTGTATTTGTGCGAAGAATATAATTTCCAACTCTTTTCAAGTGATTTCTAGAGAAGAGCACTTTCTATTTTAAGCAGCCTTCCTCTCGCTTTTTCCCTCTTCTTCTGTCAGGTTTTGCAGAGAAAGGTCTTTTGAAAGTAAGACGGCTTGATTTGGTGGATACTCACCTGTGTGCTGGGATCTTGTGATCTCCAGCTATCAAAAGTACATCACACAGCTGCTTGTGCTGAAGATAGGTTTCCATCTTTCGAAAGGTCTGTTCCGCATGATTTGTGGCCTGGAAAAATTCATCGGAGCAGTTGGAGCTCATCCTAGAGAAACTGCTCAAAGCCAACCTGGGGGAAGAGGAAGAGTGCCATTGAGCAGGGATTCTATGATGTGTGCTCTTGACAGTTAGATAGGTTTGTTTGATCTGTGCAGGGGACATGGAGAACTTAGCCAACACCTGCACACGCTGCTGGGTCCACCTGTGAGTTAATCATTTCTTTTCCCTTCAGCTGACCTGCCAGTTCTGAGACTCAACTAAGACATGTTGACTGACAGGTCTTATTGTAAAAAAAATTGTTTTTCATTGCTAACTTGAGTCATGGCGATCTGCTTTACAAATGACTGGGTTTATATAACCCTTTAAATTGAACTGTCTCTCCTTTACAGTATGTCATCATTTGCTCTCAAGCATTTCATTTCACAATCATATGTGTCAAATAAATTGTGTTCAGGACTGTTATTTGCATAATGTCTAATGGATGGTGAGGGAGGCAATTGCAAAAAGGTACTTAAATAATGAAGCATAGTCAATTTTCAAATGAAATAATTTTAAAGTGTGTGACAATTTCTTGGTAGCCATTGTTGATTTTTGATACATCAAGTTCTTTATTTTTCCCTATTTTGATGGATAATTCTGATTGACTGCACTCACTTTTGTATTTTACAGAAAAGTGAAATCATACATTTTTCAGAGTAACATGAAAAGAGGTGAACTTTTAGCCACCTCTGTGGTTTGTTGACTTACCTGTCATTGAAAATATCTTGTCATGCATCATATTTTCCAAATGGTTTCCAGTTTTGATAGCTCACCCACAAAAAAAATTATTTAACAGTCAAAATGAGCCAATACAAACAAAACATGGTGTCATGGTAATGTAATGCAAATGTGACATAATTACTGTGTCATCTGTAGAGTCAGTCCTTGGCTGATGACACATATACTGTCACATTCTTGGTTCATCTCTCTCTTTATGTAACCAATTATTATAAAATAGGACCTCTGAGTTTAAATGTCACCTTGTTCACCTTCTATTAAATCAAATTACACTGTTCTGATATTCATATGAATCTGCACAATATAATTGATGTTTAGGGTTTATTTCAGAAGGTAGAAAAGCAAACATATCCATAAAAAAATTTCAAATTTCTGTATTTTACTTCGTTTTTAAAGACTTTTAATGCCAGCTTGAGATTTTAGCAAGCAATGTTTATCTTTTCTCACACTTGTTAGGGCTAAAATAGAAAACCATTAGTACTAAACTCCATATATAAATGGATTTTGAGTCAGAGTTCTCCTAGGGGACAGATTTTCCATCTACGTAAACTTCACTCCTTTTATTTGTTCATTAATTCTTCTGGACTTTGAGGCGATCCGGTCTCTTCAAAGAGTCTCGATAATGTTAATTCTGAGCTGCTCTCCCCACAGACAAGTGGATTACAAGCTATTGTGTTGCATCTAAATAAACCCTTCTGATGCACAGCAAATAATCTAACCCCTTTGTTTTGCTGTCCTTCATTGAACAAATCCATGGCTGACATTTAACCGATCCCTAGTACTGTTCAAACACTAGCTGGCTGTTTAGGAGCTATGGAGTCTGATTACCTTTATGTGGTATTTGCATTTTGATATCAAGCATTTTAATACTCTGTAACTATGGATGCAGACTTACCACCAAATCACATTCATTACTATTAAGAGTATCAGATCTTTCTACACTTTATGAAAATATCTGTAAAATTAAAGGAAAAAAGCTTTATTAAACAACAATACATTTTCTGAAACCCACTGTTCATTCTGGGAGAACCTGCTAGGCCTGCTGCCCAAGGAGGTGCCAATCCCAACATCGGTTGCCTTTCTTTATTTAAGCTTCAATTACTCAGCAGAGAAGGTAAAGATTGCACTTCTTAACAAAGTGTTGTTAAACCGTTAGTTCCCTTCTAAAATAGCACCAATGTTTAGTTAGTAGTAACCATGTTTGTTTGAATAGGATTTCAAGATGTTTTACTCTCACCCTCAGTAGCTTTGCATAGCAGTCAATGAGCAGGGAATTTAGGCTCTTTTAACCATGAGCTTGTGATATTTTCTCTCTCTCTCTCTCTCTCTCTCTCTCTCTCTCTCTCTCTCTCTCTCTCTCTCTCTCTCTCTCTCTCTCTCTCTCTCTCTCTCTCTCTCTCTCTCTCTCTCTCTCTCTCTCTCTCTCTCTCTCTCTCTCTCTCTCTCTCTCTCGACAATCTTAATTATGACAGATTTCTCGTTTCGAGAAAACTCGTTTCTGCAGGAAGTTACCATAATTGGACTTTCAATTAAGACTGCATATTCATCTCCAGCAAATTTAAGCAGTCTCTCATCTTATGTTCATTCAACAATTGAACGCCACACTTTCACCACACTCAACCATCCATTCTGTAGACAGCATGCACAGTATGCTTACTACATAAAAAAAAACACGCTTGTGTAATAGGCCCATTCTATGTTAAATGAACTTGTGCAACGTATACATGTTCTGTAAAATTATGGAGATTCCAGCCAGTACTGTTTCTTTTTGTTGTTTTTTAGATTTCTTTTACAGTGCATCTTGGGATTAACGGTTGAACACCTCATAAACTTTATTGGCAATGAAAGCTTTAATTACAGAGTCAGTCTTGGTGAAAGCTTGGCTCATTGGATGAGCTCAATGGCTTCGTGAACAGTGGCTCTGTCCTCATGGATGACCAATGAAACAGAATTTCTTCAAACGCATTTGTTCTCAATAAAAAGCTTTTTTTGTAAGTAACTGACAATTTAAACTCCATGAATATAGTGCACCACTACACCCCTTTTACGTGAGTTAAGCAGTCAGATGGTGCATTTAAAATATAGAGGTTGCTTTGTATGAGTTCGCTTGATGAGCAAGGTGACTCTCATATGGAATACATTATCTTTATCTCTCTGGTCAGCTGTCAGGGCTGAGGATCACATTGATATTTACAAGCAGAGGGGGGTTGACTTCTAAACATTTCAAATAGTCCTGGGGTTGCTCTGATCTCATGCCACATGTAAAGCTAAGCTCGTGTGTCTGATAGATCTTGTAGAATTGGTTTGTTTTTCAAACATTGATGGGAAACCAATCAAAAGTGTTCTTTGAAAGATTTAATTTTTGGGGAACTTTTGAACTGTTGGTATTAAAAACGATCATAAGTTTTTTTTTTTTTTAATCATTAAAAAAAAAAACTTTTGTTTGTGTTTGTAATTCAATGTCAACATATCTATTAGTATGATTTGGCTAGTTGTTGTTTTTTATGTAATGTATTTTGCTTAATTACTAACAATGTATGTATTTGCACCTGCCAGAAAACAACATTTGCTACAGTGTTTGTTTCATTTCGATGCATGGCAAACCTCCCTGTTACAGACGCTTCTAGCCATAACTGAGTGGTCTTCTGTGCTAAATAAAAGAGTAATTCATCTCCTTGACATTATAACTACATTTTAGCAGAGAGCTGGATGCACTGAATAAGAAATAAGCCAACATTAGAGTGGCTGTAAAACCGAGATGCATTATTTTTACTCAAAAGAAAGCTGAGTGGACATTTATGCCCAGCAGTATTGAAAAACTAAATTGCTTCTATCACTTTGTGAAAGGTTGTAAATTTAGTGAAATGGCTTTCTTTCTGTGTTTGAAATTGGATTTTTATAGAAATAGTCTTTCTGAGCCTTTATGAACTGCCCAACTGAAGGTTGATGCACATCATAAGTATTTTTACAACCTCTGTTTCAGACTCATTTATTTCATGACAGTAAATGTTTATTTCCTGATTTCTATCAAGTAATTTATATAGTTATATACTTTTATTGTTGTTGACAATACAGTGACATTTAAGATGTACCTCTGCTGAAACAAGTCATTATATCACTGTGTGTTGTAACCAAATAATGAAAGTTTTAAATCTTCAACATATAATGGTTTATTCTGCTTGGCATTACACAATCCATCATACAATCTTTTGATATCATTCCAGCATCTGAGTAGTTATTGAACCTGAAGCGTATGACTTCATTCATCCGGATCAATAGCAAGTTGGCTACTGTTACTGTACCTGAGAGTTTCATGAAGAAAAGGGTGCCTGAGGGGTCTTCGGTGCTATTTCAAGAGCTTATAACTGAAAGATCTAAAAAAAATGTGTACACATCTTTCTCTTGGGGAAAAAGTCATCACCCTTCTTTTGAATACTGAAGTTTTAACATACAGTCTATTACAAAGACATATAATTTTATATTTGCTCGTTATAAAGAATATCTCAGAAAATCACATGTTTGGCGTTGCTTCATATTTCTGTTGTAGTGAAGGGAATTCTAACTCTTTTAAATTCAGCTCTTATCGAAGAGTTGTTTGTAAATATGCTCAATATGTTATTTATTGTTACAATAAGCATAAAGATCAAATAAACTATATCATATCTTGCTGTTTCTCACTTTATAACTCACTCTAATATACTTTACATAATCCCTACTGCATTTTTGCAGCCTGTGACGTAAACCCGTTTTATTGTTGTTGTTGATAAGAGGGGGCTTTTATTTATTTCGGGATTTATTTATATTTGGGGATATATTTGGATTTAAACATTAGACAATTTGCGTATTTATGATAGACACTGTACTATATACTATAGATCTGATGCTTCAAGATATGATCTGGCCATTGGCAGTTGATATCAACATGGTAAAATATATGACTCAACTTATGTCTACTTCAACTAACTGGTAACCCTGAAATGGTTCAGTAGATCTCTATCAAGTGAAAAATAGATTTAAAAAACACTAGAAGTACTGTTCCATACACTCTGATGAGGGATTATTAATAAAATCAGTCCTTGTTCTTTAAGTACAGTGACTCATTGTTGTCATACATTGTTTCCTCTCAATTGTGTTATTAAATTCAACTGTTATGAAAATCATTCCATGACATATTTATAATTTATTGTCCCTTTTATGTCCCTGTCATTTTGGTCAATCTCATTACTTTAGGAAATGTATTAAAAGTTTACTATTTATTACACTGCAACGTTCTCCTAGCAGGACTTCAGGAAAAGTGTCTGCATCTCGTCTTATCTTCAAGGAACCGAAGCGAGCTCATGTTACTCCCCTTTTCAGCACTCTTCACTGGCTCCCCATCGGAGCTCATGTTAAGTTCACTCCACTGATGTTGGCTTCTGCAAAACCATCTGCAGATGAGCCCCTGTGTACCTCTGCAAGCTCAAAGACTGCTACATGCCCTCCAGAAGCCTCAGAGAACGAACAGTGTCTTGTGGTTCTGTCCCACAAAGGCAGAAGATCTCTCAGCAGAACCTTCTCTTTCACTGTCCCGGGCTGGTGGAACAAACTCCCTGATCCAGTCAGGAAAGCAGCAACACTATTAGCTTTCAAAAAGCTGGAAAACCTTCTCTTCAGGGAAAACTAACAATAAAGAAAAAATAACCTATTTTCTCTTTGTTTCCTTCCTGCTATGGTTGATTGATCAGCTGATACAACTTCTACAATGAGCAACCTGAATTCGACTTTGACTGTTTAACAAATTTCATATTGTCTCTCCCCTACTGTAAGTCGTTATGGACAAAAGTGTCTTCTAAAAGCATAAATGCAATTTAAATGTAAATATGATCTACTTGAAATTGCAATCAGTCAGCATAGATGTAAATGGTATGAATATTTTACAGACATGACATTATGGTGAAATAATTGACGAAATTAGCAGGAATGGCAGGGACACAAAAGGCTTATTTTAAAGGACTGACCCATGATGTGTGAGTATTTAAATTAAATTCTTTAATTAATTTTTTTATAAGAAATTGATTAAAAAGTTGTATCTAAATATCAACCTCAAATGGAGACATTTGATGGTGTTTTAAATGATGTTTTAAGTGCGAGGTGTTCTGTGTAAGGTGTGTCATTAGGTTAGTCACCAGTTTACACCATTATTTTTAATCATAGAAGACGCTTGCTTTTTGCTTGTTTTTAATATGAGGGAAGTATTTATTTTATTGGTAATACATTTTATGTGTTTAGATTTAAACATAAGACAAATAAAACTGAGAAGTCATCAGCCATGCATTACAAGTTCTCAACGCTTATGTATGATAGACACAATACTAAATACTTTAGCTCTGATGTTTCAAGACATGCTATGGCCATTGTCAGTTGTTGTCAACTTATATGTATACAAATATATGGCTCAACTAAAGTCTAGTCAAACTAACTGGTGACCCTCAATTGGTGCAGAAGATCTCTATCAAGTAAAACAAATCCCACACACTAGAGCAGCTGTTCCATACACTCTAGTGAGAGATTAATAAATAAAAATCAGTCCTTGATCTATAAGCACACTGACTCATTATTGTCATACATACTTTATTTTTCCCACTCAGTTAAGTTATAAAAAGGTACAGCATCCATAAACCATCTGTATTCACAGGGTAGCATCCTGGAACAATAAAGATCTCAGTATTGAAGGGCTGAAAATGCAAAAAGATACATTTTAAACACAAAACATGTTAATTAAACTAGTTAATTATGTCATTTGTAAGACATAGTTATCATATTTTCATTTAATAATTGTGGCAATGTTTTTTTAGTGACAAGCATTTTTTTTAGACTTAATTTATCTTTTTTAAAACATGCTATTTGTACATTTGCTTTTACTGGAGAACTTTGTCAACTCTATAAAATATATTGTTTGAACACAATTATAAGCTGTTTTTATAACATAATTGAGTAGGACAAAATAAATTGTGTGCAATGACTTGCCATGCTTTAGCATGGAGTGTGTTTCTTATGGTTGTCAATTCAGGAAAGATACATGATTCATTAAAGTGCTATGATTATTTGCAGGGTGCTGTTAAAATCTTGAAGTTTTATCTTTATGTGTTAGAATTTTTGTGTGTGCAAATGTTCCCTAAAGTTGCAAAACATTTGGCCTCTCACAGTATTGTGTAGCATAATCAATATGATTAACTGAAACTGCATAAGCATATTGATATTTTAGTAGTGTAGCAGAGAGGGGTTGTCAGCTAAATCACAACTTTGCTAGGAGGCGTTTATGAAGGATTTTTGAAGGATCTTATATTTTGTGTCAGCATATCAGCCTACGTGTGTCGTAGAATGTGTTTGGTTGACCTTTCAAGAAATAGCTGTTAGCTGGTTGCAAACATACTGAAGCAGCCCTGAGCAGTTTTGCTTGGCAGACCCTCATAGAACGGCATATCAATCCATTTCCCAGTTTTATGGGGTGTATTTTCTTTTTAAGAAATGTAGACTGCATTATTTCGGATGATCGCCACGGCAGTATTTTCCTGCTTTTAACAGAGGCATTAAACCAAATCTGTTTCTGCTTGGTTTCTGTACCATCAATGTAATTAAATAAAGACTAGCTTCCAGTGTGAATGTAAACAATGCAATATAATTCAGTGGTATAATAAACAGCAACATCCAGATGCTGAGACAAAGACAATGGGCATGTTCAAAAATAGTGACAAAATAAACAAGTAAATTCCTTTAGAAAACCACCAAACCAGGGAGTCTTGCCTATCTGCTAAAACACCTGGTATTTCTGAAATGTTGCATCCTAATAAAACAGCTTCTGTGTCTCAGCGACAACTCCATAACAATAAACTGAGAGAAGATGAATGAACTTAGCTTCTGAAAGAGGATTACAGCTATCTGTGCTCGTTCAAAGCCGTAAGTAGAAATCATCTTTATCTCCCAGACAGCTTAACTGTGGGTTCTATCCTCCAGCATTTTCACCCACTGTCCTTGAGGTCTGATCTAGTGAATGCATGGGAGCTCAACCTCATTTTAAGATGGATCTGTAGTCATGTAAGCCCTAAGATTTGTTCGGTGGGGACTACCTTTTTCAGCTCAATTCAGATCAAGCAGTTCATCTTTTGAAATATAACCACCTTGTATTTGGGTATTTCATCAATGCATAATGCATCTCATAATCCCAGCCACAATGAATGGGGTAATTTCGTTGTTGGGTTTTGTTTAGTCTTTTTTTTTTCACAGGTTTATGTTGGTTTCACAGGTTTATGTTGTAAACACAAAAAACAGAGGATTCAAGCAGGCAACATCCAAAAATACTTAGATGCTAAAATCTAAAATCTGTTGAAAATATGCACTGTTTTGAAAGATGCTTCTTGCATAAAACATAAGGATGTCCAATAGACATTTAATTAACTAACAAGATCACTAGACTTTTCTTGACATGAATCACAAAAGTCAAATGTATTAGTACAGCTCATATTTTAGTTTGTTGCTTCCCGGTCAAGATTTACAAAAATAAGGGACTTAATACATATATATGCATACCTTATATATAAACAATACCAGCAGTTTTATCAGATTATGTTTTAAAATCTGAATAAAAAAAATATGTGAAGTTAATTGTTAATTAAAAAATATATTTAAATGAGAAATTTTTCAGGGGTCAGACAAAAACAGGCTAAAAGGTGCGAAGTAATCTTTCTGTAGCTTTTGGTTTTATGAATAACACAACTTCATGTGACATGGTGCATACCAGTGGAAAAAAAAACGTTGGCCTGCAGTATACGCAGCATGGATGTCATGTGTTTTGTCAGAGTATATAAGTAAACTAGTTATATATAGTTATATATTTATATATTATATACAGAGTATATAAGTAAACTAATTAGTTAAACTAATGTTTTTACCAATGATACATTTTCCATATATTTATATAAAGTTATATATCATTCCTTAAGTAGATCACTAAATGCTGAAATGTTATATATAAGCCAGATCATATGCACCAATTAAGAGTAAATACTGAGCTTAGCCTTTTATGGCAAAAGTAAAAGTTTTGTAAAAGTCCAGCTGCTAGGGGTCAACATTGTTTACCTTGTGAGAGGTATCACAAGGGAATGAAAACATGTTTCCTAAAATGACATTTTCTTTCAAACATCTTAGGCATCACAGCTTTTTTCATATGCTTAGAGTAAATAAGAGACAGGTTGTTTAAAAAAACGAGTATAAACAAAAAAATATTTGAAGAAGTATAGTTCAAGCCAGTTTTATTTTGTAGGCTGAAAACTGGATAAAACAGAAACAACAATCAAACTATTCACATGTTTTATTCTATGATCCTAATATATTTTTCACAGCACATATTTTATTGAACTTGCTTCAGCCTAATAAACTTTGTGATTGAATATTACTACAGTGTCCATTTCAGTTCCGAACCTGTTCTTTTTTCATTACAGTCATTAACAAATGAGTGAGTTGGATTGATTCATTTCCAGTTCCAACTTGTTCTTTTTAGTCACAAAATCTTTTTTTAACAAGCAAAGTCATGTACAGCTTGGGCTTATAGGACAGTTATGGCCCTTTCTGTCAGTGGACCCATAAAACTGCTGTTGCTGCAGCAATCAAAACAATTTACTGCCACAACTCACATTCCAGCATAAATTCCATTTGTCAAAAAGTCTAGTCCTGCCAGCATACTTTCCACCACAGAATAAACAGATTAGAGGTGTGGCTGGTCCGCTTCCCAAAATTAAATGGAAAATTTAAACCAAAATGAAAACAGAATTCTGCTTTCAAACTGAGTTTATAGTCTTCATTGTAAAATTCTAAAACTTGTATCTTTAAAATATTGTGTTTATGTTGAAATGGTGGAACAGAAATTGAAACCGGTTTGAAAGCCTCTTTAAACCAGTAAATTAAAGTGAGCATATTCATTAATCAAGGTTTTGGGGATCTTGTGTCTAAAGGAATGTCTGATGAATGCTGAGATAAGGCTTTTTGCTTTTGATTATGGATGTACTGGCTGTGCTCATGCCATTAGGATTAGCCTACTCAGCAACTGAGGCAGTTCAGATACAAAGTTAAATGAATAATGGTTTTAGGAGTTAATGAGTAAAGGCATGAAAATTAAGTTGATTACCATAGCACTCTGACAAGTGAAGTTGAAATTCAAAATGCTAATCAAGAGTTGCGTGATGGACAGGAACATTGTATGTTTATAAATAATGGGTTGTATATGTGTATATTTGAATATCACTTGTTAAAGTGTTTGATTGAATTTGAGTATGACGAGAAAATTAACTGTAATCGGGTTTCTGTCATATTTGTTATCTGCATATTTGATAGATCATTACTCTCCCGTTTTCTTTGAAATCACAATAGTGTTTTATTCATCAAATACATTTGTAACAACCAACATAGCATTAGTATATTAACAATACTTAATAGCATATACACAATAACAGTTTTATACAATGATAATCTGAACAGCTCTAAATACCACTCCTTGAAAAATTCACCAGCATATCATTGGCCCTTGTTTGCAACAAGAATTCAGTAAAATTATATTTATTCCATATTCCACTAGAGTACATGAATCTCACAGTCTCTCCTCTTTAAAAAACAGAATGTACAAATGTTGAGCTGTACACTCCACAGAGAGCATCTATTTCTACTTATTGAGAAGCTGATTTTTGCATTATGTAATTGCTTATAGTGTCTTATTGACTATCGTTCATGTTTACAGTATATGTCTTTTCATAACAACTCTTGTGTGTGCGTGTGTGTACACACATTTTTCTCACTTTATGACCTCATTATCACACAACCATTAATTATGGATTATCTAATTTTTCAAATCAATCCTTACAATACAATTATATTTCATACATTAATAAATCAATGACATTTCTTTAATAAGACATGCTTCATTGACCTGTTGGAATTGTTCATCGTTTCCTATCCTATAATTTGAAACCATTGTTTAAACTATGTATGTACTACAAATATTTCAACAGTAACTGTATCCGTAGAGTGCCCTTTTGAAGCATAGCAGGTGTGAAGATGAAAGCCTTCTTTCAAAGTGCTACTGAACCTCCAGGTCTGACTCTTATTATCATAAGTGTTGCACTTTATTTCTTTTTTCTCTATCTTCAAGCTGTTTCCCCTTCAAAGTGCAGTATCTCATCACAATTGCACACCATTCATATTTGAAATAGTGCTTGGTTCAAGGGTTATTATTATCGGTGCATAACTATGAGAATTGCAGAGTTACACCAGTTTCATGATTATTACTTCAGATGGAAATCTGTGGATTAGCCTGCATCGCAGTCACATGCTATTGACACAGAATCGGCTCAAGAATTTTCTATTCACAATTTAAACTGAGTTGCTTTAGATCTTACCATGCAATTCCTTCAGTCATGTGATTCAGTGGTTGCCTACCATCTGTGTTGCTTGCCCTAAGAAGACGATCTTGTTTCTCTAAATAAGCCAGCTAAATGGCTATGCACTACCAGAAGCTTTTACTAACACATAACTGAAAGGTACATTTTGCACACTCAAAAAAAGATAAATCCTAATAATAAATTATTAGTTGTTATTAATCATTGATTCAAACATTACTCTACACAGAACTCTATTTTAATGTTGTAATAGAATTGGAATGTACTGCATCTACTTGCACATCTAAATTCACAATGTGATAGCATATGAAAACTGTTTTTAAGTAGGCATTTACATGGACTTTTTAAAGCACTACAGCCATGTTTGTAATGAAATACATGTCAACATACAATATTTTTGCAATCTGTTTTTCCAATCATGTTCAAATCATTTAAAAATGAAGCCAGATGCTTGCTTAGTGTGCATTTTTTCCCCGAATCTCTTCTCTCAGCATTTATGCAAATTATGAGCATATACATATTATATTGAGGAACAGATAAGATGTGGAGTTGGGCTGAATGGTTGTTTCATCGAATGTGCAAATCTCAGGAGTGTTATTATTATAATATATTGGCAGGCTTTAATATATTGACCTCACATTAAAAGATGGCAATAAATAAGCTTGTACAGTCAGTACATTATGCAAAACAGGAACATGTCAAAATAAGGTTCAAATAGAAATATAATGTTAAAAAAGTTAAATAATGTGAAAATATACATATGTAATGTTTGCAGTTGGTTGGGACTTGTCAAACAGACATAAAATCCCCTCACTATTATTATTATTATTATTATTATTATTATTATTACCAAATGAAACCCTTTGAATGAACTTTTTCAATTGTTTCATTTGTACTACTGCCTTTCATCTTTTTCCAATTTCATAAAATGCCTTGTGAAGTTCCAATATTTGAATATTTGCTTTGTGGTGTTGATTTTGAAGAGAAATATAATTCAGATACTTGTTGAAACAGCACAACAAATCAGTCTGCAAGCTTGATTCATAAAGCTGTAAAACAATTCTTTCATTGTTATTTGTATAGTGTTTGCTAGAAAGCGTATTTGCTCCATCCATTTGAATTACAGTGATGTTCACAGGAAATCCAATGTTGTATTTATGCATGTTATATTGCGTCTCCTTTCAAACTACATTTCCATTCTTCCACCTGGACTATGTCTCCTGACTTGTCATCCCTCTGTGAACACCCTATAAATCTCTCTCTGAAATGAAGCTCTACTCATCCTAGGACAAGATGGTGTCATTATTTTCCAAAGCAATTTAGAGGAAATTGAGATATCATTCAACGAAACGGCTGCTGACTCAAGTCTGTTTCTTTATTAAAGGGTCAGGGCCAAGATTCTTTTCTTGGATAGTGTACCGTAAAAAGAAAGTGACTGTCTTTCTGTACAAGGACATACAAAAAAAATGTATAATAATGTGAATAGATGTTTTACTTACATACTATTTTAAGATCAATTCATACTAAATAATGAACACATGTTGCTTTGTTAAAAAATATTACCCCAGATAAAAAATGGTTGCTGTTGTCACTTTCAAATTCAGTCATAGTTTTTGCTTTTTAAATAAAGCAAAAGTCATGTTCGAAATACGTTTGAATGTGTTTTTTGAAGTTGCCTTTGTATGTTAGCATAGAAGTATTCACAATAAAGTTTAAGTGTTGGCTTCTAAGTCAAAAACAACATTCTGCTTGTCTACTCCTTACACTTATTACAATAACATTACCAAAGAGAATTTCTGAAAGGTTTTTAAGCCACAAAAAAACTCTCATATTGTGTTTCTATTTCACATGTAATAGATGTAACTTATAACTTATATAATTTGGACTTATGATTGGAATAACGAAATACTTAATAATTTGAAGTTGAAATACTGGCCACACAGATCATAAACACAGCCCTAAGGCTTTAACGCCTGCGAGATATGTATGACGCTTGCATGTATGTCCATGACTCGCTTTTTGTAAAGATGAGAAGTACCCCGTAGTACGGAAGAGAATTAGGGCCACTGTAGAAAATAAAACTCAGAATTTGAAAAAAGGAGAAAAAAAGTCAGAATTCTGAGATAAAAGTCAGAATTCTGAAAAAAGTCAGAACAATTTTATTGTTTTACAGTGGCCCTATTCCTCTTCCGTATTACAGGGACTAAAATATGACTTGACTTTAAAACCAAAACTAAAGACCAAAAGAGTTTTCTACTGGAGAATTGGAAAGATGTTATCCATGTCCATGTCAAAAGAGTGGATATAAACTGAAACTGAATATTGGGGTTAAAAAGATTTTGTAATGGGCTGTAAAGGGAAAATAGGCAATATTCTCATCAAAGTATCAGTTTCTAAGATACAATATTTTTTTTAAACAAAATCAGTTGTTAGCATTCATTTTATGTAGTAAGTTTGCAAAGAAGTAAACATCAATGTCAAATAATTCATTAAATGTATTTTTAAAAAGATTTGTTTTTAATGACTTTAAAAGGGTTACAAAAAAGTTAAATACTTACCAATACATACATACTAAGTTTACATATTTGTAAATGAAACATGCTTTTGCTGAACTTTCAAATTTATATAATCGAGACAACAGATCTGTTCAGGTGGTTTTTCGATAATTTGCTGTTTTTGATTTGTAAGGCTTCTTTCATCACCAACGTCACAGTTTATGTGACAGTGTAAGTTTTCTGTCCATTTGGGGTCAGGTCTCTCAATGCTAAAACCATATACAGCAAACTGCATCAAATGGGTCTGGCTGCCTTTTATTCCAAGAAGGAGGTTTTTCCCATGAGAGCCAACAAAGTGTAGTTATTCTGATGAGATTAAGACAAACTTGTTTTGTTCAGATGACATCAAGTGTTTTTGGTGGAAACCAGTTGAGGTGTACAAAGATTAGTATTTGTGTTGCCTACTTGAAAACATGGTGGTGGGAGTGTCATGGTCAAGGGCTGCATGAGTATTGCAGGCACTGGGAAGCATATATACCAACATTTACTGTAACATAATAAAACGGGATGACCTCCCTTTAGAAATCAGGCTCCAGAACAGTATTCCAACACGATTACCATGTTAAAAACAATATAATTGTTTTTCTTTAGTACTAGATTACAATAATAAAGAATATATTAAATGGTTAAAACCTAGTTTAAAAGAAATTGCCATGGCATTGTTAGATTTAGTATATGTTGTGTTGTAGACATTTTCATTATGTTTTCTATTTGAACAACTAATATTAAAATTATTGATTTTTTTTTTATTTATGTCTTTGAATTATTCATGTTGAGCAGGTCTGCAAACCACATTATTAATGAAAATTGTCAGTAACTTAGTAAATAGTATGCAGCAGTTTCCATCAATTCCCACAGAGATACAGCTTCAAGACGGAACCTAAATTAATGTTTTCCCTAAAATATTTTATTCATTACTTCTTTGCTTCAACTGGGTTCGGTTGGCAATGAAAATCCAAGAGAAGTATGTCGCAATAATATTTTGTAACCTATACTTTAAATTGACTTTTCTATTTAATCAGACTTCCTGTGCTTGATTGATTAAAATAAAAAGTTGATTTAAAAGTGTACTTATACTTATTTGTGTATGCAGTGAAAGTGGGCATGGTACAACCACTGAGGACAAGAGAAAACCAATTAATTTAAATTAATAAAATTTCTGTGGAATTCAGAATACTCCATTGCTATAAATTGCAATAAACATTGCAATAAACAAACCATTTTCTTAGTCTGGATACTTGATGAATAATCTAATTGCATAACTACTACTTATTTTTTTCATGATGATTAGATTATCATTGTTGTACAATGTCCCTTTTACTCTCCCTTCTAATAAATGTCAGTGAGCGATAAAACATAACCAATGGATCATTATTTTGTGCCTTTTGGGTAAAAATGTGCACTGGGGAACTAGGTCTGATTTAACTATTCAATCACACACAGACACACAACAGAATCTGTAGTCTGGAGGCACATGAAAGGCCTCATTTTCCATCACATTGTGACTGTAAGGCAAATTTATGTTTTATTTGTGCATACTAAATGAAAGACGATAAAAGGATGGAAGGAAAGACACAGAATAACAAACAAACATAGTAGCATATGTATCACTGCATTTCTGGATGTTCCGAGGTATGCTCATTTAAAGTACATCATGTGAAAATCTAAAGGGATCAAATCTCTTTTGATTCTATTCTGTGATTATTTATTCATAGTAAAAAAGAAAATATGTCATTTGACCTGAGATTAAATCTGTGTTTTGTCACTTTATTTCGAATTTGCATAACTACACATATGAACACATTGCTGTTAACACCAAGAAAGCTTTCAGACAAACTAATCAGACTAAGCATTAAGAGGGTCAACCCCAAAGATATTTTAGTTTTTACGACTGCACATAAAGGCAAAGCAGATAAGTTTGATTATAATAAGAAATAATCTAGGCGTATTTGCCAGTAGTATTTATGGTCTTTGACCTGAATTGATTCCGTTAGCATTCTGTTAAAGGGTAAAAGGCCAGAACCACACACTAAAATATTGACAGATGTGTAAAAATCCACAGGCAGTCTGGTAATAGAAAAACGTATATCAGAGCTTTAATGGTTGATATAAACCAGCTTCCTATAGATTGTGTCACTTACTAAAAACAATTTTCTAATGAATAAACGACTTTTATTATTTGAGCTAAGTATATATATATATATATATATATATATATATATATATATATATATATATATATATATATATATATATATATATATATATATATATATATGCGTGTTTATTTGTAAAACATGTTTTTCATTTGCTTTATTTAACAATGCACAAAAATGTATAACATGTTTGGACTACGAGAGGAAACTGTCATCGATTGAAAAACTACAAGCACAATGGAGAACACTGCAATTCTGAAAAACATTCTTGCCAGCCTCAAACTAGTTTTCTTCTGACTGAGAAACACCAGCGCTACCCACTGTGCCATGGTTCTGCTAAGGTGAGTTAATATTTAATAAAAATAGGAGGTTATTGTACATAAAGAGTAACAATAAAGTAATATAAAAAATGATAATGTGAATTTTCATAGTGTTGTGTATTTATGCCATATTAATCTAATTTTGAGTACAAAAATGTCACATTCACTTCCTTATTTATGGACTAAATTTAAGTACAATACATTTTATTCATTTTTTCAACATTTAATGCACTCAGAGTTGCATTGGCACACAAAGTTTTAGAGTTAGCCGAGAAACAACGATCTTGTTGTTTCATTACTTAAAATCAAGTTGAGTTTTTTTTTATGTTCCCCCTATGAAGTAACTATCATCTAGATTATTTTATTAAACATGAGAACAATTTGGTTAAAATAAGAACAAATGCTGTTCAGCATTTTTTGTTATTAAACTAGGCCTTTGATGCACTAGTGAAGATGTTTTACTCTTTATGAAATGTAGATAGTGATGTTAATTTGCTATGTTTATTTCTTGACATTAATTCACTGATTAGATTGATTAACCTTTTAAGTCCAATGACATCATCATGGTGGGCTAATGCTCCGTTTCCTTTCTGAGAAAATGTTTTCTTCCTGCCTTTCTCTGTGGTGACTTAAGAGCAACTCAAAAAAGCAAACAACAAGATCCTTCTCTCCTAAACGTCCAGCACTTAAGAAGTGACTTGAAACCATCAGTGGAAGTAGGGCTTTATAATCTCATAAATTTCAATCGATCGCAGCTAGCAGATTAAATGTTCTTTCTCTTAACTCCAGCGATGTGTAAATATCATCCCCACCAAAGACAATTCATCCTGTTGTCCTTGCCAGATTTATAGCTCCTGCACCAATGGTCCCTAATGTATTAGTATCGTCTCTATAACATTTATAAGTCAGAGGCCGCATGCATTATCATGCCATGAAATATTTCTGCTGCAGGTTATGAAAATGCAAGGCTGCTGAAATGAAGAGCGAAGCTCCTCACAGCTTACAGAATGTGTTACTGCCAGCTATATCCAGACTCTTCTATGTTTTCCTCTGTGTTTTGTGCGATGTCTGCTTGATGAATAATTTATCGGTGGATATTTCAGAGGCGTGCAGCTACAACCCGTATGCCATGTCAATGAACTATTCCCAGGTGAACAGTGGTGGCAGCTGCAATAGAAGAGTTGATTGAAAAACGATATTCTCTGAAGACCAAACCAAAGTATAATCGGCAGCCGTGAGCACTGGTAACAGCGCCAATGAAAAGAAAACAAACTGTCATTTCTGAGTGAATTTCACTGCTGTAATGAGATTGAATGAAGTGACAGTTGAATACAGTACTTGTGCTTCATCTTGGTGCTCCTTGGGGTTTACTGTAAATCCACTCAGTATAGTGGAGATACCACATCACAATAACACCTTGTACATCTTTTACCTATGTTCTCTCTGTTTCTATTTGGGTAAAACAGCATTTCTAATCTACATGAAATTCTAATGCAAAGCTAGCCACTTCCACTCTGGATGTGTGAGTTAGCACAGCAGCAGGAATGTTTTCACTTTTGCACTTCTAATTTTTACCTCTCTGTGGCTTCCTCCTCAGAAGGATCCTCCAGATTGCTGTTCACATCTTTACGCCCACACTTCTCCTCTTCTTTCTGGGCACTGCAAGGTGAGTTGCTCTTAGGAAGCTCCTCGCTGGCTTGAAGGTGCTGGATGATGTTTTGCTGGTGCCATGATGGATTGGCTGGCCTAACAAAATCAGGCGTGGGTCCAAGGTTTTGAGCCAGAATATTGTGCACAGGGCTGTTGCTCTTACGGAGTCCACCTCTGTCCCGAGAGTGACTCTTCAGCCGAACTGGTGTTCCCCGATGGTCGAAACCTTCCTGTTGGATGTAACCCCCATTACCAGCAGAGGTCTGCGAGCTGTGACTGAACCAGCGCCAACGGAGTCTCAGGATCTGCTTTACATCGAACTCCTTTTTACCAGACACGGACATCCTATTCAGCCTCGTTGTGGTGCCTTAGGCACATAAAATCACGGAAATAATGAAGCAGATCACAGGCTTCTACCTCTTTTGTCTTTGTGTCTGCTACAGGAAACACAGCAAGGATGTCTGGAACCACTGCCTTGGATCTCGCCTCCCCTCTTTCCAAACTCCTGCTCCTTGAGCTTTAGTTACAGCACACACATGATTTCCTCTTCCTTTACCACCCTCCTCCTTTCCCTTTGTGGCTCTCTGCATATACGACACAATCAACACAGAAAATGAGGACTGCTTACAGAAAACTGTTCTGAATCCAGCAGCAAAGGATGAACAGCTCTTACCCGGCAAGGTGAGTTGCCAAACTGAGAGGATGCAGAGGTCAAAGCTTGGAGGGTAAAATCTCGCTCCACATGAAGGAAAGCCAAAACCAGCACAGCGTCCGTCTACCAGCAGCATCATTTGTGCTCCCTCTCACACTCTCCCGCTCTCTTTTATGTGCACACATGCTCTTTCCCTCGCTCTCTCTCTTTCTCACGCATGCACATAGACATGTCTTCTCACACAGTCCCCCTTCTGACGGGATCCCAGGGGAGACAGTTTCAGGCTCATAGCAAAGTAAAGCAAGCAGAAAAATGGCTCACTCCCTATCTGTCTCAGTCCATTGTTTGTGAAAAATCACCAACGATTGTAACCATTTATACATAATTCTCTTTAATCATTGCTTCATAACATGTCGGTTTTCATTAGAATATGATTACCAATATGATTACCATATGCTCATGTTGGTTGCTTGTAAAATGGATTTCCACTCATTAATTCAAATGACAAAATAGGGAACTATTAATGAAAATTTATTTTAACACACCAAATAAAAGTAATTGTCAATTATAATTAACCTCATTCTAATGGTTTGATAACTACTGGGAGCTCCACATAGTTTCAGTAGATACGTACTTACGTATGAAATTCTTAATTCTGGCAGACTTGATGTTCCAGTCATTTGACAGAAGGATTCATGCAAAAGATGGTTATTAAAATCCTTCCTAATGATTCTGTACTTGTACAAATACCATTGTTTGCACTTTTTAAAAAATAAAACTTCGGATTTCAATTTAAGTAAATCAATCTAGATGTTGCCGCTTTCTTATTTTCATTTACAATTGTTTCTAATTATATGGTTATCGACTATAGATCTGCATTCCATTACAGGCATGCTCATTTCAATGCGGTCAGTTTCATTCTCAAAACAAGTACATTTTATTCTCTGTTACAGCATTTTTAATTGAATATTTGGCTAATCTGTTATGGTAAATAGTTGAACATTTTGGTTAGAATGAAGCTTATTGAAAACAAGAGCTATTCTCAAGAAGTTAGTAAAACATCTACAAAACACAAACTACAGAATATAGTATTATAAGAAATCTTACATCAGCGTATTTTATCCACTTAAAATTCAGCATTAACCTCAAGTCATGTATTTAAATCTGATATCATTGAAATGCACATTTGTGCTGCATTTTAGCAATTAACTTATATAGCCTGTGTTACTGTGCAACTGTGTAATGGGTGTTACGGTACCTGTGTTACTGTGTAACATTATTGTGTCAGGGGGGGTTGTACCAAAACTGGCGAGTACCCTTGTATAACAAATTCCTTGTGTGTGTGCTGCACACATGTCAATAAAGATCTTTCTGATTCTGATTCTTTTAAGTATCAATCATGTGCTGAGGTCATCACAACAGTTCAAGAACACATTTCATGATGGCTGCTGCTAAGTCAACTTTATGAATATGCAGATACTCATTTGGTTTCATTTTCCAACACAACTTGGCACCTGCAATCAGTGCCTTAGCTACCACTACCTGGTTTAAGATCCCTGTTCTTATTTGGCCAGGAAACTCACCTGATCTTATCTCCTGGACAACCTGGGATTTCATTAGAACCAAGAAGTGCCACACACTGACCAACTCCTTGCCACGCGGCATTGCAGTAATTCAGGCAAAAGGCGCCCACTATGCACTTTACACACATGCTCATACATAAAAATGCAGTTTCTCATTTTAAAAAATACACCGAAAGGATTTACATTTTATGAATTTGTTTATGAAACAACTATGCTTAGATTGACCCTGTATTGTTAATATTTTAGCACTTCTAGGATTTAAGTGTAAGGAACACTGGAATTATAATATACTGTAACAGTTAACACTCCAGCACTAAACTCATCATAATGTTGTTGCATGATGGGTAGCATTTTATAATAGCTACACACTGCTAATCATTTATAAGGCATAAACAAATAGTTATTAAGCCATTTATAAATTATTAGTGAATAATCTATAACCACCTATGTTATTACACATCGATAAGCCATTTATTAATATAAGTTTAAAGGGCTTATTCCTGGGTTGTAAATGTCTATATAATATATTTTTTAACACTAAATGCCTTCTTTATTGAGGATCAATTAATCATTTATAAATAACATTTAAAAACCAGTTAGTTATTAGTTGTGTGCGATTCATGAAATCATTTAGAACATGTTAATAAATGATCATTAAACTATTTAACAGCACATTTATTAATCTTATTATTCAGACACATTGTAACTGTTACTAAATGTGATATCAAAAGCTTTAACACATATTATTACAGTAATTTAGGTAGTTATAAAACATTTATTAGCTGTCTGTTAACTGTTTGTGGGAGCTTATTTGAAGTGAGAACTATTTATACTTTGTAAGCATTAACACAAGACTAAATATTTTAATGGCCTGTTTGCCTCTGCGCTGTGCGCGTCTGTTGGTCTCATTTGTTGATGCTTTATAAGTCATAAACAGTCCTCACTTTAGATGAGCTCACACAAACAGTTAATTAGCAACTAGAAAATGCTTTGTAACTACCTGAGTTACAGTAGGATTGTGTTAATAAAGCATGTATTGTCACTCTTAGTAACAGTTACTATATATATCTGAATAATAAGATATATTAATGTGCTTTAAAATAGTTTATTAATCATTTATTAACATGTTTTAAATGATCTTACGAATCACTTACAACTAATATCTAATTGGCTTTTAAATAACGAAAAGTTAAATTTATAAATGATTAACTGAACCTCAGTAAAGCCTAATATCAATGTTATTAAGCAAATTATATAGGTGCTTATAAACCAGAAATAAAGCCTTTACAGCTGTACAATGGTGATAAATTTGCAATAAAATAAAAACAATGGTTTATAAACTATTTGTTAATTTTATTAATGCTTAACAAATGATCGGTAGCGTGTAGTTATTATAAAGTGCTACGCATGGTGACACCACCTACGCTACATGCTCACATTTCAACGGTTTATAAATTGTTTTAATTGGCCTGACAATACTGTCAATTCAACCAAGTCATTACTTGTTTTGTTTTTGCTGTTTAAAAAAAAAATCCCATCAACAAAGTTTCTCATAATTTGAGACATTTCACTCTGGAGGAAAAAAATATTTGCAATAACTAGAGTGTGAAAAAAATGGAACAATTATTAACAAATTTCTAGGATTTTTGTCAGAAGAAAATAAATTCAATCTGCAGTATGATGAATGAATGTAGGCTTTTGCAAGCCATTCAAATATAAATTTTAATACCATAAGCATACTAATGATAAAATGTATACTAATTATCCAACAAACATTTGTCCACTCATCTACACTTTAAAAGTCATTTATGCTGAAATCAAATCTTTACTCAAAATGTATGTATTTTGCATAATTCCCGTTTTACAAAGTTCTATGTTAGGAGGGCATTTGTGAAGTCACATGTTCCTTTTCCATGTAACTTTAGTTAAATAACGCTCAATAGAAGTCCTTTATTTTGTTTTGACTGACAGTCAAATTGGTGAACTTATCCCAGCTCAAAATTGCACTTTAAATCAGAATAGCAATGATTGAATAATGTATGCCCAATTTTGGGGCTAAAGGGCTTCTATCAAATATATAATAAATACTTCAAGGGCTACTTTGTTAAAGGCTGGCCATAACTACAACATCTACCTGTGTTTTTGATCGATATACTGAACCAATATACAATTTACATTCTTCCTTGGCACAATAAGTACCTGTTATGATCATTGAAAGACTGATTATATGAAGCACACTCGGAAGTTAGCAAATATAGAAGGTTAATATGTGTCTAAAAGTCAACTGACTGAACCACACAAAAGTAAACTTTGGAAAATATATGAAAAAAATGAAGTAATAATTACTGTATATTCACAAATTAGTCATTCGTGAATAAATACAGACTTGTGTAGAGTCACTAAAATAACTAAACATGACCGCACACTGAAAATCCTTCAGAGAATAACAGTAATTAATAGTCTTGAATCAAATGGTCAAACAATTAAAACTACACACTCCATATAAAAGCTGATCCAATCATTGTAAAAGACAACTTCTTACCTTTTTCGAGTAAGTACTACAAAAGTCACTTCTCCACTCTTGTGATGCTTGTGATGATTTGCTTTCTGAACCAGATTCTGCTGACCATTGGTTGTAACCAATACCCCCCCTTCCTCCACCCAAAAGGAAATTCCTGATCATTTCCTTCCTTGGAAAATGCTACAAAGGACCAGTAAAGCAAAATTTCCTGTTTTCTCAAGTGCTGTGTTCAATAAGTTTATATTGAAACCTTTTAATTATTAACAGAAAAAAAACAACTTTTGTGAAGTAATACAACCTTTCTTCAAAACAGATGCTGACAGCAATAATCAACAGGATAAAATATAATTATTTTGAATACCAAATAGTTTGAAATGAAGTGGTTTTGAAGCACAAAAAAAAATCAAACAATAATTATGTATATTTAATCACTTTATTCATTTTTTTTTACATTCATACAAGAAAAAAAGTTACAGCCTAAATATCCCATCATTTACAAGGCAATGCACACTTTGTGCCTCTTCTGTGTTTACAACTGGCATTAAGAAAACTGTAGTTATCACCACAATACAGAAGCACATTTTGGTTAGATGAAAAGAGGAAGAGAGTCAACTGAATGTAAATGTTTGTGGATAACTAAACTGCCTTAAAAACCATTGAGTCAAAAGTCACAACCTGATGAGAATTATAAAGAACTCTGTAGAAAAGACATAAATACTTTAGAACATTATAGTCTCTGTGTAAAATTCAGAACCAAATACTAGAACTGTCGTTCTATTGAACACAAAGTTACTTGATCTCATGCATCTATTCACATTTCTTCTTTATTTACAATGACTATTATTAATATCTGTGTAAATGAGAAGTTAAACTATAATGGAACTTCTATAACAGCATTATTTTGAGTATGGTCTTAAAATCAACTCAAATAAAAGTCAAATCATCTTTCATAAATTTGAGAATAGAAAACAATCCCAAAATCTCCAAAGGTGCAAAAAAACATTCTAGATACAAGATTCTAGACATAAGATACTGAGCCTTTTTTTGCATCAACAGCACAAAGTAACTAGAACATTTTTATCTACAAAACGGGGAAAAAAAACATACATTAAAAATGTTTTCTGTTATTTACAGTCATGTTTTAATATAAAAAAGGTTGATTATTTGAAAGATCTTTTGCAAATTTAGAGAAAAAGTATGTTTGTATAAAGCCATCAACACCAGTTGACACAGTCAACTACACAGTTTTACACACTAACACAATGATTATTTCTTTGGTGAAACAGATATTTCTAGTTGTGGTAATCGGAAACTACCTTTGGAACCACTATCACTGCTTGATGTGGATGACATTCTGGACTTTTTTGATGGTGGCACAACTACAGCAGAACTCTCAACCACAACCTCACTTTCATCAGTCACTTCATAGGAACCTTTACTTTTTGAGCTAAAACCTCCAATCGTAGCAAACTTCAACTTTCCTTTCTTGCCTTTAACCTTTGCTTCTCCAAAATCTACAGAAATGTTACCTCCCTCGGCAAGTAAATGTCCTTCTGTAGAAACCGGTGTTGCTACTCCTCCCTCCTCTCTTAAGGTGGTTGATGTCCGGGATGATTTTTTGAACAGGTCAAGGGAGGCTGATTTATTCTTTGGCAACATTTTAAATCCAGAGCTCCCCTCTATGCTTAACTTTCCACTAGTCAATTCGCCAGAACTAAGACTTAGCTCCTTGGAGACTTTTCCACCATCTTTAGTGGAGACATTAATATTCCCCCCTTCCACAGTAAGATCAGCTGCACTGCCACCTTTAGGTTTTGATTTTACAAACAGCTTTGAGACTTTGTTTTTGCTACCACTGCCTTTCATTTCAGAGTTATGCATTTCGAAACTTTGAGAAGCAGCAGCCACATCACTTGATCCTGCATGTATTCTCATCTCACTCCCATCTACTCTAGGCAATGCAATCCCAAACTTTGGTACTTTGATCTTAGGAAAGGTTACACTGCCCTCTTGATATTCAAGGTCACCAGATAATGATGCATCTTTTTTAAAGGAAAGCCCACTTTCTGGCTCTCTCGATTTTTCTCCTATGATGCCTGATATTCCCATGCTCCCTTTTACTCCTTTCTGTTCAGTGAGACTTGAATCCACCTTTAAAGCTTCACCATGGAGTGTTGCAGATGGCAATGTCAACTTAACATCCTCCATTTTCCCTGCAACATCAATGCTATTATTACTCTTTCCATTAATTCCTGACCCTGATAAACTGACATCTAGGAAATCTTTTGTCGTATCTACATTTGGGTCAGTAGCTTTTTGTTTTGTCGCAGAAATACCAAATTTAGGCATTCTTATTTTCCCACGTTTGGTTTTCAGGTCTGGACTCTCCACACTGGAACTGGGTGACTGAAAGCCAGTTTTAATATTCGCAGAAGGCAAATCAGTGAGAGATGAATTTAAGGTACCCGAGGCAGTTGAAACACCCTTAACTTTTGGGGATTTTATGTCAAGCTCCAAATCAGGAAAATGTAACTTTCCGAAAAGTGATTTCTTAATTTTGCCCTTGTTTGAAGGTAAATCAGTCTCAGCTGTCTCCACATGAACCACTTCAAATTTCTTGTTGTCATCAAATGTTTTAGACTTACCCTTACCTTTAGGGAGTTTAAATTTACTCTTTTTGCCCTTAACGTCAATAATTGCATCTGGTCTTTCCAACCGGATCTTGGTCTTTGGCATGTTAAAGCCTCCATCTGAATATTCAAGCTCAGGACCTTCAATGTCAACTTTTGGTGCTTTAATATCTCCTTCCAAGTTAGGAAGTGAAAAATCAATGCCTTTGGTTCCTTTGTTTTTACCTTCAGGTACTACAATCTCAATTTCTGAAGATTTTATGTTAATTTCGGGTGCCTTTGCATCAATTTCAGCTTTTGGAAGTTTTAAATCAATATCTGGACCTTCCACTTTTGGACCTTTGAGACCAAATGATGGCATTTTCATCTTTGGCATCTTGAAACCCCCTTCAGGCCCCTCAAGCTCAGGACCTTCAATGCACACTTTTGGTGCTTTTATATCTCCTTCCAGTTTAGGAACTGAAACATCAACATCACCTTTCAGTTTTGGGCCTTTAAGATTAAAGTCAACATCTGGCAATGATATCTTTGGACTAGAGAGTGATGGCATCTTGAATTTGGGTCCTTTGATTTTGCCTTCAGGTCCTTCAATCTCAATTTCTGTAGATTTGATGTTAATTTCAGGTGCCTTTGCATCAATTTCAGCTTTTGGGAGTTTTAAATCAATATCTGGACCTTCCACTTTTGGACCTTTGAGACCAAATGATGGCATTTTGATCTTTGGCATCTTAAAACCCCCTTCAGGCCCCTCAAGCTCAGGACCTTCAATGTCAACTTTAGGTGCTTTAATGTCTCCTTCCAGTTTAGGAACGGTAACATCAACATCACCTTTCAGTTTTGGGCCTTTAAGATTGAAGTCAACATCTGGCATTGACATCTTTGGACCAGAGAGTGTCGGCATGTTGAATTTAGATCCTTTGATTTTACCTTCAGGTCCTTTAATATCAAGTTCAGGATATTTAATGTTAATTTCAGGTGCCTTTACATCAATTTCAGATTTTGGGAGTTTTAAATCAATATCTGGACCTTCCACTTTTGGACCTTTGAGACCAAATGATGGCATTTTGATCTTTGGCATCTTGAAACCTCCTTCAGTCCCCTCAAGCTCAGGACCTTCAATGTCAACTTTTGGTGCTTTTATATCTCCTTCCAGTTTAGGAACTGAAACATCAACATCACCTTTCAGTTTTGGGCCTTTAAGATTAAAGTCAACATCTGGCATTGATATCTTTGGACCAGAGAGTGATGGCATCTTAAATTTGGGTCCTTTGATTCTGCCTTCAGGTCCTTCAATCTCAAATTCTGGAGATTTGATGTTAATTTCAGGTGCCTTTGCATCAATATCAGCTTTTGGGAGTTTTAAGTCAATATCTGGACCTTCCACTTTTGGACCTTTGAGACCAAATGCAGGCATTTTGATCTTTGGCATCTTGAAACCTCCTTCAGTCCCCTCAAGCTCAGGACCTTCAATGTCAACTTTTGGTGCTTTAATATCTCCTTCCAGTTTTGGAACTGAAACATCAACATCCCCTTTCAGTTTTGGGCCTTTAAGATTGAAGTCAACATCTGGCATTGACAACTTTGGACCAGAGAGTGATGGCATTTTGAATTTAGGTCCTTTGATTTTACCTTCAGGTCCTTCAATATCGAGTTCTGGTGATTTGATGTTAATTCCAGGTCCCTCTACATCAATACCTGACTTAGGAAGTTTTACATCGAGATCTGGACCTTCCAACTTAGGACCCTTGAGATCAAATGCGGCGGGCATTTTGATCTTTGGCATCTTGAAACCACCTTCGAGCCCTTCAAGCGCAGGACCTTCAATGTCAACTTTTGGTGCTTTAAATATCTCCTTCCAGTTTTGGAACTGAAACATCAACATCACCTTTCAGTTTTGGGCCTTTAAGATTGAAGTCAACATCTGGCAATTGACAACTTTTGGACCAGAGAGTGATGGCATTTTGAATTAGGTCCTTTGATTTTACCTTCAGGTCCTTCAATATCAAGTTCGGGGGATTTGATGTTAATTTCAGGTGCCTTTGAATCAATTTCTGATTTTGGGAGTTTTAAATCAATATCTGGAGTCTCCATCTTCGGACCCTTGAGACCAAATGATGGCATTTTGAACTTGGGCATCTTGAAACCCCCTTCAGGTCCCTCTAGCTCAGGACCTTCAATGTCAACTTTTGGTGCTTTAATATCTCCTTCCAGTTTTGGAACTGAAACATCAACATCCCCTTTCAGTTTTGGGCCTTTAAGATTGAAGTCAACATCTGGCAATGATATTTTTGGACCAGAGAGTGATGGCATTTTGAATTTAGGTCCTTTGATTTTACCTTCAGGTCCTTCAATATCGAGTTCTGGTGAATTGATGTTAATTCCAGGTCCTTCTACATCAATACCTGATTTAGGAAGTTTTACATCGAGATCTGGACCTTCCAACTTAGGACCCTTGAGACCAAATGCGGGCATTTTGATTTTTGGCATCTTGAAACCACCTTCGAGCCCTTCAAGCGCAGGACCTTCAATGTCAACTTTTGGTGCTTTAATATCTCCTTCCAGTTTTGGAACTGAAACATCAACATCCCCTTTCAGTTTTGGGCCTTTAAGATTGAAGTCAACATCTGGCATTGACATCTTTGGACCAGAGAGTGATGGCATTTTGAATTTAGGTCCTTTGATTTTACCTTCAGGTCCTTCAATATCAAGTTCTGGTGATTTGATGTTAATTCCAGGTCCCTCTACATCAATACCTGACTTAGGAAGTTTTACATCGAGATCTGGACCTTCCAACTTAGGTCCCTTGAGACCAAATGTGGGCATTTTGATTTTTGGCAACTTGAAACCACCTTCGGGCCCTTCAAGCTCAGGAACATCAATGTCAACTTTTGGTGCTTTAAAATCTCCTTCCAGTTTTGGAACTGAAACATCAACATCACCTTTCAGTTTTGGGCCTTTAAGATTGAAGTCAACATCTGGCATTGACAACTTTGGACCAGAGAGTGATGGCATTTTGAAATTAGGTCCTTTGATTTTACCTTCAGGTCCTTCAATATCAAGTTTGGGGGATTTGATGTTAATTTCATGTGCCTTTGCATCAATTTCTGCTTTTGGGAGTTTTAAATCAATATCTGGACTCTCCAACTTCGGACCCTTGAGACCAAATGATGGCATTTTGAATTTGGGCATCTTAAAACCCCCTTCAGGTCCCTCTAGCTCAAGACCTTCAATGTCAACTTTTGGTGCTTTAATATCTCCTTCCAGTTTTGGAACTGAAACATCAACATCCCCTTTCAGTTTTGGGCCTTTAAGATTGAAGTCAACATCTGGCATTGACATCTTTGGACCAGAGAGTGATGGCATTTTGAATTTAGGTCCTTTGATTTTACCTTCAGGTCCTTCAATATCGAGTTCTGGTGAATTGATGTTAATTCCAGGTCCTTCTACATCAATACCTGATTTAGGAAGTTTTACATCGAGATCTGGACCTTCCAACTTAGGTCCCTTGAGACCAAATGCGGGCATTTTGATTTTTGGCATCTTGAAACCACCTTCGAGCCCTTCAAGCTCAGGACCTTCAATGTCAACTTTTGGTGCTTTAATATCTCCTTCCAGTTTTGGAACTGAAACATCAACATCACCTTTCAGTTTTGGGCCTTTAAGATTGAAGTCAACATCTGGCATTGATATCTTTGGACCAGAGAGTGATGGCATTTTGAAGTTAGGTCCTTTGATTTTACCTTCAGGTCCTTCAATATCAAGTTCAGGAGATTTGATGTTAATTTCAGGTGCCTTTGCATCAATTTCAGCTTTTGGGAGTTTTAAATCAATTTCTGGAGTCTCCATCTTAGGACCCTTGAGACCAAATGATGGCATTTTGAACTTGGGCATCTTGAAACCCCATTCAGGTCCCTCTAGCTCAAGACCTTCAATGTCAACTTTTGGTGCTTTAATATCTCCTTCCAGTTTTGGAACTGAAACATCAACATCCCCTTTCAGATTTGGGCCTTTAAGATTGAAGTCAACATCTGGCATTGACATCTTTGGACCAGTGAGTGATGGCATTTTGAATTTAGGTCCTTTGATTTTACCTTCAGGTCCTTCAATATCGAGTTCTGGTGATTTGATGTTAATTCCAGGTCCCTCTACATCAATACCTGATTTAGGAAGTTTTACATCGAGATCTGGACCTTTCAACTTAGGACCCTTGAGACCAAATGCGGGCATTTTCATTTTTGGCATCTTGAAACCACCTTCGGGCCCTTCAACCTCAGGACCTTCAATGTCAACTTTTGGTGCTTTAAAATCTCCTTCCAGTTTTGGAACTGAAACATCAACATCACCTTTCAGTTTTGGGCCTTTAAGATTGAAGTCAACATCTGGCATTGATATCTTTGGACCAGAGAGTGATGGCATTTTGAATTTAGGTCCTTTGATTTTACCTTCAGGTCCTTCAATATCGAGTTCAGGAGATTTTATGTTAATTTCAGGTGCCTTTGCATCAATTTCAGCTTTTGGGAGTTTTAAATCAATATCTGGAGTCTCCATCTTAGGACCCTTGAGACCAAATGATGGCATTTTGAACTTGGGCATCTTGAAACCCCCTTCAGGTCCCTCTAGCTCAGGACCTTCAATGTCAACTTTTGGTGCTTTAATATCTCCTTCCAGTTTTGGAACTGAAACATCAACATCCCCTTTCAGTTTTGGGCCTTTAAGATTGAAGTCAACATCTGGCATTGACATCTTTGGACCAGTGAGTGATGGCATTTTGAATTTAGGTCCTTTGATTTTACCTTCAGGTCCTTCAATATCGAGTTCTGGTGATTTGATGTTAATTCCAGGTCCGTCTACATCAATACCTGATTTAGGAAGTTTTACATCGAGATCTGGACCTTCCAACTTAGGTCCCTTGAGACCAAATGCGGGCATTTTGATTTTTGGCATCTTGAAACCACCTTCGGGCCCTTCAAGCTCAGGACCTTCAGTGTCAACTTTGGGTGCTTTAATGTCTCCTTCCAGTTTTGGGCCTTTAAAATTGAAGTCAACATCTGGCATGGATATCTTTGGACCAGAGAGTGATGGCATTTTGAATTTAGGTCCTTTGATTTTACCTTCGGGTCCTTCAATATCAAGTTCGGGAGATGGTATGTTAATTTCAGGTGGCTTTGCATCATTATCTGGACCCTCCATCTTAGGACCCTTGAGACCAAATGATGGCATTTTGATTTTTGGCATTTTAAAGGAACTTTCTGGACTCGCCAGCTCAACTTCAGGGCTTTCAAGGTCAATTTTTGGAGCTTCATATTTTCCTTTCAGATTAGCATCCATAAACTCCAGAACAGGCAAATCGACTTTCACGTCAGGAGATTTTGCATCAGGACCAACATCTGGCATTTCAACATCGATACTTCCTTTAGATCCCTTGAAACCAAAACGTGGCAATTTAAGTTTAGGCATTTTAAACTTCATTTTTTTCCCAGAAGTTTCAGGTAAGCTGACATCAACAGAGCCTTCAGTGCTAGAAAATGATGGTTTCTTTAACTTGGGGACCCTTGCTTTTGGAGTGGTAATACCAACTTCAGGACATGGAACATCTGCATCAACGGTTGAAGGTTTTACTTCCAACTTGGGGACAGAAAAATCAGCAGAACCTTTAAGCTTTGGACCTTTCAAATCAACTTTTGGTGCCTTAATATCTCCTTCCAGTTTAGGAACCGAAACATCAACATCACCTTTAAATTGTGGGCCTTTAAGATTGAAGTCAACGTCTGGCATAGAAATCTTTGGACCAGAAAGAGAGGGCATCTTGAATTTGGATCCTTTGATTTTACCATCAGGTCCTTCAAAATCAAGATCTGGAGATTTGATTTTAAGTTCAGGAGCCTTTACATCAATTTCTGCTTTAGGAAGTTTTACATCAAGATCTGCACCTTCCACTTTTGTACCTTTGAGACCAAATGATGGCATTTTGAACTTTGGCATCTTTAAACCCCCTTCAGACCCCTCAAGCTCAGGACCTTCAATGTCAACTTTTGGTGCTTTAATATCTCCTTCCAGTTTAGGAACTGAAACATCAACATCACCTTTCAGTTTTGGGCCTTTAAGATTAAAGTCAACATCTGGCATTGATATCTTTGGACCAGAGAGTGATGGCATCTTGAATTTGGGTCCTTTGATTTTGCCTTCAGGCCCATCAATCTCAAGTTCTGGAGATTTGATTTTAAGTTCAGGAGCATTTACATCAATTTCTGCTTTAGGTAATTTTACATCAAGATCTGGACCTTCCACATTTGGACCCTTGAGTCCAAATGATGGCATTTTGATCTTTGGCATCTTGAAACCCCCTTCAGGCCCCTCAAGCTCAGGACCTTCAATGTCAACTTTTGGTGCTTTAATATCTCCTTTGAGTTTGGGAACTGAAACATCAACATCACCTTTCAGTTTTGGGCCTTTAAGATTAAAGTCAACATCTGGCATTGATATCTTTGGACCAGAGAGTGATGGCATCTTGAATTTGGGTCCTTTGATTTTGCCTTCAGGCCCCTCAATCTCAAGTTCTGGAGATTTGATGTCAATTTCAGGTGTCTTTGCATCAATTTCAGCTTTTGAGAGTTTTAAATCAATATCTGGACCTTCCACTTTTGGACCTTTGAGACCAAATGATGGCATTTTGATCTTTGGCATCTTGAAACCCCCTTCAGTCCCCTCAAGCTCAGGACCTTCAATGTCAGCTTTTGGTGCTTTAATATCTCCTTTGAGTTTGGGAACTGAAACATCAACATCACCTTTCAGTTTTGGGCCTTTAAGATTTAAGTCAACATCTGGCATTGATATCTTTGGACCAGAGAGTGATGGCATCTTGAATTTGGGTCCTTTGATTTTGCCTTCAGGCCCCTCAATCTCAAGTTCTGGAGATTTGATGTTAATTTCAGGTGCCTTTGCATCAATTTCAGCTTTTGGGAGTTTTAAATCAATATCTGGACCTTCCACTTTTGGACCTTTGAGACCAAATGATGGCATTTTGATCTTTGGCATCTTGAAACCCCCTTCAGACCCCTCAAGCTCAAGTCCTTCAATTTCAACTTTTGTTGCTTTAATGTCTCCTTCCAGTTTAGGAGAAGAAACATCAACATCACCTTTCAGTTTTGGGCCTTTAATATTAAAGTCAACATCTGGCATTGATATCTTTGGACCAGAGAGGGATGGCATCTTGAATTTGGGTCCTTTGATTTTGCCTTCAGGCCCCTCAATCTCAAGTTCTGGAGATTTGATGTTAATTTCAGGTGCCTTTGCATCAATTTCAGCTTTTGGGAGTTTTAAATCAATATCTGGACCTTCCACTTTTGGACCTTTGAGACCAAATGATGGCATTTTGATCTTTGGCATCTTGAAACCCCCTTCAGACCCCTCAAGCTCAAGTCCTTCAATTTCAACTTTTGGTGCTTTAATGTCTCCTTCCAGTTTAGGAACTGAAACATCAACATCACCTTTCAGTTTTGGGCCTTTAAGATCGAAGTCAACATCTGGCATTGATATCTTTGGACCAGAGAGTGATGGCATTTTGAATTTAGGTCCTTTGATTTTACCTTCAGGTCCTTCAATCTCAATTTCTGGAGATTTGATGTTAATTTCAGGTGCCTTTGCATCAATTTCAGCTTTTGGGAGTTTTAAATCAATATCTGGACCTTCCACTTTTGGACCTTTGAGACCAAATGATGGCATTTTGATCTTTGGCATCTTGAAACCCGCTTCAGACCCCTCAAGCTCAAGTCCTTCAATTTCAACTTTTGGTGCTTTAATGTCTCCTTCCAGTTTAGGAGAAGAAACATCAACATCACCTTTCAGTTTTGGGCCTTTAATATTAAAGTCAACATCTGGCATTGATATCTTTGGACCAGAGAGGGATGGCATCTTGAATTTGGGTCCTTTGATTCTACCTTCAGGTCCTTCAATCTCAATATCTGGAGATTTGATGTTAAGTTCAGGTGCCTTTACATCAATTTCTGCTTTAGGAAGTTTTACATCAAGATCTGGACCTTCAACTTTTGGACCTTTGAGACCAAATGATGGCATTTTGATCTTTGGCATCTTGAAACCCCCTTCAGGCCCCTCAAGCTCAGGACCTTCAATGTCAACTTTTGGTGCTTTAATATCTCCTTCCAGTTTAGGAACTGAAACATCAACATCACCTTTCAGTTTTGGGCCTTTAAGATTGAAGTCAACATCTGGCATTGATATTTTTGGACCAGAGAGTGATGGCATCTTGAATTTGGGTCCTTTGATTTTGCCTTCAGGTCCTTCAATCTCAAGTTCTGGAGATTTGATGGTAAGTTCAGGTGCCTTTACAACAATTTCTGCTTTAGGAAGTTTTACATCAAGATCTGGACCTTCCACTTTTGGACCCTTGAGTCCAAATGATGGCATTTTGATCTTTGGCATCTTGAAACCTCCTTCAGGCCCCTCAAGCTCAGGACCTTCAATGTCAACTTTTGGTGCTTTAATATCTCCTTCCAGTTTAGGAACTTTAACATCAACATCACCTTTCAGTTTTGGGCCTTTGAGATTAAAGTCAACATCTGGCATTGATATCTTTGGACCAGAGAGTGATGGCATCTTGAATTTGGGTCCTTTGATTTTGCCTTCAGGTCCTTCAATCTCAAGTTCTGGAGATTTGATGTTAATTTCAGGTGCCTTTGCATCAATTTCAGCTTTTGGGAGTTTTAAATCAATATCTGGACCTTCTACTTTTGGACTTTTGAGACCAAATGATGGCATTTTGATCTTTGGCATCTTGAAACCCCCTTCAGACCCCTCAAGCTCAAGTCCTTCAATTTCAACTTTTGGTGCTTTAATGTCTCCTTCCAGTTTAGGAGAAGAAACATCAACATCACCTTTCAGTTTTGGGCCTTTAATATTAAAGTCAACATCTGGCATTGATATCTTTGGACCAGAGAGGGATGGCATCTTGAATTTGGGTCCTTTGATTTTGCCTTCAGGTCCTTCAATCTCAATATCTGGAGATTTGATGTTAAGTTCAGGTGCCTTTACATCAATTTCTGCTTTAGGAAGTTTTACATCAAGATCTGGACCTTCCACTTTTGGACCTTTGAGACCAAATGATGGCATTTTGATCTTTGGCATATTGAAACCTCCTTCAGGCCCCTCAAGCTCAGGACCTTCAATGTCAACTTTTGGTGCTTTAATATCTCCTTCCAGTTTAGGAACTGAAACATCAACATCACCTTTCAGTTTTGGGCCTTTAAGATTGAAGTCAACATCTGGCATTGATATCTTTGGACCGGAGAGTGACGGCATCTTGAATTTGGTTCCTTTGATTCTGCCTTCAGGTCCTTCAATCTCAAGTTCTGGAGATTTGATGTTAAGTTCAGGTGCCTTTATATCAATTTCTGCTTTAGGAAGTTTTACATCAAGATCTGGACCTTCCACTTTTGGAGCTTTTAGACCAAATGATGGCATTTTGATCTTTGGCATCTTGAAACCCCCTTCAGGCCCCTCAAGCTCAGGACCTTCAATGTCAACTTTTGGTGCTTTAATATCTCCTTCCAGTTTAGGAACTGAAACATCAATATCACCTTTCAGTTTTGGACCTTTAAGATTGAAGTCAACATCTGGCATTGATATCTTTGGACCAGAGAGTGATGGCATCTTGAATTTGGGTCCTTTGATTTTGCCTTCAGGTCCCTCAATCTCAAGTTCTGGAGATTCGATGTTAAGTTCAGGTGCCTTTACAACAATTTCTGCTTTAGGAAGTTTTACAGCAAGATCTGGACCGTCCACTTTTGGACCTTTGAAACCAAATGATGGCATTTTGATCTTTGGCATCTTGAAACCCCCTTCAAGCCCCTCAAGCTCAGGACCTTCAATGTCAACTTTTGGTGCTTTAATATCTCCTTTCAGTTTGGGAACTGAAACATCAACATCACCTTTCAGTTTTGGGCCTTTGAGATTAAAGTCAACATCTGGCATTGATATCTTTGGACCAGAGAGTGATGGCATCTTGAATTTGGGTCCTTTGATTTTGCCTTCAGGTCCTTCAATCTCAATATCTGGAGATTTGATGTTAATTTCAGATGCCTTTGCATCAATTTCAGCTTTTGGGAGTTTTAAATCAATATCTGGACCTTCCACTTTTGGACCTTTGAGACCAAATGATGGCATTTTGATCTTTGGCATCTTGAAACCCCCTTCAGACCCCTCAAGCTCAAGTCCTTCAATTTCAACTTTTGGTGCTTTAATGTCTCCTTCCAGTTTAGGAGAAGAAACATCAACATCACCTTTCAGTTTTGGGCCTTTAATATTAAAGTCAACATCTGGCATTGATATCTTTGGAGCAGAGAGGGATGGCATCTTGAATTTGGGTCCTTTGATTTTGCCTTCAGGTCCTTCAATCTCAATATCTGGAGATTTGATGTTAAGTTCAGGTGCCTTTACATCAATTTCAGCTTTTGGGAGTTTTAAATCAATATCTGGACCTTCCACTTTTGGACCTTTGAGACCAAATGATGGCATTTTGATCTTTGGCATCTTGAAACCCCCTTCAGGCCCCTCAAGCTCAGGACCTTCAATGTCAACTTTTGGTGCTTTAATATCTCCTTCCAGTTTAGGAACTGAAACATCAACATCACCTTTCAGTTTTGGGCCTTTAAGATTGAAGTCAACATCTGGCATTGATATCTTTGGACCAGAGAGTGATGGCATTTTGAATTTGGGTCCTTTGATTTTGCCTTCAGGTCCCTCAATCTCAAGTTCTGGAGATTCGATGTTAAGTTCAGGTGCCTTTACATCAATTTCTGCTTTAGGAAGTTTTACATCAAGATCTGGACCGTCCACTTTTGGACCTTTGAGACCAAATGATGGCATTTTGATCTTTGGCATCTTGAAACCCCCTTCAAGCCCCTCAAGCTCAGGACCTTCAATGTCAACTTTTGGTGCTTTAATATCTCCTTTCAGTTTGGGAACTGAAACATCAACATCACCTTTCAGTTTTGGGCCTTTAAGATTAAAGTCAACATCTGGCATTGATATTTTTGGACCAGAGAGTGATGGCATCTTGAATTTGGGTCCTTTGATTCTGCCTTCAGGTCCTTCAATCTCAAGTTCTGGAGATTTGATGTTAAGTTCAGGTGCCTTTACATCAATTTCTGCTTTAGGAAGTTTTACATCAAGATCTGGACCTTCCACTTTTGGAGCTTTGAGACCAAATGATGGCATTTTGATCTTTGGCATCTTGAAACCCCCTTCAGGCCCCTCAAGCTCAGGACCTTCAATGTCAACTTTTGGTGCTTTAATATCTCCTTCCAGTTTAGGAACTGTAACATCAACATCAACTTTCAATTTTGGGCTTTTAAGATTGAAGTCAACGTCTGGCATTGATATCTTTGGACCAGAGAGTGATGGCATCTTGTATTTGGGTCCTTTGATTTTGCCTTCAGGTCCTTCAATCTCAAGTTCTGGAGATTTGATGTTAAGTTCAGGTGCCTTTACATTAATTTCTGCTTTAGGAAGTTTTACATCAAGATCTGGACCTTCCAGCTTAGGTCCCTTGAGACCAAATGTGGGCATTTTGATCTTTGGCATCTTGAAAGCCCCTTCAAGCCCCTCAAGCTCAGGACCTTCAATGTCAACTTTTGGTGCTTTAATATCTCCTTTCAGTTTGGGAACTGAAACATCAACATCACCTTTCAGTTTTGGGCCTTTAAGATTAAAGTCAACATCTGGCATTGATATTTTTGGACCAGAGAGTGATGGCATCTTGAATTTGGGTCCTTTGATTCTGCCTTCAGGTCCTTCAATCTCAAGTTCTGGAGATTCGATGTTAAGTTCAGGTGCCTTTACATCAATTTCTGCTTTAGGAAGTTTTACATCAAGATCTGGACCTTCCAGCTTAGGTCCCTTGAGACCAAATGTGGGCATTTTGATCTTAGGGATCTTGAAACCATCTTCGAGCCCTTCAAGCTCAGGACCTTCAATGTCAACTTTTGGTGCTTTAATATCTCCTTCCAGTTTAGGAACTGTAACATCAACATCACCTTTCAATTTTGGGCTTTTAAGATTGAAGTCAACATCTGGCATTGATATCTTTGGACCAGAGAGTGATGGCATCTTGAATTTGGGTCCTTTGATTTTGCCTTCAGGTCCTTCAATCTCAAGTTCTGGAGTTTTGATGTTAAGTTCAGGTGCCTTTACATCAATTTCTGCTTTAGGAAGTTTTACATCAAGATCTGGACCTTCCAGCTTAGGTCCCTTGAGACCAAATGTGGGCATTTTGATCTTTGGCATCTTGAAACCCCCTTCAAGCCCCTCAAGCTCAGGACCTTCAATGTCAACTTTTGGTGCTTTAATATCTCCTTTGAGTTTAGGAACTGAAACATCAACATCACCTTTCAGTTTTGGACCTTTAAGATTAAAGTCAACATCTGGCATTGATATTTTTGGACCAGAGAGTGATGGCATCTTGAATTTGGGTCCTTTGATTCTGCCTTCAGGTCCTTCAATCTCAAGTTCTGGAGATTTGATGTTAATTTCAGGTGCCTTTACATCAATTTCTGCTTTAGGAAGTTTTACGTCAAGATCTGGACCTTCCACTTTTGGACCCTTGAGTCCAAATGATGGCATTTTGATCTTTGGCATATTGAAACCTCCTTCAGGCCCCTCAAGCTCAGGACCTTTAATGTCAACTTTTGGTGCTTTAATATCTCCTTCCAGTTTAGGAACTGTAACATCAACATCACCTTTCAGTTTTGGACCTTTAAGATTGAAGTCAACATCTGGCATTGATATCTTTGGACCAGAGAGTGATGGCATCTTGAATTTGGGTCCTTTGATTTTGCCTTCAGGTCCCTCAATCTCAAGTTCTGGAGATTCGATGTTAAGTTCAGGTGCCTTTACATCAATTTCTGCTTTAGGAAGTTTTACGTCAAGATCTGGACCTTCCACTTTTGGACCCTTGAGTCCAAATGATGGCATTTTGATCTTTGGCATATTGAAACCTCCTTCAGGCCCCTCAAGCTCAGGACCTTTAATGTCAACTTTTGGTGCTTTAATATCTCCTTCCAGTTTAGGAACTGTAACATCAACATCACCTTTCAGTTTTGGACCTTTAAGATTGAAGTCAACATCTGGCATTGATATCTTTGGACCAGAGAGTGATGGCATCTTGAATTTGGGTCCTTTGATTTTGCCTTCAGGTCCCTCAATCTCAAGTTCTGGAGATTCGATGTTAAGTTCAGGTGCCTTTACATCAATTTCTGCTTTAGGAAGTTTTACATTAAGATCTGGATCTTCCACTTTTGGACCTTTGAGACCAAACGATGGCATTTTGATCTTTGGCATCTTGAAACCCCCTTCAGACCCCTCAAGCTCAGGACCTTCAATTTCAACTTTTGGTGCTTTAATATCTCCTTCCAGTTTAGGAACTGTAACATCAACATCACCTTTCAATTTTGGGCTTTTAAGATTGAAGTCAACATCTGGCATTGATATCTTTGGACCAGAGAGTGATGGCATCTTGAATTTGGGTCCTTTGATTTTGCTTTCAGGTCCTTCAATCTCAAGTTCTGAAGATTTTATGTTAATTGCGGGTGCCTTTACATCAAGTTCTGCTTGAGGAAGTTTTACATCAAGATCTGGTCCTTCCACTTTTGGACCCTTGAGACCAAATGATGGCATTTTGATCTTTGGCATCTTGAAACCCCCTTCAGGCCCCTCAAGCTCAGGACCTTCAATGTCAACTTTTGGTGCTTTAATGTCTCCTTCCAGTTTAGGAACTGAAACATCAATATCACCTTTCAGTTTTGGGCCTTTAAGATTGAAGTCAACATCTGACATTGCTATCGTTGGACCAGAGAGTGTTGGCATCTTTTCTTTGGGTCCTTTATTTTTGCATTTGGTTCCTTCACTATCAAGTTCTGGATATTTTATGTTAATTTCAAGTGCCTTTGCATCAATTTCTGCTTTCGGAAGTTTTACATTAAGATTTGGATCTTCCACCTTAGGTCCCTTGATACCAAATGATGGCATTTTGATCTTTGGCATCGTAAAACCCCCGTCGGTCCCTTCAATTTCAGGACCTTCAATATCCACTTTTGGAACCAATACATGATCACCTTTCAGTTTTGGGCCTTTAAGGTTGAAGCCAACATCTGGCATAGATACGTTTGGACTAGAGATTGATGGCATCTTAAATTCAGTTCCCTTGATTTTGCCTTCAGGTCCTTCAATATCAAGTTTGGAAGATTGTATGCTCATTTCAGGTGCCTTTTTCTCAATTTCTGCTTTTGGAAGTGTTTCAAGTTTAAGACCTTCTACTTTTAGATCCTTAAGGCCACCTGATGGCATCCTAAAGCCTCCTTCTGTCACTTCAAGTTCAGGTCCTTTTATGTCAACTTTTTTGATCTCTGATAGCTTGAAAGCTGTTTCAAGACTTTCAAGGTCTGGTGCAACCAATTTATTTATTGGTGAGAGAACACCTGCAACATTTGGAGTAGAAACATCAATATCACCTTTTACTTTAAAATGTCCTTTATCCTGTATTTTTAAGCTTGTTTGTTTAATTTCTTCTGATGTTTTGTGTAGGCAACGGTCAGTTAAATCACAGCCATATTTCAGTTTTCCTCCTGTTACATGGGATTCATCAACTGGCACAGATGTGTAATCCTCAGAAAATAGCTGTGTATTCCAATTCAGGCCCTTATATTTTCCGTTGCATTTCTCAATGCTAATGTTTGGACCACTTGCTTTCACATTTGATTCTTTATTGTATCCCCTTGCGTTTGTCATGTCCAAAACATTTCCCTCCAATTCTGAAGCTTTGATTTGAAGGGATGACGGATGGAACTGTGGTTCTTTGAAACCACCAATAAATTCCTTCATCGAAGCATTTTCATTTCTAGGTTTTGGAGTTTTTATATCTGCACCCACACAAGACTCAGGATGTTGGGGAATAATTCCAATCATGGCATTTGTGGAATTAACACTCACATCAGGCCTCTTCACATCTGAACTTTTGATTTCAAATGATGATACATTCGACACATCGACATTAATTCCAGTCATCACAAGTGATGGATTGTATAGATCCTGACTTTCAGTTAAATTAAAACCTTTTTGAGTTCCATCTTTTGTGTTTAGATTGTCCAAAATCACTCCTGTGTTATTATGCTCTGCAATAAATGTTCTCCATTCCAAGTTCGACTCTTTCACATGAGGTAGCTTGAATTCACAACTTAAGTCCTGTGTCCCTGATCCAATTGTTTCCCCTTTTTGTAACTTATCAAGAACAAGACTCTTTACTGAAGCAAACTCGCTTTCTCCCATCATACCTGAAGTATGCCCACTAGATTCCAGTGAATTATTATTTCCAACTTGTTTTTCTAAACTAATCTTAACTCTGTCGGAAGCATCTCTACTATTTGTGGAAGTCTCAGATCTTTCAAAATGCACAATATTCCTTTGACCTTCTGCCCCTGACAATCCAGTGTCTGACAAATTTATTGTGATCTCTCTTCCAAACCCATCAAAGTCAGTTCTTTTTCTGACAGATTCTGTGTCATAACTCTTTAGAGAAGAACCAGTTACATGGAGCTCACCGAGAGATCCCTCACCTATCTGTACACCTCCATTTCCACTACTAACAAGACCACTATGAGGGAGTCTTGTTTGAGAAGACCCCCCTCCAGACTGATCACGCTGTAAGATCTGATATTTAAATTCTGGGCTTGATTGGTCCATTTGTTGACCAACACTCCCAGGCATATCCACAGTGTAGGTAGTTATGCGCCGAGTGATTGTGGTGACCGTGCAACCATCACTGCTTGTGCTGCTGTGTCTTTCTGTACGGACATCGACACCCTCTGCAAGATCTTCAGATTTCAGTCTAGGTTTAATCTTCTTAGAGTAGATTCGCTTGTAGTCCTCATCATCCACCCCCTACAGGAGATGGAGTTACAAATTAACAAGCAACACCAGACTTCCTTGAAAACAAACAATTCATACAAAATATTTACACAATATCTTGATATTGCAAGGAATTTTTTTTTTTACTTAATTTTGTTTAGTTATTGATTTATAAACTGCATTAACTGAAAATATCAAGGTATAAACTTAAAAAGTATATGATACGAAAAATTCCTCTTGTTTGAATTTTTAATGTTGATCAATGTTACAATGAAAACCATGCTACAAGATTTTTTGTTCAAAATCATTTTGAAGTTGTAAGTTAAAGAGTGGGAGTGGTAGATAAATGCCTAATAATCAGTTTGATGGAAAAGACAAAGATAAAAAAAAAACTATACTAACTACGAACCGAGATGATGTGGCACCAGTGAATGGGTTTAAACATTGCAATGGGTTACTGACATAAATGCATTCTCACCAGGGTTGAGTACCAAAACTCTTGTGCCAATACAAAACCCGACCTCTTAAACCAGTTTGGTTCTAACCGAAACTGAACGTGAATTTCAGCACCTCATTCCGTGCCACTTAAATGCCTAAATTGTCAGGCTGTGCTGATCATCTTCATTCAAATCCTCATTCCAATTTCAAGGACTTGGGAATAGCCCAATGAATGAGCAAGTCTCCATCTCTCCCTCCAATTCTCATTTCCCTTTTCACAAATAAACAGAAAATAAAACCCTCCGATAAGAGTGCAGATGCAGGAACAAATGTTACACTTGCTCTGACAGAGCACGAGAGCAGGTTTCCACCGTTAGCTTAGCCTCCCAAATTAAATAACTCACATTAAAGTAAATGCAAAAACGAAACAATGAAAGTGTGGGTATATTACTCACAAAAAAATTCAGACACCGCAACGTGTTGCAAATGTGTCACAGAGTCTAAAGGAGGAAGCACGTCAAATTTAATGAAACATTTGAGGACGCGCAAAGTCAACTTTAAAGAAGAGGGATACACTGTGTTCAACAGATTGCGGACAACAGGTGGCGCCATCATTGTGGATTAAGGGTGAGCAGATGAATCCATAGCATCAAGTCAGTTTCAGAATCTGATAATTTCTAGCCCACTAATTTTTTTTAAATATTTTGTTAAATTCATCAATTTACATTTCAAGTTTATATTTCTCCAAACCAGAGTCAGACACGATTGAGTCTTTTCAGAGCAGTGAATATCCAGATATACATTAATTATATACAATATATTGTACAATATAATATATAATATCGAAATGACCTTTAAGGTGCTGAATGGCTTGGCTCTGGCCTACCTGAGCAGTCTCCTATCACGATATAGCCCAGCTCGCTCTCTTCGATCACAAAAATCAGGACTATCGATTATTCCTCAGATTAATAAATCCACCAGAGGGGGAAAAGCGTTCTCATATGGAGCCCCGAAGCTCTGGAACAATCTCCTGGATGTTGTCCGGCGCTCAGTTACACTCAGAGTTCAAAACATATCTGTTTAATCTAGCATTCAATTAACTGGCTCCTGGTATTTGTCAAAAGGGATATGGTGTCTGAGCACTATAAACAAACTGTTGACAAAACAATGTGGTTCAATGTGCCTATCTAACCTTTCCCTATCATTTGTCACTCATCCTGCAGCTGATGCTGATTACCTGTTTGTTGTCGGTTACAGATTTCTAACCATTGTTTTTCGTTTGTTAGTTCTTGAATCTTGAGTTTATATGTTCTTTTTTTGCTGGGGAGGTGACTAGCACCTTCCTCAGTTAGCAAGGCTCCCAGGGACGTCACAGAGGGAACTACTATTTACTCTATCTGATCCTCACTAGAACTTTGTGAAGCTGCTCTGAAAGTAACTGCTAAAGAAGCACTATATAAAAACTTGATTGAATTAAAATGTATATATTTAGGAGCTTTGGCAAGAATGTATAAGTAATGTATAAGTTGATAAAACAATTCATTCACAGACAAAGATGTGAGTTGTATGTGTGTAATATATATATATATATATATATATATATATATATATATATATATATATATATATATATATATGTACACACATACATACACACACATGTATATATGATGGTGCCGGATGTGACTTTACACACAGGGCCCAAACAGATGTTACCAACAGCTGCGAGGTATAAGACTCTCATCCTCAAAATTCAGAAATAAAAAGTAAATTTGGTCCCAAAACACTCTTTATTAAGACTTTTTAACCAAGGAAAGAGATTGGGATCGAGTCATTGCGGCTGTCTGTGCTGAAAGGAGCTATTTGTGTTTTTATCTGTTAAGAACAGCTCGAGGAAACTCCAAATTAATTTTACATAAAGTTAGAACAGATGTTGCTTTTATAATATGTGGATATTGATGAATTTACCATTCATTTAAGTGTTGTTAATTATTTTATACTTATAACAAGTTATTGCTTTGTTTATAAGTTTTATCAAAAAATGCATTAAATTATTTGTGGAGCCTGCTCAATACGAAATAATAATACAATTGAACCATGTAAATTTGGTATTTAATAATTAGATATCTGCATTAAAAAGGAAAGTCACAACCCTGGTTTTTATACATTTTTAAAATAAAACTAATCTAATTTATATTTAACAATTAATATTACAACTAAATAGAGAAAATCCAATATATATCTTTTTTTAAAGAATTGGTATCAGTATGGGTATGGGTAACACTGTAATTGCATGGGTAAAGCCTGTAATTGCTTAGGATCGAATCAATCCCAATTTCTGCAGTATCACCCAGCCCTGACCCCAGCTTCAGTCATCCCGATCACAAAAAGCAATCCACTGATTATGATGACAACAGCAGCAGCCTTTCCACAACTTAGTAAGGTAATGTAATGTTAATTGCAAAATGCAAATCTTGCATTCATGCCAACAAATGGTAAAAGGATTTGAAGTGTTTTTGTTTTGTTGTGTTTTCTATTTATATATTCATATATACTTTTAATATATTGTTACATTATAAGCATTACATTTTTTATTTAACAAAAATGTAATCTTGAGTCATCCACCATAATTGTCTGGCTTTTGTAAACATCGGTTCAGGCACTGCTTTGGCATCGGTATTGTTTTAAAAGTATTGGCACCGGTATCGAAAAAACTCAAACTATACCCAACCCTATGTCTCACATGGTCTTGGTTTAGCTTTGCATTCACTTGTCAGTATGACTTTTGCAAACAGGACTTTGTACCAAAGCCAATTTATACAAATTAATGTGAATTGATGTAATGCAGCCTTAATGATTTTGTAACATGAGAAAAAATACATACATTATTATTCTGAATAAACAGTATGACGTTTCAGTTTTGTATGACTATTCAAACCCTGACAAATTAAAGCCACATAATGGCATTTTTAAGTCCTGTTTGAAAAGGCAGTGCCGTATTTTGTTTTACATCATCTATGAATTCACCTCCATTTAAATGTAATTGCATTCATGGGAATTTCTGAACAGGAAATTCAGCAGTACAGGAATAAGCAATCCTAGTTGTAAAATGCAGGATGTACACACCAAGCTGCTGATCTCAATCAGATTCATATTGTAAAAGTAAAAATTTAATTTCAATACAAACAGACAGTGTCACCACAACCGCAAATTCATGTTTAAGAAAAAAAAAAAAAGATATTTTTTGTTTGAAAAGGTCATCGTCATTTTCCCTTTCATGTCTTGCCAATTAGAACCATTCTTATAATATAAGGGCACAGCAATCAAAATTTGTCTTAAAACTGAAAATGTTTATGTACCAAATGCAGAATAGGTCACGGTTTCATTTATTACAAAAAATGTTTCCTTGTTCATCAATAACTAAAGAAATCCTAGCAACAACAAAAGCCAGAAGACTGTTTTTGTGTTGTTATTATTATTTGGTGTTAACATTAACACTGCAGACAAGTATGTTCTCATAGGTGAACAAATGACAATTACTACTTCATATGGTCATATCATTGATTCAAAACAACTACAAATTAAAATCAACATTTCCTTACCAGAAGAATGTCTGAACTCGAGCTTCCTAAACGCCCACGACCTTCCCATGACAAGGTCCCCATTGGGGAGCGGCAAGGTGACTTGTCGCCCTTATTTTGTAGTTTTAGTCCAACTTTATGCTTGTTTAAAGTCTTCAATAGCTCCGCAGTTTCTTCTGAACTCATGTTGTCAAAGTAAATGGTAGCCCCCACAATTTGGTCACCTGTGACAAAAACATTTTTTTGAAAAATTCTGGAAAAGCATTTACAAAATTAAGGGTTAAGTGTCAAGGGCAACACAATAATAGTGAATGAATGCTAACCCTGATAGAACAATGTAGATATTTGTGGGTGGGTGCAGCCCCACTTTACAAAGGAAAAGGAGTTGTTATAGCACCCCACTGCCTCTTCTCCTTCTCAACTCTGTGCTGTGTCTGTACGCATACATCAAATGCTTATCTAATTGTTAAGAATAAACTATCGCTGATGTTGTGTTCTGTATGTTGACTAGAGAGTAATTACTATTAGAGAGAAAAACTTTCTATAACACACTCTTTTTTTCTTTGCATGTTTTTGTGCATGTGTCCTGCAAATTTCAGAGGATATGCTTAAACCGCAACACAATTGCACTTTGTCCATCACCACCCTCTGGGCTTTGTGAGAAAAAGCTGCAGCAATAACTAACACTGCCTGTAAACAAAAAAGTATGTTTCACTGAAACAAAAAAGTATGTTTGCTAAGCCGCTGTTTCATGTATGGGTCAACGCACATTGTAACCATGTTAAAGAATTGCAGTTACAAAATAACTGGATACCTATAGACATCGCCATAGATAACTAATATGCCAGGTTCACATTATGCAAGAGCCTGTGGGGATTTTGTCATACCTTCGTGTACTCTCCCAGTATGAGAAGCAGGAGACTCTTCCTTCACCTCTTTGACAAAAATCTCTCCTTGACCTTTCTGTTCAATGGTGAGCCCATGTTTATCAGCACCCATCCACTGTGGGAAGAGTACTTCCCTTGTGTCCTGGTCTTCAGCCATCTAATTAAATCCAATAAATGACATTATTTATATACAAGATATTGTCTAAAGTAAAGATTTAACAAACATCAAATATTTATAACTTCAAGGCTAGCATCTGGATATCGAAATCAGTAAAATCATGTTCATTTTCCATACCTCTGAAGTGCTTTTTCACCTGACTTCTAATGTGGACCGAGTCAGCCTTTGTTCGCTCCTGAAACACAAAAATAGAAATAAACAACATTAATGTTTGGAATTAAAGTTAGAGGTTATAGCTAAGCTCAATTCAACAAACCTTTCTTTCATTTTTTTCAAGAAACATTTTTTAATAGTTTAAGAGATTATTGATCGTCTGTGATTAAGGGAAAGCTTTGGCCACCAGATGGCAATGCAAACCAAGATGATTAAGAGAAGAAATAGATGAAATGATTCATGTTTAAATTCATCATCAAATCACAAAGAATCTTAAGCTGGAAGGCTTTTTTATTATTTAGTGTGTATGGCCAAATAAGAGAATATTTGCTTTAAATATTTTATTTTTAATACACATCATTATTGAGGCTCATTGAGGCCTAATCCAATGACTGTCCACAAACCATATTACAGCTATGCTTTTATCCCAATATTACTTTACATGTACATTTTCAAAAAGGTCTGACTTCAGAGATTGGAAGATGGCCCTGAAAAACTTACTAAATTGAACCAAGCGGGCATATCAATGTTAAATTTAAATCAAATGAAGCACAAAAAGGTTTTCAATAATTTGTTTAGTCTCAACTAACATGTTCTTCTACACCCTGGATCCTCGGTCAACATCCCTGAAGCAATGCATACATAGTTTCACCCAGTTGTAAGGCTTTAAGATCTGTAGTAATATTAGTACAGCAGTAGTTCTCACAGCTCCTTGCAGACAAGCAAACACCGAGCGGGAGGTTAAGTGATTAAAAAAACAAGTTTTTCCTACTACTTTCAACTACTACAGGGAAACAACTACTTTCCCTGTTGATTTCGCTATACAATGTCACTTATCAAAACTAGAAAAACAATTAGTGAGAAACAATAATTTGTTGCAATATGATGTTATAAAAATAATCTATTAATGCTACATTCCAAGTTTAAAAATGACATGAATAAATTTTTTACATCCTACCTAAAGCATTTAAACCACCACAAATCTGATGCATTCAACTGAACACTTTATCTATTGGTTGTTGCAAGAATTTCAATGACAACACTTTCCTATAGAATGAAATCTGCTTAAAGCAGATCTTTAACAACAATCATATGACCCACTATGATCCCTGTAAGTAGACTCTTCATAAAGACACCAGTGTTTGCACAATCATAAGACTTCAGCCATGTAACACAAGCCATCGTTGTATAACCAACATGAACATTAAGCAAGGAAGCAGGATCAGATGCAGAATCTGTTTGATTCTTATTAACACTAAAATCAACAACGTGGAGTTAGAATTTCAATTTTATACAAATACATTTGATGACAAAAAAAAACAAAATGAGGTCTTGTAAAGAAGCGTTATTGTCTAATAAAAAAGTACCTGTTCAGAACCCTAAATAATGTTTGCTTCTAATTGGCATTTATTTTAGAACATAATTAATTTGGTTGGAATGAAGAATGTGAAAAGCTTTTGTACAATATACTAAAACAAGACAAGAATCTTTTGGTTGATAGCATTTTGTTTATGTAAATCTTTAATTTTACATGTAGTTTATTGCTTTAACCTATTCGCAGAACAAAAACACGTATACTAGATTTAAAAAGTGACATTAACATTTTTACATTTTCAAAGCAACATCTCTTGTAATATGTACTTCTAAATTGGTTTACCATTTTTATTTGTTTAAACACAATAAGAAAAAAAATTTTTGAACACATTACAAATAAGAACTACTCCAACTGTGCATAATCAAATTTGTTCTTTCTTGAGAAAATGTCTTATAAAAATGTATTTAAAAATATTATTAAAATATAAAATTAGTTTTACGCAGTTTCATAACCTTAGGCCTTTTTTCTAGCAAGACTATAATTCCCAGCTTCTTCAAGAATGCAGCCCCACCCTAGCTGGCTTTATCATTTAGTTTGTCTGAAGAGGGCGACGATGACGGATTCAGTTACAATATAATCAAACAGGGACTTCTCCCATTAAACTAAGCTCTAGACTGGAGCGTTGATGCAATTTCACAACATTAAATATTTTTATCAATATTTGCTGAACCATTGCCATCATAGTTTAACTTCACATTTGACCCCGCATATCTGATAAATGAAATTGTGAAAAAAACATCCCTCCTTAAAAACAAACTCATACTGACATTGCAGAAGCATGCACGGTGAACACCTATATCTTTGAGGAGCAACTTGTGTTTTAATTTTTTCCCCTGTTACATAATTTTTCAGGATACTTATAAAAGTATCTAAGACAACGAAAAATGTTATTATTGCAGTCATTCCTGATAAAAAAAATGTATTACCTCATATTATGTTTGACTAAAAACAAATAATCAAAAGGGGGCTACATATTTTTGATTGAAACTAAAAACATTACCTTCAATAATCAAAATTCAATCTAAGACAACTAAAATAAACACAGTTTCTTAAAGCTTTTTCAAATCCATAGCTCAGTTATGAAAGCTTCAGGTTTTTTTATGTTTCACACGTGACATGAGCAAAAAAATTATGTTATCAGACCAAATGTTGCAAAAACTGTCTTCTATACAAATTGCGAAAAATATACTTTTTCTCTGTGTATCTATGCAAGAACCACAAGCTTCTTCAGATCATGAATTGTTGAACCGTCCTTCATGCTTCAGTAGCTTTGAAGCACTCCCAAGGCTTCTTTACTAATTTGGGATCCCTGTTTGATCATTTCTCCACGCAGGAGTTTGAGGACAAAGAGATCCCTGTTTTGTGTTTTCCACTCTAAGCTAAAGAAATGTTAGGAATGTATTTCATTTCATAAAAGCATGTTTGAAGCCCTTGGGGCAGTGACAAGACCAGATATGAGGTATGTTTCTTTGAACAATTCAACAATATTCAATCATTTAAAAAATGCTAAAATAACTCAGGATGACATGTGTTCAAATCAAGACTTTGGCTACATGTTTTGGTGTAGGGCTAAGCTCACCATTTCATGGAACACTTGAATTGAAACCAAAACACTAGGATTAGCTCAAACAGGAAAATGCTTGCATGGACCTGCCTGCATGTCAGTCACCCCAGTCCTACTCCATAGATGTTTAAAGCCACCAAGAAATCTACTTTTACCTCAGATAGTGACCCACATTGAATTCTGTTAACATTCTAAAAATGTCTTTCACCACAAAATGTGTAAAAACAAAACAAGTTTGTTGTTATAAAATAATTGTCTGTTATAATAAAAAAAGAAAAATCAATTCCCTTTGTTGGCTCCAAATCATTCTTTTATTTGGAAACAAACAGCTAGAACATCTCGCTACCCTGTTTCATTAACAGATGGTTATTTCGGAGCTGTGACTGAAATAGTTGTGGACTCTGTGATAAAGGCCAGTCTGGACGAGGCAGTCACACTGTTTGCTGAGAACAACATTTGGTGGAGCAGCTGTGTACACTCAAACGAGTGACATCTACGAGCCCTCTACTTAGTTCTATCAAGTTTGCCGTCACCTCACTAAAGGTGGTTTGAAACATCCAGTTACATGCATTTAAACTGGCTGTGATACTTTAAAAGGGTCAGCACAATTTAGAGAACAAATATCCTAACATTTCTTTGCAAGAGAACAAAGTGTGACCTTATTCACATTCCTAAGATGTGTCAGATGACATGGCAAGTCCTCCAGAGGTCGTTTGGTGACAACTGCAGGTCTCAAGTGAGAACAGTTTGTGGCACAACACAGTCACAAAACTCTGAATCCGGAGTAAGAGACACTCCCTTCACACAATAAGAGAAAGTACACAAACACCATCTTTCAGGCCGCACATAGTGCACCGTGAGCTGCCGGCCCCACCCAGGCCTCCAGTCACACACATTCCTTGATAGAGCCATCAGGCCAACTGGAAGAGCGCCCAGCCTCTCCTGCAATGACTAACTCCAAAGCAATGTCCTACTCAACCACTCCATACGACTAGTGCTTCTGAGCTGGGTACAAAAACAGACCACTCTTTCATGGTGTCCGCTTTCGAAGACACATGATTCATAATGATTATTGCATAGTAAAGGAAGCAGCAGTATATAAAAAGATATTCAAATTTGAGTGTTAATGTGACATATCACATAATCTTTAATCTAGAGCAGTCGATAAAAGATCCAATAGCTTGGCAGAGAACCAGACCACTTATTAAAAAGCTACTGCAAGTGTTTAATGGAACACTGTTTTCTTTAAAGTGTTGTAACGTTTATTGCACAGTACACATGGAGAAAATGAGCAATTGCACAATGTAATAACATAAATTGTGGCTTCTGGCTTTGCTTACAAGAGTTGCTTGGTTACTCACCCCTTAGCTGACAAGATTTTTCCAAAGCAAATTACAGGAGAGTTTTAATGTGTTCAAGTCGTAGTTTATCCTTAAGTGTTCATCATTCCCTTTCCTTGCTAGGGCAAGTCATTTCTGAAATTAAAATGGTTGACCCTTTCGCATATTTGAATGAATAAATATCCCTCGTGGGAAGTCTCAGTCAACTTCTGCATCTAATATCTTAATCCTATGGGTAGCATTTCCAAAACAAACTGTAACTGTTATGTGTAGTCAGGAATTGTGTCATCAGCCAATAACAGGCACCTTAGATGCAAGGACATGGCAAATTTTCTATTGCGCACTACAGTGTGGTCAATGAGAATGTAAAATGGACAGACTCTGCAGCTATTGTTTTCATAGTGGTTTTAATACACTATATTTAAGCTGAAACATGCAGAGACCACACTAAGCAAACCAACCAAACTAATCTAGTTTTTCTTGAAAGACATTTCTTTTTCACAAAATATAAAGATAAGAAGGTGCATCTTTACTATATATATATATATATATATATATATATATATATATATATATATATATATATATGACTAAGCAGTGGATAGATTAACCATCATTAGACAGATATTGCAACCAAGCATATCGTTTTTTAAAATAAAATTATCCGCCGGGCCTGATTAGACAATTTGGACAAATAAAAGACAAACTTATACAGATGTGAATTTGAACTGTAGATTTCAGGTTTTTAATTAAATCACAAGGAGTAATCACATGTAATTGAGATCTCCTAAAAAATCACAGCTGGCGAATGTCACATTTTTGGAGGTTTGATATTGATGTTAAGAGGAATTGAAAAGAGGAATACAAATTCCTGTTCTGTATTTGTACTGTACTTTACAGTATTTACATTCACTTTTTTGTATTTAAATGACTAGTACTATTTATTTTATCTTCAGTGCATGATCACTTCCCACGTGTTATTTTATAATTAATATTATACTTGAACATATCCTCTTCCAGGCATCTTTCCAGCACTACTAACAGTTGTGCTCTTGGGTTGTATGTTTAACACATTAAAAGTACAAAATAAGGTCACATCTAATACCATAAACATAGGAATTTACTTGAAGATAAATCTCAAACTAAACAAGTTCAGAAAAACTATTGGCATAACAATCAAGACACTTAGGGTACATTTTATCACAGCAATAATCACTTGATATATTAATTAGATTCATAATACCACTGCAAAGCTCAGTCATGTTTAGAAGACCTATTCTCAAATAACAGATCATAATACATTGTTAAGCTATAGTGAACTAAAACCCTTTAGCCTAGAGTCATCATTCCAGTCTTGGTTCACCCAGTCACATCTGCATTACTAGACTATTTGATTTACTAGAGACCGTTAAAATGGGGGGGGGGGGGGGGGGGGGTGTTAATCACTGAATTGAGATTCATTGCCTAAATGTCAATCATGTAATGGCAAAGTTAAAGGATAAAAAAAAAACATTAGCACCAAAGAATTACAGTAATCTATAATCAATTAGACTTCAACAACTAGATCATATACTAGAACAACAGGTGTGGCTACAAGAAGTGGATTGCAACATATCGAGCAAGTTGATGCTTGCATTTAACCTTGACAGTCGTAACCTACTTACTTTGAGCTAAATCAAAATAGATAGTATGTAATTTCTAAAATGAATCTCTTCTGAACACAAAAAAGACTGTTTCCAAACATAATTAAAGCATTCCTCTGGTGAACTGGTGAAAAGTAAGACACTGCAGCCTATAAACTGTATAGGAACAAAACGTTCTAGTGTCATGAGACCCTAAGCTGTAATCAAATGCATGCCACAACTTCTATTTTAAGAGACAACAAATGTAATCTAGTAATGCAAGCTGAATTGCAGGACAAAAGAACTATAGTCCATTTTTAAGACATTTGATGATGTTAGATTCAAGATGACATTCATACTGATAAATCTATTGTTTTCCAACAATTTTCCTCAGGCATGAACACAGAATAAAAGAACAAAACAAATTTTGTTAGAGGGTAAAAGGGTTAGACTGAAAGAATTATACACGACACATTGAAAAGATACAAAAGATAAAACAGGAACCCTAAGGACCTTTCCATGAATGATTAGACATTACAATTTTCAACAGGACTATGTCAACATGACAAAATATGAAAAGAGGATTCCTGACTAACTCAGAAATTCTTGTTCAAATTTGTGGTAGCTTCAGGCAAATATTTCTCAACCATGGAATGTTAAAAACTCCAGGATCTGTATGAACAGGAAGACAAGCAAAAAGATAACCCTATTAAGTAGTCATACTTCAGAATGTTTCAAATGAACCTAATATCCTGCAAGGAATTATCTTCATGTAGAAGTGCGCAGCCTTCAGCCACCAGTACTGAATAATCACTACAACGTCACAAGGAGTGTGAGTTTTTTCATTAAGTGTCCTTTAAGAAATAAAGAGGACTAAACAAAAGATTTTGCTCAAACTGAAATACTCATCTGCCACTTGGCTTTGCAAGTTCTTGACAAGCTTTCAAGGAAATGACAAAGGAAGTGTGCACGAGTCCACACTATTTCCGTTTTCACACTGGAATAGAAGGTTCTATATGAAGAACGCCCTTATCTGGCCTATCAGCACCCAGCAGGAGAAAGTAAGGGTTTCCCTTAAAAAACCTTCAGAATACCTGCAGTCATACCAGATTAAGTTACTACTGGAAATCCAACAAGTCTGATAAGTGAGACCATAAACAGACAACGACGGACACTGAAGGACCACAAAAAAACGTCACAAGTTCAAATACAGTCAAGGTCAGAATACTTGGATAAATTTTGCAAGCACAGTTATCGAACAATATTTGCAATATTTATGAGCATATTTTTGTTCCACATAAATACAAACTGTAGCAGTGTTGTAATAGCACAGAACAGATTTGCTGTGGAGACAGCTGTACTGACAGAACAGAAGAAAACTCTGGGTGTGGCAGGAGAGGGGGGAGGGGCTCCAAATGTTCCTCAGATGAAAAATCTCCTCAGGAACCTTACAAGGTTTTGTAAAAAGCCTTGAATCAGAATAAGTTGCAAAGCAGTTTCTTTAAGTCAGCCCATCTTCCAACTGTCAACACTTATCAGAAACACTTCACAGAATTTATATCGGCCACTTTTTCTCTCAATTTTTCAGTCTTGTACTTTTATATTATCAACCCCAGCTTCAAAACACACTCCTCATGCAACAGTAGGTTTGAATAAATCGCCTCATTCTTTTTCTTCCACAGCAAGTCCTACTTTTCCCCTCTGAGCTTCAAACCTGGTTTCAATTAGCAAGTCTTTCCAAACCACTACATTCCATTACTCCCTCCTCCCTTCACCCCTCTTACTCACTACCCACACCCTTGCCAGGGCTCCAGGTTAAGAAAATCACAGCAAAACGAGACTGATTCTCACATTTCAATCCAAACACGCACATTTTACATTAAAACTGGAAAATGTACTTATTAAGCGTTAGACATAACAAAATTAAGAGAAACGTGTTGAAACGTCCACCTAAGGTGTCGCTGAAATGCTGACGTTGTCCAAAAAATGATCAGCTATGACCAGATTTGGTATGGCATAAAATAACTTTCCTTAAAAATCGACGTGGCACCAGACAGCATCAACAAACACTGAGCTAAACGCCAGCATTGGCTAAACAGACAATATTCTTTTGTTTAACAGAATACAGATGTGCACGCCAATACTGAAGAAAACTTTAAACCTCCCGTTTTAACTTTTTGGTGTAAACTTTGCGTGCCATGCAAAACTCGGAATGTTGGTTTTACTTATGAATACCAAGTGATTTAGCAGCTCCAGCTGAAAACTGTATTGTAGTAACAACAGGGAAAATAACGTTGAGGAAAAACATGCGCAACAGATGACAAACGCGGGGCAAACACACACACACCCCTACTCACCCCTTCGCTTTAAAACAAGAAAAACTAAGAGCTCGTGGGGCATAAAAGTCTGTTTTAACTGAATATGCAACAAAAGAACGACAGTTGGGAAAGGTATTGCCAGTTACAGTCGAATATGACAATTAAAATAGTCTTGTGTCGCACAGCTGAAGTGCGTTACTCATTAACCTCGAGGCATCCACAGACTCACCTGGAACCTTCAACGCCTTTGCTCTGGCATCCTCCACGGTCCACAACTTTCTGCCACAGCCCAGAGCAGCTTCTCACCACGTTTCTCGTTTACGTGAAACTTTTCGTTCTTTTACGAGGCTTAAAGCCCCACTTTAGTTTTTCCTTGTTTAAAAGTTGCTTTGTGTCACTTGCTTCTCTCGCTCTCTCTCTCCTCTACCTCTCACTTTGGTGCAGCTTGTTCATCAGTTGCCTGTAACTCCGGGCTATGGAGAATGGCTGAGTTTGGGTCGGGACTGTGCAGTTGTTCTTTGGAGAAGAAGGCGGGGGTAACGGTGTATAGAAGGGAGTGGCACTTCATAATTTAAGTCCTGCCCACCTACTGTTTGATTGGCATCCTAGTTTAACGCAGCAGTAAAGCCCTTGAATGTGGATTGGAAACAGGTTTTGTCCGAAGGGTTTTACTATATTATTTTAACAATACATTTTAAACCATTAACTGTCTGGTGGTTGAACGTTTTTTTTTTTTTGTTGTTGTTTGTGTGTGTAATAAATTGAAGTTGTTTTTTGTTTGTGCATGAGAAACTTAAGTTGATGGACTATTATATATGCAAATGTGAAAAGTTCAGATGCAAAATTCTAAATAATTTTGAAGTTCAATTCAAGTTAAATTCACAATGTTTTTGCTGTTTTTGTTTTATATTGTTTTATATTAAACATTGTTATCACATTTTAACATTGATTGTTTTATTTAGTGGATAACATTTTGATCTTTTTGTTTCAAACTTTAAATTTGGTATATGAAAGAGTAGCAAAATGGACTTCTTGAACCAATTGATTTTCTTGTGCATGAATTACTTCATAGTGACAATCAAATCATTATAGATGTTGTGTTAAGCATGCAACCCCACCAATATCACTTGTTTAAAACGAAACTAGATAACTAGATAAAAGGTTCGACTGGGGTGCATGCAGCCTGTGCACTCCGGACTATTTAGATGTTCACAGCCATATGTCCGTTGTTGTGATAAACTTCTGGAGGCTAATTTCTGTACTTTTGGCACACCTTGTTGTATCCTTTAATAGGCATTTGTCCCTTTTCTCTTATGCCTCCTTTAGCTTTGAAGATTTGTCCATTTCAATAGTTGGATGAGTGTGTGCAAAAAACGTTTAGGTATTGGTAACAAACTGCATGCAGTTATAAATGGGGTTAGCCATATTTTGCTAATGATTTTGCTTGCAAGAAAATATGTGATCGGCTTAATGAATATCTGTAGACCACTATCCCCTTTCAATGAAGTGATTCATTCAACAGATGCCTTCTTGCTATCTCTTCCTATCAACACTAACGATTCATGCTTTTTGGTGTTTTCCCAAGTAAAATTGTTCTTCACGTGGCTTTCTGTATGCTATGTTTAATCTAGAACTAAATGAATAAAGGATCCATTATTTTGAGTCAATCAACAAATTGTTTGTCAAATTGTTTTTTTCTTTTTTTTACTATGCAGTAAACCCAGATCTGTTCGATTTGACTCCTTAGAGTAGTTAATCAAATTCTTCATTATGTCAGGTGACACATTATCTGCTTTTTTAAGCAAGCAAACTAATTCGGAATGTTTTGTAAGTAAAGGAAGATGGGTTTATTTAGTTGATAAACAAAAACACACATCACTGAACATTAAATTTATTTAAGACCAAATTGTTCTGAAAAAAGTTAACAGTTCAGCAATCAAGTCATGAAATGATCAACAACTCTGATGTCAATATTTGTAAATCAGACGATTGGACCAATCATATCAATACAGGTCATATAAATATTAAAACTTTGACCTAAAATAACTACATTGATTTTTGTTGCAATGCTTTATACTTTATAGTTTAAACTTTGATTGCTTCTGTAACTTGTGTAGTGTTTAACACCATTGTGACCATTAAAAAATGTAACATATGAATGAATGGAAGAGGGCAGCACAGACACTTGGATACCATTTGAATCTGCATATTCTGATTGTTAGTATGTGGGTCTCCTCTATGTACCCAAGTTTCTACTTACAATCCAAATGCTTTCAATTAATTGAACATCTTACTGTAGCTCTATTCTGGCTTTTGGCCACTGTATAATGAGTGTTAATTAAATAGATGAGGTATATATAACTGAATCTTTATATTTTAACAAAATCCAACAAAACTTGGGAAATAAAAAAAATTATTTATGTTAGACTTTTTTTTCAGCAGTTTCACAAATAAGATGCCTATGTGGATTGTGTAAACTCTGCTTTTCAGACATTTCTTGCATGTTTTAGTATTGCTATTACCTCAATAAAAACATAGGTCAAGTAATTCCGATTGGATCATTCATGTTTGTTCAATCTTTTTCTAGGAGCTCAAAAAGGGTCAATAGCAGTAGCCACATCAATTGGTCAAAGCTTCCCCTCACTAACCAATCAGATGAACCGCTAATGTATCTCAATGAAGACCGTATGCTCTGATGGACTCAGATGTAAAACTTTTTTGGTGGACTTTGCATGTCTATTGGTGAATTCTTTATCTTTGTCCTTGTTAATTTCTATCTAGTTATTAGTTAAATTTTCCTAGCTGCTTTTGTATCCTATACTTTACATTGAAAGGGTCTTCTGTTGTCTTTCTCAGACCAAAATGGTCTCAATGGATTCCAGAGACAACATAACTCACACCCACTCTTGTAGATAATACTAAAATGCATGTTTTTGGAGAGCTAGAGGAAACTGGAGTAACCCAAAGGAAATCCACACACGCACTAGTAGAAAATGCAAACTTCTCTCAGACAGGACAAAGACGCCAACTGGTACATTTACCATTAGCCACGTTGCTGCCCTAACTACTTGTTGACCAAATATCTAAATGGTGCAATTTGAGACACTTTGGTGCATGCATTAAATCAACTTATTCTGTAAATCTAGAATGTTAAATTAACTATGTTCCAAGTGTATTAGCATCTGCTCTATATAGAGTAAAATTAACACCATTAGGTATAATTAGGTTATTAAACAAATTCTTTTTCGGAAAAAGTTTTCGGTGAAGAGTTTGCAGTTTAGATGATAAGCTCATAGATACTTTAGATATTTTTTGCAAAGATATATGTACTCTGAATATAGTAAATTTTACTCTAAGGATTTTACTGTAAAGGTTCACCTTATATCTCTTAATGTAGAATGTCCAACGGATCTGAGTGGTTCGGAAATGGCTGATCTACTGACAATTCCACTCAAAATCATTTAGAATAAAAATGAAAAGTCAAGTGAAATTAATTCCTAACCAAAGGCAACAATTGAAGTTTACAAGCCTTGAATAGTAATCCAATATCTTCTTTCCTGTCACATAAACACTTTTGCAGTAGTCCTTTTATGGTTAAACATTCTTTTGCTAGAGGTCTCTCCCTCCAGCAACCAAATCAATCTTTCATCCCTGTCAAAAAGAAATCCGTAGCACCCTTCATGTTTGCACTCACCACTCTGCAATAGTTCTGCCTCGTTCTAACCTGTCCTAATCCCTCAAAAAAGATTTCACAAAGTCTTACTCACAATGGATTATTTGATCTGTTTGTTACATTGTAAAGGCTTTTTTCATGTGTTACTCACACACAAAATGCAGGTAAGCAACATATGTAGGTGAACTTGACTTGGGAAAGGGAGGAGGGAGCTTGGCCGGACAGATATGAAAGCAGAGAGAGAGAGAGAGAGAGAGAAAGAGAGAGAGAGAGAGCCTCAGGCGTTGGGTGAAGTCACACCCAAATTCATGGCCGTGTAATAGTAAGCTGAGGACAAATTGTTCAAAATTAAAAGCAAAATACTCTCTGACTACAAGGAAACAATAAGAAAGTCTGCCTAAAAAATTCAACAGACATCTTCAAACTTGTGTTCATGGTGTAGGAGTTTTGTCTCCCCGCTGCAATAAAAACCTTTGGCTCATAAACAACTGAAGAATGTCAAGGAACAAAACAGTCATGCTTCTCTGAAGAGTTCCAAAGCCATGTGAGAGGAGGAAGAACATGAAATGGCAGCAGCAATTGCTTCAAACCTCTGTGGTTTGGGGCAATCACATATTTAGGATGTTAGTCACTGAACAAGAAGATCGCCTGTCTGTCATCTGGACAATGTTATCCGGGGATGCTGCTTAACTTTAACCAAAATTTCTCAATCAGTTAATTCAACGATATGTGGGAATGGGTGTTTCCTGTACAGTGAGCGCCTCATAGGTGTGTCTGCCTGTAAGAACCAATATGCGAATAACAGCAGCCTGCTGGTGTGTCAGGGTGAGTCATCCCCTATGACTACAATACATGCAGTGCCATATCAAGTAGTGAGGAAGTGAAGAGAACAGGGAGTGGTGGAGAGGATGAATTTATAGGGTGTGTCCTGGATCAACTTCAGCAAAGACGAAGGAGCCACTTTATTTGAAGTTGAAAGAAAACTGCGTGGAACAAAATGATCTTAAATGAACACTTTTGGTTTTGTCTGCACTTGTAAACTATGAAGAGGACAACTAGTCTTACAAAGCTTGGTTGAAAGGTTTTATTGATGCTTTAACAAAGCCCAAATCATAGGCCTGTCCAGCTGAACAGAGAAATGTTTTGTGAATGATCAGCACATAAAGAGTCCAAAAATTCTCACATTTCTGGTTGGTTTAGTAGGCTGCTTTGTTCGAGTGCCAACTATGGTCAACTACTTCTTTGTTTTAGTTCTCATTTTAACTGAAAGAAAAAGATAATCAATAATTGTAAGTATTTAAATGTTACAAATAGAATTTAAGTCTTTAAACAATTATGAGAATGCTAGGGGATGGAGTAAACAAAATGCGCTCTCAAAAGTGGGTGTATTTGCAGGTTTTTTATCCTCTTGATTGCAGGTATCCATCCATTCACCCTCCACGGTTAAGTCCTGTTGAGTGTTACAGTAATCTGCTGGTGCCTATCTCTATGACACTATGACTATGGGAAAAAGTGCTCACCAACCCATCGAAGGTTCTCAGTTGACCTAAAGCATTTTTTGGACTGTGGGAGGAAAACTACGCATGCCAGCTTGGGGAGAAAATGGCAAGTCCTCTCAGAAAGGTCATAGACTGGCGTCAAACCAGCATTTATTTCACAGAGTCATAGTGCTGCATAGAATAAACTTGATTTTTTAAAAACAGTTTAATGTATCACTCTTACACTTTTACACTAACCTTTTACAGCTGGATCTATCTAATATTACCATCTCTTGTAAAAAAAAATCACACAATACATTAGACAGTTTTCACATTTAAAATAAATAATCATTATGAATTTTTTAAAAAGAACAAAATAATGATGTTTTCTGAATTTCCTACTTGCATCTCTAACCCACCCTCTGGGTTATTTTATGTTACCCAACTAGGGATACACCATTACAGATACCGGTATCGGCTTCGATACCACATTTTCTGAAGTACTAGTATGCGTTAAAAGACCCCTGATACTGGGGACCGATACCACCGTCTGAGTAATGTCAATGTTTGAGTGGCGTGTAAGGGGTTAATCACAGGCGCCAAGTGGCCGCCCCCACACCCTGGCTGCAGTTCTGAGTGGGGAGAAGACGATGCGAGACATGTCAGTCGTGTGCAACTATTTTAAAGTGAGTGAAGATGACAAAACAAAGGCAGACTGCAAGTTGTGCTCAGTGAAATTGTCGAGAGATGGTTCAAAAGGTAGCGCATTTAACACAAGTAAGTTAATCAAGCACCTAAAATCTCAACTCGAGAATTACAAAGAGTTTACCCACACGTCTAAACCATCACAACTCATGCTGCTGCAAACTCTTGCAAGACGAGAGAAAATGTCCAGAGACAATCCACGTGTTATGAAAATAATACAGGCAATTATCGAGTACATTACATTGAGTGACCAGCCCCTCTCGGAGGTAGAAAACGTGGGGTTCTGGCGTCTCTTCCATGTTCCGGAGCCCAGACATGATGTCCCAAGCCGCCGCTACATGACTGACACAGAGCTGCCTTAACTACACGACTCCGTGAAAAAACATAATTATCCAGAGCCTGCTGCAAACCTCCTCTGCGTTTAGTTTCACCATGGATATTTGGACATGCAGTGTTAGCCCCGTGTCGCTAATTAGCCTAACCTCCCAGAGTTTACGCCACAACGAGCCATAACACATGCGAAACAATTCAACAGCTCAAACCCTTATTTAAGCCCTTATTTTTTTTAAAGGATTTATTCAGTAATATGTTACATACAACATACTTTTCATTGTAAATAAATGGTCTTAATTACAAACAAGTCCCTTGGTTTTTTTTTTTTGTTTTTTTTAATTGTATGACTAAAGCTGTTACCTGTAAATGTAAATAATGTTTTTATTAAGTATCGTATCGGTAGCGGCATGTACTGAAATGCAAGTACACTAGAAGTTCCTTCCTAATATTTCTGATTGGTTTAGTTCACATGTTGACAGCTGTCAATCTTCTTCTTGAGCTTTAGACATTCATTATCCCAAGCTATGTGCTCCAGTCTGGGAACTTTTGCAGACTGGTGTATGGGCTTCCAGAGATGGAATCACCCTCGCTATAAGCCTGCTGCATATTGTCAGGCTGAATGCATTCCATAAAATTGGATCTTACATGACAGTTTTTTATTAAACAAATCAAATTATTGCTGTGAAAATTAATTTTATTGCATTGCAGTATGCAGTTTATATTGTTTTTTTCATAACAAATCTTCACCTAATGACAATTTGCATAAAATAATTGTTAATATGATGATGAATGTAATCATTATTGCTATTATTAAATTATTTATAAAGCAGTTCTGAATCGGAAATTTTAAAAATTTTAATAACCAAGCATGTTGGGTCAGAAACGTAACCCAATGTGCCGGGTTAAAGTAACCCATTTCTGGGTCAAATATGGACCAACCTAGCATTGGGTTTTTTTTTAATTCAGTGCTGGGTCAAAAAATGACAACTCAGCACAGGGTTAAAATAACCCAACGCTAGGTTGGTTCATATTTGACTCAACGCTGGGTTACCAAAATAACCCAAATTGGTTTATATTAACGCAGTCTTTTTTTTTTTATTTTACATCCCTTAATTCGTCATTTTAGATTCCCATTATTAATTGATATTTTCCCCTTAAATAAATAAAAAAATGTTACGGAAATAAATACTCTGAGACATGATTATAAATACAGCTGCAGTCTTTACTAAAGAAGCTTTATAAGTTATACATACACTACATGGTGTATGTGATTCCAGTCGCATGCTCACGCATGCACGTTGCCCAAGAGAGAGAGACGGAAAGGGGCATGGTGTCTTCAGGGTTCCTGCAGAGTGCTCCTTATGTCAGCCATAGGGCTCTTGCAAAGTCAAACGAAGCTTAAAATGGGCATAGCCCGTGCTCGAAAACACGTCCACAGAGATGTGACAGGGCCAGAGTGAAGGCGTCTGGCTGGCTGAATGTTTATTTTTTATATATTCTAAACAAACAAATTTAAAAAGAATTCACCCCTCAGACTGTTCATGAAGATCAAATTAACCGATCTGAATTAATAAAACCAAATGGAGCCAGGGGCGGAAACATGTTTTTTTCAGCCCCAAAGTTGGCCTTTTGAACATTAGCATGAATTAGAACATGCTCTGTTTTGGAGGACGCGTCAAGCGGCTGCGCACCGTTGAGCTGCTTGAGTCAGCGCTCTGACTTCGGGAGAACATACATGCGCACTTCACTTGGACGATAAGAGATGCACATTTCTGTCTCTAACTAAGGTAACCACAGTTTCAAGTCAATATATGTTTCTGTTGCAAGCAATAAGTGAATTGAAAAGTGATCAGTTGGCCAGATATGGAGTGACCCATACCCACACAGCAGTGAACAAACACACCGTGAACACACACCAGGAGCAGTGGGCAGCCACGGCTGCAGCGCCGGGGGAGCAGTCGGGAAACTGAGGGGCACCACAGCTGTGGTTGTTGAAGATGGAGAGCAACTGTTTCATCACTCACCACCTTCTACTCGGTGGATTAGGAATTGTACCTGCAACCTTCTGATCACAAGTCGATCTCCTTATCCACCAGATCAACAACTGGTCTGAGTTGAGAGTGCAAGTTACTTTTTAATGTTCATGCAGATTAAATAAAGATGCTTTTTTCATACTTTTCTAGGCCTTGAAAATTCAAATGACTTTCTAGATAATTTAGAATCTTAATAGACTAGTAGACTCTATTGAGACATTTGAGGGAATTGTGATTAATGACTAAATCTTCATTTTAGAGGTGGAGTATCCCTTCATTTATTCTATCCAGATAGAATACAGAGGAGTCTAGGTTTGCAATGACTAAATAGATTCTTTATGTTTGTGTTATTTTATGTGTGTGTGGGAGACCTAATCCACAGTAAGAGTTTGTGCTATCTGTTGCTACAACAACTGGCATTCCCAATGAAAAGGGAGTTTTGCAGTACACTCAATTTTTATGGTAAGACTATACACAAGAATGATTTTCAGCTTACATAATATAATTGTTTGTTTGTTTGTTTATTTCAAGATGTCCTAACTTTTTATTTCTCTCCAAAGAATTGTAAAAAAATTCTTAAGTGCCCACTCTCCCAGCCAGAATTGTTCTGAACATAGCGGTCTACACTGCCACATTTTTCAGAGTTTTCATGGTGTTCCCCTCTTTGAAATCCAGTTTGTCCTAGTACAAATACAGTGGAGGAACATTGTGAGATTCGCACTGAATTGTGGTTTCCCCTGCAGGTTCTGACTCATAAACACGAGGAAGAAAAAAACTGAAAAGGACTATTCGGGGATGGCAGCCATGGTAACATAATAAGTATGGTGGGGGGGGGGCAAGAGGCTACAACGAGATTTCCATGGAGATCTATTGTTTGTATATGCATATAGAGTGTCAACATATTTGAAAAGTGGTGACTTGTTAAACAGCAATGTTTTAAAGTCATGCGAAGAGAGATTACATTTTTTGTGACTCTTGTAATAACTACCACATTTTTCTCAAAGCTATGAGCTTTTCATAGTTCAAATGTAGTTGCTTTTACACCACTCGTTCATAAATACACAGGTTTAAAAAATTATCAGCCAATGATTTTATTGGTAGGTTTATTTGAATTGTGAGAGACAGACTAACAAAAAAATCCAAAAATGCATCTATGTAGATCAGGAAACCAAGAAAATTATGTTTTTTTTTAGACTAGAGGAGAATAAAAATGGAATGTTTGAGAGTTCCCATGACACTGCCAATAAAGAACAACAATTAACATTTTTTTAAAGCTTTAATCTATTTCACTTCATTTCTTTGTCTATAGGTTAATGATATTTGTCAGCTTTTGAAGACAATGAAAGGGTGAAAAATTCACCTTCTACCTGGAAAATCTGTTCTTTAAAAAAACAGCATGTCACTTTCACTTTTAATTTGTTTTGTTTGTCATCATAGTTGAGCACAATTAACCACTTATAAACCTGAACTTATATAGTAAAGTGAACCCTTCGAAAGTTAACTTTCATGTACTGTTTTCCCTTGCCAACCTATGATCAAAACATTCCTCTCATAGCTTGAAGTGTTTAGGCAGCACAGTCTTTTACAGTGTGGGTTTCAAACGTCACACGCAAGTTAATACAAGAACAACGAGCAATCTTCTGCAAACAGAACATGGTGTACAGTAACAATATAGCTCTCTTAACCCAAGGCATGTCTGGTGGGATGATTGAGACATTGAGATAAGTTCTGAGAATCAATTTCAGTAACACAAAGAGTTATCATTGCTCTCACCAGTATGTGTGTTGTTAGTCTCTTTTACAGTGTTGATCCTGGGCTGCATGGAGAACTAATATTTGATTAAAATCACTACTCCAATATAAAACACTTGTGACACTAGGTACAGCATTATTATTTAAATACATTTAATGTATTCCTAAAAACCGGTTAGTTGGGTACAAGTAGTGATTAAGGATGAACCCTGCATCCATTATTACAGTGGACACCTCTATAACTCATCTAAATTCTTAAAATATGGCTTTAATGACACATGAAACAAATGTTTCTATATATGCAATTTTGAACATTTAGTCATTATTCCCTGAGAAATTTATCAAACATATTATATTTTTGTATTATACTTTTTCTCTCTCCTTTATGCAAGCTTGAAGAACAAGAAAATTGTACTTCAACATTGTTGTGATATCTAGAAAGCAATTCAGGTCTGATGGGGTTAAACAGGCTCAAATTATGCTTTAGTTAACCTTTAATATATAAAGCAAGAGTATTATACATTTAATTCTTTTTATTATTTAAAGTAATAAATAAATTTCTTTTACTTGCCTTTTCAACATCTAAAATCTTCAAAATATATTAATTATTACCATGTTGCCATTAACATTTTTTGAGGAACCAATGGGAACATTTTCAATCATTAACTAAATTGATAAAATATTTGAAAGTTGCCAAAATAGTTACCGAAGGATTAAAGGTGTGGTATGTAATCCTCATAAGGCAAATATTGAAGTGGATCGCTCTTTCTGGTTGGCTACAAGATTGTCTCGGTATAAGCCAGGTCGCTCTAACTCAGCTCTCCTGGAGAGCTCTTGTAGGTAATATTAATTAAGATTTTCGTAATTGTTGTTTTTTTTTTCAAATTGAACATTTTTGTTATTTATAATACTTTGCACATTACAATATACATTATATATATATTGATTGTTTTAATTTGTGCCCTGAAAGTAAGAAACCCACTGCTGTGCCACTTTATAAATATGGTTTGATTTGATGTGTATTTTATGTGTGACCATACCTGCAAAAGTTTATTATCCTTCAATTTTTCTGTTCAATTTTGCATAGTGAAGTAGAACAAAAGTTGCTAATTCAGCATCAAATGACAAAACTATATAAAAAAAATCTTCATAAATGCTGCATTCATTGATTTTTGTAGCTTAAATGATTATTAAGTGTGATTAAACGACTGCAATTTCTGTGTTGCCAGAAGTTCATGAAGGTGATTCATATTATTTTGAGCAAAACTTTGAGTTTCACCATTTACATTACAGGAGAATTGTTTGTACTTACATTCTCTGCACATTGTTTGTTCGTGTGGAATTCCAGTGGTTTTATGGTTATTGCCACTTTAAAGAGGCGAAACACAAACATGTTTAACCTAGTCAATCATAAAATGTACACCACAGATTTTGGACAAAAGACGCATGCACACATGAAAGTTGTGTAAGTGTGGGAGCAAGATTCCTCTGAGGTCGGTCTGATTCTACCAGTCCAGTCCAGATTGAGTGGAGAATGTCTGAATTGTGATCATAATTTAACACTCATTAAGATAACAGTGTGAAAGTAATGTTTACATAACTGGCAGTATACCTCATTTACAGCTATTAGCAAGCAAAAATTAGGAATTTATGAGCTTTTATTTTTTAACAGAATTAGATTATGTTACGCTTAATAATGATTTATTATTGTGTTTATTACTGCCCAAAAGCTTTTTAACTTGCCATGAGAAAGTATATTTTTGATCATGATAAACTCATGTCAAATTCAACATTTTATTTAAAGTTTTTGATTTTAATAATATTTTGATTAATCAGTATTTTCACTTATTTTTGTGGCACATTAATGATAAGATAACAAAGATGATTTGATGCTCTATAAAAGTAATTACACTATGAACTTTAAACAATAGGGAGTGAAAAACTAAGCTTAACAATGATACACTCCTAAACAAAGGATCAAGCCCTAACTGAAAGAACAAATTACCTGAGGTGATTTGTAGAGAGCGACAGATGTTCTTATCCTGTACTAATATGAGACTTTCACTATTGTATGAAATAATTTGCATTGCAAAGCAGAAACTTTCCATTAGTGCCCACAGACATGGAAACCATGCTTCATGCTGCTCAAGATGTTCTATGACACTGTTCTATGTTCTATAAAACCTGCATTCAATTCGTAGTTCTTTTGTATACCTGCATATTTGTTAACATATGTTAAATAAAAAGTTAACACATCGTCTACAATTAAAATTGAAGGTTTTTCTATTACTTTTTTGTGTGAAGTTATATTTATTTAAGTCAATTAATTTCGATAATGCAACTAATACTATTTTACACCTGATCGAGGTGACCAGAAGTGAATAAATTAGTATACAATTAATAGATTCTACTATAGTCCCGAAAGATCACAGGACTCACATTGGGTGGTCATCACACCTGATCACTCCTGGATAGGTCTACAGTCTAAAACATTCATATTGTATAGATTGCCTTTAATGGAGGCCTAGTTTCTTTTAGAATTATAGAGATATAGAAAGTGTTATGCCTTTAGTCCAAGAGTGGGCAAAAGGATTCTGAGAATGCTGAAGCCCTTGTTGGTTTTCATTTTAATCCTGTTAAGTAGCTTCAACAAGTCAACAAGTCAAGTAGAGCTTAACTAGTGGAATCAGGTGTGTTCAGTTAAGGTTGGAACAAAACTGTGCAGGGCTGGGGGCCTCTAAATAAGTGCAAGGCAAGGACCCATGCTAAACTTTGTAACACTACAGCTTTAATAAACTACAGAATGCAATCATTAATGATATTAAAATGTTAAGGTATTCTTTGAATTACCGTTATCTCCTGATTTTGTTCACTACAAAGTGCTACTCACAAATAGAACAAAGAATCCTACAGAATTAATGCTGGATGGCACATACAAAGCATCCTAAGTCTGACATACTGCACATTTTCCCCGAAAGTTAAAAATGTTGGCGTAATTATAGTTAGTGCACTGACTTTTAAGAATCATAATTCCTATGTTACTAAAACAGTCTTCTTTCACCCTAGGAACATTATTAAAGTATGGAACATGCAATCTATTGTAGATATGCTTTAATGACCTCCAGAATGGACTTTGTATTGCTTTGTTAGCTGGCTGCCTAGGAGCAGTATTGTAATATTGTAAAGTAATTGTAATATTTTAAAGGAAGTCAATGAAGAGAGTACAGAACTTGTGTAATGTGATCATCTTTCATTGTTCTTGTGAGAAATCTAGCCACTGCATTCTGAACTAATTGCAATTTATGTAATGCAGCGGCTAGAGTTCTCACAAGAACAATGAAATATGATCACATTACGCCAGTTCTGTTCCCTCTTCATTGGCTTCCTTTGAAATATTACAATGAGTTTTTATCCACAGAATAGCTTATCCCCGCCCTACCTGTGCAGTCTCTTAGCACGAAATATTCCAATTTTCTTGCTCCGATTACTTTTAGCAGAACTACTGATAGTTCCAAAGATAAGTAAATCTCCTAGAGAGGAAGAGCCCTCTCAGATATTGCTCCAATGCTTTAGAACAAACTTTCATATGGTGTCTTGACCTCAGCTACCCTGAAAAGATATTCTTTACAGACCATGAGCATGTAAACTCTGCTGCAACAGAGAATCTTCACTCTAAAAGGCTGAACCAAAAAATATTTTTCCCCCTAAGATACAACACCATCTACTTTACTAGCAAACAACTCTACATTTCAGTTCATAGTAGAAAACAAATATACAATTTACATGATTTTGTTCATAAATAAAAATTACTCATCTGAGTAATAATTCTAGAAAAATCTATCCATAAAAACATTTGATAAAAACATCTTATACAAAGTCAGGGCAAATCAAACGTGTTTTAGATTTGATTGTTATTCCTGTTTTCATTTAATTAGCACAAAATCATGGACATAAAATAAAGTGACAAAAACATGCACGTTTATATAAGCTATTTATTAGATTAGATGATTTAGGGAGTATATACAATTTTTTTTCACATGAGATAGAGAATTTCAAAATGCCACAAATTCAAGTTTGGAATCAAGTTAAAATGCTTTGCTGCTTTAATCTCCAAAACGTTTGAAATAGCAAGTCAGCCGGAGCTTTAACTGCTCTAGAAAAAAACAGTCTCTGGAACTGAGCGGCTGAGGGAACAACTTGAGCGTAGGGTAGGGAGAAAATTCCATCAAGTCTATCCATTTAGTGGAAGTTGCTCCAGGAATATAGGGATGAGCACTTTTGTTTGGGGAAAGTTTGATGAGGACATTTCTTTTCCATCAAGCTTGTGATGTTTACAATTCAAACTGTATTTAAGATTTAAGAGAATAATAATATCTAGTGATGCCAAGTGATTGCAAATCTTTGAATAGTGGTGTTTATACCTAGAAGAATGTAATCATTCTTGATTAAAAAAAATTATATCTGCTTAGCCACAATCACTCTTGCTTATGTTTTTACACTGATAGAAACTTTGTATATTTTTATACAGTTGCTGCAGTAAATGCTTTTTTGCTGTTTTTATGTAAAACATATTGACAATTATGTCAGTTGCACACATCCAGTAGCCTAGGAACGGTGGGAGCATATTTTAGGTGATATTTGAGGCCATTGTACTGGAGCTCTGAATGCTCCTCCTCCCTCAGTGGAAACCTGAGCCTGCAGAGTTAAGTATGGGGTCTCAAGGCCAAAAATGCAGGGGCTGTCTGTTATCCCCTCTCCCTTCTGAATTCAGCAATGCCATGCACGAAAATCACCCAGTAAGTTTCTCATCTAAACACCGAGGGCGTTGGCCGCCTTTAAAAGTCCTGAAAGCACATGTGAGGAGTGAAGATCACCAGATGCTGTGCTAATGAACCCTTGCACTGCTTCGAAAATGATTGACAACACCATCCACATTCTTCCTTTGGGCGCCTTGACCTTCAACCCCTGAACTGGAATACCAAAAATTCTTCTTTGCACAACTGCAGAGGGAGATAAAAATGTAGGCTATCATTGTTAGGAAATATGATGCATATCTGGCCACTCCCTTACTAGAAAAGCACACAACATACTTTTCTTTTGATGTTGTTTATTATAAAAGAGCTAGAAAACTAGCGTGCTGAGTTCTGGTGGTTATTTTTTTCCTGGCAGAAGATTATGGCTACTGACTCCAGGGGAAAATTCCTCTCACAGTACAATAGCATAAACCACTTTCAGAGATATGATTTCACAGTCTTCATAGTCTGTGCTTAGGTTCCTCTTCTCAATTTAAGGGTTTGTGTAAGTTTATGACTCATTGTTGCCGAGTAACTATTTCTAAGGCTATTCTTCAAAGTTAAAAACAAGTTGTCAAGCATAAAAAGTAAGAACATATGGTAAAGTTTTTTTTTTTTTTTTGCTTTGCTTTTTGTTTATTTCTTGTGAATAAAATTCAGATAGTTTGTTTTTTTTGGTTTTTAGAACAACTGGTAATCTATTCATTTGACTAGTTTTATTGTTTTAAAAACAAAAAAAAAATCAGGCAAAGAAGTGTACTACTGCAAAATATAAATAATTAAAAAGGACAAAGTGCTGTTGTGTGTTATTTTACTAGGATTTATAATGTTTACAATTTAATCGTTTAAAAAATGCACAATGCTGTAAATATAGATTTTCACAATTGAAACAATTTACTGAATATATTTACAAATACAGACTAACTGTATTTTGTGTGTTTTAATGAAGTGAAGTTCCAAATATAAATTTTGTAAATAAAAGTTTAAATTTTTTGCCCATTTTGTTTTACTTTGTTTAAATATCTCTACTTATCAAGATTAGGTAAAAAAAAATGCATTATACTATATACCAACCATCTGGACAGAGAACATATCTTTTGATTAAATAAAAAATAATATCCTAAAATGTATTTACATAGTTTTAAGCTTTATTTAGGAAATGTGTTTTATTTAGCAAATTGTGAAAGTACAAAATCATTTAAGATCTCACACAGTGGATTTTAAATTAGTTGAAAAAAGCTTGAGAGAATAATAAGGCTGCATGGGTTTTCCCTAGAAAAAATTCAGTGCCACACTCAATCTCCCATCTGTGAGTAACTCGCATATTCTCTCAGTTGAATATTGAATAGTCACTAAACAACCAAATATTGCACGGAAACTATCTAAATTCTTCTCAAAGAGCCCTCCGAGCTGACTCACTGTGTGTCACCGTGTTGTATAAAAATATAGCAAATCTAGGCAACATCGACAAAGTGCTGCCAATGCAGATGTTAATAAAACTCTAGCTTTGTTTGAGAACTGAAAGTTTGGAGAAGCATATTGCACAGTTTATGTGTTTTGATTATTCTCTAAATCTACAAAATGTGACTTAATCCAATGTAAAGCTGTTTGAACCAATTGGAAAAACACATTATTTAAATACATTTTGATCACACTTTTTTTTTTAAGAAAAAATGTTGAGATCCAGTTAACATCTGGTTTAATCTAGAATCTACTTCTAAGCAACCATTCACCCTCCTCAAAGCACAAAAACACAATAAACAGATAGAAACACATGTCTGTAAAATACATCTGATTTGGATTTGAAACATGTTATGTAAAAATACAGTTTAAATTGGTTTACATTATGATAATCTATTGGGTTTTTTTAGGATAGAGTTTAATGCAGTTGAGGGCTCTAAGCTCAGGACTTCACTGGCATTAAGTTCAGCAAGCAACGACACTGTCCATTTTTAAATCAACTCTTAAAACTCACCTGTTTTACCTGACTTTTAACCTTGTTTGAGTTTTGTTGATTTTAAATTTGTTATTGTTCATTTTAATTGATGTATTGTTTTTACAATTTTATGGTAATTGTTCTTCCTATTTTATTGTTCTCGTTTTTTTTTAACATTAATATTTAACCTATAATTATTTTTATATTTATATTTTGATATATAAAGCACATTGGTCTGTAGGTGTACATTATTTGTGCTGTATAAATAAAGTTGGCTTGTTATGTAGATTTTTTATTCACACATGAAAAAGAAAACTTTTTTTTTTTTTTTTTACTTTTACTTATTTAAAATCACAGGGAAAATATTGTAAAAGTGTAAATCTTTTTATTATTTACAACGGCATTTTATATTTAGCCCAAAAGTAGCCGAAGCTTGTTTTATATATATATATATATATATATATATATATATATATATATATATATATATATATATATATATATATATATATATATATATATATATATAAAGGAGACCCTTCCAGTGCTATAAAAATAAGAATCATCAAGCTGAAGGATAAAGTATTTCCAACAGAGGTTATGGTTTTAGAAAATGTATTTAAAACATTCCACTAGTTTAGCTTTCTGTGCACTTAAGAAGACTTTGGTCAGTTTAATGTGATGCAGACATCAGATTGGACCTTCTCATCTTTACCCCATATAAGGCAATGCTCCTTTTGCAACAAAGCTCTAGAGTTACCATTAACATCTTCAGCATCTGAAATCTTCAAAATATTTCTTGACGCAGATAGCTTTCATGACTGTTTCCAAACCTCACTGAATCCAGATGTGTGGAATAGAGTAAAGACTGAGACATTGCCCTGTATCAACTTCTAAGCTCAATGTACATAACAGTCACATCACAAGTGTTTGGTTGGCTCACAAACAGACCGTGCGATGGTGTTCAAGGACAACATGCGGGGGACTTCAGTGGGAGCTGCCTGCCAGAGTGCGTTTAGTGTTGCTGTTGGCATTACAGCACGTATTGTTCTAGAATCTGGTTTTGTTTGACCCCTTTAACTCCCCAGCCTCTGGACCAATACAAAGGAAGAGGAGGTTTTTGGCAAACATTCCAGTTCCCCACTCTCACGTCCATGCTTGTTTCCTAACACAGATCCCTTTTATTCTTGCTTGACTCATACCGTGCTGAAAAGCAAGAACTATTGGGTAAAACGAAAGCTAAATTAATGCTAAAAAACTGTTAGGCAATTACTACTGTGACATTCTCAGTTTATTCTCTATATTAAAACGGCAATCACTATATGTATAAAAAAAACTGAAATTTCTACATACAAACACATTTTTTAGCAAGTTTTCTCCAGACAGAAACTATTTAGACAGAAATCTTTTAACTGCCAATTTTAGTTCAGTTTTTGCAAGGATTTTCTTTCTGCGCTGACGATGGGGGGATAAATGTTAGCAGACACTTTTTTTTAATGGCACCTTTTCAATCTATCCCAGAATGTAACACAAGTTTTAAATATGAATGAAACCCTATATATCATGATCATAAAGCATTTGTTCAATATCCAACTTTTTTTTTTTTACAGTGTAAATTGGTGTAAATTGTTATACAAAATGTTACAAAATATGTGTGGAATAAATCTCATAAGACCGAGAGAACTTGTTTTAACTAGCTCTCTAGTGAAATAACTTTCACTGTCACACTATAAAACAAAAACCAATCCCTTGATCATTCAATGGTTCATAAAAAGTCCAGAAACTGTAAATTCCAGGCTATCCGATTGATTTGGGATTGCGCTCAGATGACAGATAAGCTGAATTTAACTTTAACCTGTGGTAGCCGCATCATGTGTACCGGACTGGAGATGGGAGATCACGAGATGAAATCAGATTTTTAGCCAAATAGTATTTTTTTAGGACTTTGTTGTTAATGTGAAGTAGATTAGAATGAACCCTGTTGGCGTTTATATTATTTCTATTTAGAGCTTGATATATTTAAAAACTTGCTGCTTGGTGAGCTTGGTGATTCAGTAAATGAATGCTACCCCAGAGAACTATGCAGAGTAGAAAAGACCTGTGACAGACTACTTAAAAAAAATCATGCACCTGAACTTAGTAGAATGGAGCATAATACATTTATAAAGTGAAGCAAGCTTTCTTGAAGTGTTTTTGTAAAGCTTGGTAAAACGAAGCTGGTGGGTGCCAAAACAATCTTTTATCTACTCAACAAGAGCTTTCAACAAGGTACTCAAACAAAACAAAGTACAAAATCTCAAACAAGCAAAAAAAACTACCTGATGATGAATACCTAAGACAAATAAAAATATATTTTTTTCTTTAACAACGACATATATCCTATCATGGATACATGACAATTACAAATATTATTAATTCCTTTAAACCATAATTAAATGTTTGATGAAATTAAGTTTATAACAGTTTGGCAAGTATTTCAGTTGAAACCATGATTCCCAGAGAAGAGAATAATTTTCTTCACATTGAGAAGCACTGAGGAAATTATGGTTTAAACAGACTTAAACTTCATAGCTCTGTTCAGAGGAATACTTTTTTATCCAATCTTTTGGATGAGTTTTTCTTAATCTGAACACAAATAGGAATGAAGTTGCAGAAAGCAATAATTTCACTCTTTGCAAATAAAAAAAATCAGTTTCATTAAGTGATTAACAAAAACATATTTACAACTGGGGTATTAGTCACATTTTCATGAAAAAATGTAACCTTGCAGGCTTTTACAGCAAAAACAACAGTTGAACTGTTCACTCTTATCTGGTTGAGCAAGTAATCAAAATAAAAAATAAATGAAACATCAACATTGTAACATGCATGTGATCAGGAATCTTAGCACAACTAACACTTCTCTATGTGTTTTTACACCGAATATAAGCAATCAATCTACTTTTCTGTTGTCAAGCAGGCGGTCTCTGTTCTGTTCAGAACCAGCAGGCTTCGGGTCATTCGCTAGGCTGCTGAGGACAGCTTTAATCTGAGACCCATGGAACTAAAATCAAGGTCTGTGCTCTTGAAAGGCAGTGGATGAATCAGCCATCACCATGTGACTGTGTCCTGCAAACACATGGTGATGAGGTTACATGAGGCCAGCAGTGATCCGGGACACACCCTGAGCTCACTCTCCAACAACACAACTCAGCTTTTCACCATTGAAGCCATCTTTTGTGCAGAAAGTAGACACACTCTCACTATTTGCTTAACAGAAATCAATCACTGGAAGCTTCATTTTACTCACTGTGTCTGGTTAATGTAAATTGTGTTTCATTCCTCTCATGTGGATCTGACCTGTATAGTTCAAGTTTGAAATTGAAATGTTGTGAATTAATAGCATCAAATCATTGGAAACTACCTGTTACGCCCCAGGCCGAGGTGTGGCCCACTTCTTCATCTTAAAGTTTATACAGTCTTACCTGTGTCAACTGAAGTGGCTACACCCTCTTTTTTTTCAGAGACAGTAGTGTGTGCTCAGACATTAAAAAAATAGTAAGTCTTCATCCTGCCAGAGGAAAAGCTACATTTTGAAAGCACAAAGCAGACAGACATGTTCGGACTTAGCCTTCATTTCCAACTGCTTATTTCAGGTCAGGCAGATTTGCCACACAAAGCTTGGGCAATAAAGTTTCCTACTTTAATATAATAGTGATGTAGTACAACAATTTAACAAACTCAACACAATTTTTCACATGCTCTTTTGTTGCTTGCAGTGAAACAAACTAATGACAACATTTATAGACTAGAAACTAAGTAATTGAATTTAAGTTGCAAATAAGTAGAACTGATAGTGTAACAAACAAGGTTAACATGCCTGGAACAAATACACCATTTTGTAACTAAAGCAACTCATTGAGGATATGTTTGTGCATTTAAAATACTAGTAGTTTAAACACAAGGTTAAAGAAGCATCATGTGTTACTTTCCTGCTGGAGGTCATTAAGAATGATGCAGTTTTTTTTATGTGGTCCTCTTATCTAAAACATTTCCCTTAAGTTCAGACAAAAAAATCAGATTTTTTTTTTTTCAACTAACTGGTTTAATTTACTCCCATGAAACATATATAATGGGAAGACAATGAAGTTAAAGAGCCAGTAATAAAATTAAAAAAAAAAACCAGATTAAGTGATGAAAAATTGGCCCTTTCATGTGAAGTGAAGAGACATTTAGGAAAACACTTTTATTCAAATTCCAAGATCAGACAAACAAAATATTTTGTTTTATTTACATTTCATTTCGGTTCAATTGTCCAAATCAAACTCAACAGAAACCAGTTTATAAAGCCTGCGTCTACACTTATAGTATTGTGGTGCTACTGTTCTGTGTTGAATCAGTAGTTTTGCCCTGAAACAAATATAGTGCACCTTTAATATGAAGTTAAAATGCACATTTAGAAAAAATGGCTGAACTTATTATTAACAAATTAAATTTTAAAGTGGTTCCTTAATAATTTGCTCAAACTGTGTGCTTTGTAAGTGCCCATTGAATATATTTACTTTAGTTCAGCTTCAGCACAATGAGCAAATATTCCAGCAAAGTATAACACACCTCAATATGCAAGAATTAAACACCATGTTAGCCATTTAAAAAGGTCCAAGAACTGGGCTGGAAAAGTTAACCCTGATGACATCCTATAGGTAAGGTCAAGCACAATGTGAGTTTCGAGTGAATTCACCGCTTACATTTTTCAGGAAAAATATGTGAAATGGTTTTAATTGTGTGGAACCAATTCAAGGTCTGATTGAGTGAAACTGTTAAAACTTAACACTTCACTTTTCACCCCGACCATTTCATACTGTCTGAGGAATTCTGTCTAGTTGACCCTGCTAATACTACATTTAATGCTAATGTCATTAAATTATTAAGAATTAAAAGTTCCCATCAGAAATGCCTGATGATCACTTTTACTGAGGTATTGAATATTCATTTTAAAATTAGCAAATAGTTCTTATAAAAATGTTAAGCTTTCTTAATTCATCAACGGGTCATCATCATATTCACATACTTCATGTTTATGTCTTTTGATCCAAATACGTCATTTTTGTTTTTTAGATTAACACCTTTAAATCTCAAATGCCCAGTTGCATTGGTTTAATGCCTTCAACAATTTTATGAAACATTTTCTTTTTCACCAAACCATTTAAGTCTACCACAATTTAATGTTAATGTCTCAACCAGATTTGAAAAAAAATTATGTTAAAACAGCCGCCACATTTTTACAGCTTGCTTTTCTGTTCGCCATAAAAGTATTTGACATACGAAAACATGTTAAAAAAAGTGAGGGAACTAGATTGTGATGGTCATCTATTGTCCAAATGCTTCAGTAACAAAATTTAACTAATCAAATTGGAAACGAACACTAAATAGTTAATAAATTAAGTCGCAGAAACTAATTTAAGAGGAACCGAGAGTAGGTTGGTGAGGATAAACATGCATGAACAAGGGCCCATTTCATTATCTACAGGTTTGATGTCACAGGGCTCCCTCTGGTGGATATTAGCATTATCTGATGCCCAAAAACAAATATTGCACACATTAAAGTGTTTCCCTTGTTAAATTTGTATTTTGTTTACTTTTAATGACTCGTATGTGAAGAATTACTATCTCATAAAAATAAAAAAAAACACCAGAATAAGTGTCAAGCTCAGGAGGAGAAGAGGCATTATATGGATAAATAAGATACCATTTTAAAGAAAACTTCTTACAAGCAACATCCTTTAATGATGCACGAAAACTTCTGCTTGTTAAGTGTGACATCACGCGACACTTTCAGACACAAGTGTCTAAGATCAACAATTTAAATCAGTTTTAATGCAAGCAGAACATTATTATCAATAATGCAGAGTCCTAAAATGATGTATGCAAAAAAGTCTCTCCTCCAACTTGAACTACATAATCGCACATTCCACTTTTACTTATCAATAATCTTCACAAATTTCCGCTTGAAATATTGGATTTGAATCATTTTTATGGGACTCACTCTGACCAAAGCTTCAGTCATCTATCATTGAATGTAAACAGGCAGGTGAAGCGGCTGAACTTGGCTTAAGCGTATTAAACGTAAAGTGGAAGTGACCATAAGGCCAGATATGGAGTGAACCATACCTGGAATTTATGCTCTGCATTTAACCCATCCAGTGGACAAACGCCTGGAGCAGCGGGCAGCCACGGCACCCAGGGAGCAGTCTGGAAACTGGTGCCTTGCTCGAGGGGACCACAGCTGTGGTTGTTGAAAATGGGAGAGCTAGTGTCACTCACACCACCTCGAACCAGCGACCTTCCGATCACAAGTCGATCTCCTTATCCACCAGACCAACAACTGCCATCTTATCTCAAACATCATAAACAAACAACGATCGGGTGTGATTGAAAAAAAGTTTATTTCTGAACTCAAAACGTCCTTCTGCCAGTTGTGTACAAGTGATTCTCAAACAAATGTCATGTCCATAGTTGTTCATGTTGATATATTATAGGCATAAGATAATCACTTGAAAATCTTGCCCTGGTTGAAAGCCTTTCCTACATGTTTGAATTCACCCTCCCATGCAAAGTACTCTTTCACCATGGTTTTGCACTCATCGCTGTCAACGTCCAGTTTGCGCCAAGTATATGATTCATAGTCGATCTGCCAATCATCACTCAGCTGTAGAGAGCCAATGAAAACAGTTTCAGTACGAGACACAACTCACTTTGACAGTTCAACAAAACTGACATCAATTGAACTAAATTATTTACAGCTTTGCAATGACTACACATCAAAATATAGGTTAAATGTAAGTCTCAGTGAAAATGTATAGAATAAGACTTAACCATGGTCTAATGATTTTTCAAAACAAATTGTAATCCTTTTTGAATGTGAAAGTATTTAATTCTGCATCACTACACTTCTATTTAAAAGGCGGAAAAGTTAGTCAGGTGATTTATTGGATGTTCATTTAAATCCAATAAATACCTCAGAAGAGAAACTCTTAATTCAGTTTAACATTTCAGTACTTTATTTTCCAATTGGTCATGAAAAATTTTGCTACTGAAAATGCTTTATTCTTTTATTGCCATGCTGGCTTCTGTTATTATTGTCATAGCAAGAAAAGCTCATTTTATTTTGCCATTTAAAATGAGGCAAGTTTAACCAAACCTTTAAAAACTTTTAAGGCAATAACAAAATCATCTCTGAACCTGGTTCAATGAACCAACACCCAGAAACAAAGTAAATAAACAGGAACAAAGAGGAAACTAATTTCAACCATTCCCAAAGGTAATTTTGAAATGATTGTTAACTAGTTAATAGCGTTTGTCATCATTCTCTCTGGTATTGGCAGCAGCCAATAATTAACTGGAAACTAAGCATGTGATTGACGGAAGAATTCCGTTCTATGTGTTCTATAGGGGTTACACTAGATTTACCTACTGCGGACACACAGACAAAAGCATTATTTTTAGTTATCACAATAATCTATATATTTTCAACCAAAACAGAACAATAGCTTTTAAAGTAAAACGTAGAATATTCACATCATAATAAATATTCTGCTTGCCATAAATACATTACTTATAGATAAAAATGTTCACAGATAAAAATAAAATTGCACATTTTATAAAAATCTAGTTATGTAAGTTAAAAAAATACAAATCTTCCAAAACTTTACCTTATTTTTCATTTACTATTTAACCAATTATTATTACTACAACTTGATCAAACCATGATTAATCAGCTAAGCACATGGTAGGACATGGTTTTGCAGAAGATCCATCATTTACCGGAAATGCAAGATCCTGCCCTCTGAAGACCCAGACACCAGAGATGCGGCTGTCATTGTTTGCTCCAAAGAGGATGACACTAGCAAATGCATTCTTGCGCAGTTTATCGAGTCGTTGGAACATTCCTGTAAAGAGAAAATTCAGAGAAAAAATATGTAAGATGTAGTCTTGTGCAAGTAACCCCTAATTGGATTGTTGGGTGGGTGAGGATTCTTATGAATTTAAAAAAACGTTTCAAAAGAAACCGGATGAACCAAATGAGACCTGAATGTACCTGTGATGAGATTGCAGCTCATGAAGGCCATGGTCAGCTCTTCAGGGAAACGGTATTCAGCATACCAGATTGAGAAGCCCTCGCGATCGAAATTATCCCAGAAGTAAGGCAATGCTACAGTCATGGTGTCCTCATTGGAGTATTTTCTTTTAAATTCATCCATGACAAAAGCACTAGCAACAAGAGTACAGCAAGTGATGAGGAAAAGCATTGAACCGTACTAAACAGTTAAGTGAATACCTTATCAAATACCTTTTTGCAAGGTGAGCAAAAGGATCCTTGGTTTTGGGCTCGGCTGCCAATGCAGCCTCACATTCGTCCATTTCCTCCTCAGCAGGGGCGGCTTTCTTTTCCTCCTTTTTCTTCTCCTTTTTCTCTGGCTGCTGCGGTGTTTTCCCCCCTTCTTTGCCACCCTTCTCTTTCTTGGCAGGAGCCTCTTTTTTTGGCTGCATCTCCGCAAACTTCTTAGCTGGCAAGGGAGACCACATAGAATTTCACATAAATGGTATTGAAAACAGATTCAAAACATCCTATTGGCACTTCCAAAAGATGCGGTCAGACATTTGCATTTTAAATATCACATTCACGCAATTTGAAAGGTGCTTCCAGAATCTAGCCACTTCAGAAATTTTAATTCAAGTAAAAATTTGGACATCTCATTTGACAGAGGAACAGCAAGTTCTCAATGCAACTGCCAAACGGACAAGCAACTTGCAACATCTGCAGCACTTATGAGAGAATGATGCAATACTTGTGGATTCAGGAACATTTATAGGTGGTGTTCGTAATGCTAGAAGGACAAAAAAAATGGTAAGTTGACATACCATCAAACTGAGCCATCTTCTCGCAGAGCATGACATCTCCCAAAACAGTCTTAAACTGAGGCTGGTTTACACAGGTCAAAAACCAGCGAGTGACATTAGGATAAGGCTGACGGAATGCTGGCTCAAGAACCTGGAAAATTAGATGAAAAAAAAAAACTGAAAATCACAAAACTGAAAAAGAGCAAACAATTGCACAAGTTGTTTTGAATTGTATCATGGTTTTTGGTCGCAATATTCTAAAAACAAAAACCTGTAGGTAAAAACTAAATTACACACAAGCTTATATCCTACATTCTTTTCTTCAAGATCAACAGAAAAGAAAAATCTCTTGCACTTGAATATGATGAGAAAAACCTATTGTTTGTTTGGATAGCTTTGTTTGCATTTCAAAGAAAATCAAAACAACTATTTTGGTGGTCATTAAAAAAATGACTAACTAGTTGTGCAAATTTGTTTGGGAATGAAATAACCCTAACCCTGACCAAGAATCATGAATAATCTACACAATTCCAAATCTAATACCAAGTTTTCACAGACAAAAATATAAATAAATTAGAAATTCTCCTGATTCATTCACTTAACCAGTGTTCGTTCAAGCCTTTGATAAATAATTTACAACGATCATTTCAACCCCAAAGTAATCCAATTTATAAATATTTTGGTTAATTTTGTTTTTAAGTATTAAAATGTACATTAGTCACCATCATTTCAAAAGGTCCGTTTCCAAAAATCTCCAATTTCATTGAGAATAGCTCCCATTTGGACAAGTGGGTGAAATAGCCCAAACTAATATCTAACTACTAATAATTCTCCTTTAAAAATGTAAAAATACCTTGTGAAGAACATGTACATTTATTCTATCATGAGCTTCAGCATAACCTTTGATGCAGAGTGGACAAGTTAAATTATGCCCACTCTTTCAAGAGGGATTTACTGATGATTCTCAAAGTCAGAGGTCACAATTCTGAATTGATTTTAGAACTCTATCGGTGTGTGTGTGTGTGTATATATATATATATGTGTGTGTGTGTGTATTTTACATACATATACATATATATATATTATAAATAGAATGAAGTGTGATGACACTTTTTTCTATCATCTGCTCAAGATAACAGGCTGCAGAGACCCATGATCACCCATCAAACACCTTAGTTGCACTATACAGCACTGCTGCACCTTCTATCTAACGCTAGCTCGGTCACCCACCCTCCCCACAGTCAATCCACTGTATTGTCCAGAACGTCAATAAACGTTCTCTTCTTGCACAGATCATGGTCTTCTGTGCTCTTTTTCTGCCAAGGGACCCCTGAAAACATCTCTCAGTTTAACGGGAGTTTGTGTTGGTGCATGATTGCTTTTAACACCCAACACTAATTGTATTGGTAACTCCGTTTATTTAACAATATTGCTATTTGCTATTGCCACCAACCAAAGCACTGAGCAAAGGAGGAACAAAGGTGTACAAATTATGCATTAAATATCAAATTATTCAAATAAAACATTAATTCAGTAATCTTTAAGTATTTAGGAAGTAAAAATAAACTTTGTTTCAAACATTCTTTTCACATTTTCTTTCACACTTTTTTTAAACCAAACTTTGCTAAGAACCATTGCATAGGTTGCTTTATGCCATATAGCCCAGTACTAGCTATTTGTTGATAACATGTCGTACAACAGTATTCACTTAATCACACAGACAGAATTTAGGAGGCCTTGTTGATGTTTAACTCTTCAAGAGCTTTGAGATGCTTCTGGTGATTGATTCCTGTGGGGCACATTCTAACTATACATTAACATTAGGGATACACAGATACCTGATACAAGCAATAAAGCGCACCAAAACAAGTACTTGTAATTTGGTACAATTCCACTTTTATTTCTATGACAATATTTTGATTTAAATCACTCTTAAAACTAGCATTTTTACTTTGTCAAAATTTTAAAAACTTTGCCAAACTGAACTTAAAACACAACCCTTTATCCTACAAAGAATGTGAAACATTTCAATAGGTTTAATCATCAAATGTAAGAGACAGTTTTTTTGTTTATGAAAAAAAAAAACATTTTACAGCTTTTATTATTCAGGATTCACCAGACCCTTCTCTGCCATCATGTGGGCTGAAAGTATGCCTGACACATGGCAAGCTGTGGAGCTCAGTCATTCGTGGCTTTTATAATGTGTTTCGCATCGACGGATGACAAACGCTTAAGGATTTTCAACTGCTACGTAACATTTTGCACACTTCACACTTAAGGGTGGGAAATGAGAATTAGGATGTCTCAATGCATAGTGTACATAAAAAGGTGTCTGAGCGGTGCCCAGGTGTGTACTTTCTTCAGTTAGATTCAGAAGTGCAGATCCATGAACACTTAACTTAAGTGGATGATAATACCCACAATCCACTGTGCTCGGGCAGAAAGTTTTCTCTGCGATCCAACAAATGAGCTTTTGCTGTAATACGACTCAATTTTAAAGAAGCACAGAAATAAATAACAGCAATATAGAGAGAAAAGATACTAATAGAATAGAGCAAAATAGATATTATATTTCTTATTAGAATATTGTTTTAAGGAAGGAAAGGAAAAGGAGACAAGTTCTCGTGCACGCTCTTGAACATTTTCTTCTTAAAATTAGTATATACTTTAAGGGTGCAGCATATAGGGTTTGGCTTGAGAGGTAGAACATGCTTGAACCATGTTCTCAGGCATGCCTTGGCTGGTGTGACTGAGCAGAACATGCAGGCTCATGTAGCTTGCCCAAATAGCAGTTGTGAAAATCTACTTAAACGCTGTGGATGTGTATGTTTGGAAGCCACGTGTCAGTGATGTTATCTTACACATTGGGTCCAGTACACTGCCCAGTTACAACTCAGTCGGATTAGCGCTCGTATAATTTGCTACAAAGTAGGCTGTTGCCTGTTCCTACTAATAGTGAGCTCCTTTTACTCTGTACTGTGATTATTTTTGTATATATTTAACCAGATTGCTGGTAGTAAAAGCTTGTAGCACCAGCATGGACATTCAAATGTTTACAGTCGATAGATTATTTTCACCTGTTAAGCATGATTATTCAACACATGTCCCATCATTATGTAGCATGGACACTTCTAACTATTAAGCGTACAGCTCTAGAGCACCAAATTGGGCAGATACCCAATACTGGGATCTGCATCAGCGCATCCCTAATTAATACTGCAGTGTAGTGATGCGGAGAAGACAAAATTAATCAACACAGAGAAGTGCATGTTTGATAACTTTGCCTCATATTTAAGTGTATTTTAACCCATCAGGAGCTTCCTAGATTAATAACAGAAGAGAAGCCAACAATTGCAGGAGGAGGATTTTGCCTGCAGAAAAGCATGTGCTTACACAATTTCTTGCCTCTACTCAGGAACGCTTTCTAATCCTGTTCAGAGTGTGAATACAAGACAATATTTACAGGTATATCTTTTAAGATAAATTATTAACTGATATTTAAAGAAGGTCAAAGACCAGCACAATGTCAAAGGATGTTTGAAAAAAAAAAAAGTTAAAACAGAACAAACAAGAAACTTGTTTTATCCATTAAAAATTAAAAATTTGCTGTTAATGTAATTAGTCTAAACCATGGAAAATCTAACATATAACTGAAGGCATTTTAAAAGAAATCAAATTCTACTGAACTCACCTGTTTGAAGACCCAAAGCAGAGAGCAGGCTACAGTGATGTCTGCTAGACTGACTCTCTCCCCAACCAAGAAGGTGCGTGTGTTCAAGTGCTGATTCAACACAGCAAGGACTCGTTTCACCTCTTCCTTTGCCTGTTCTGTGGCCTATAAATAAGAGTAACCTTAATCTATACAGAGTGGTTAAAGAGGTCTGAAGTAACTCCATCACCCCATACAAGATAATTCACCTGTTTGTTGAACTGCATGATACCCAAGGTGGGGAAGACCCAGGCACTAGCTGGAGGGATGATCTCAGAATCAGCAAAACTGACCCACTGGAGAACCTGGGCACTGGCCTGGGGAGTGCTGCCACGGAGGACATCATTGCTCACTGTGGGGACAACACCTCAGAATTAACTGTGTACAGCAAACAGAGGAAATCATGAAAAGTCTAAATCTTAAACAATTTTAACCAAACTAAAACTTTAAAAACCTTTAAACAATGGTTGGAACATATCTTTCAAATTTGTGGTACTGAACTCGCAATTAATAACAATCACGTACCATATTTTACACATTATCATGCCCACTTAAAATGCTTTCATTCTCTCAAAAAGTGGCAGTAAGCCTCATTCAGTGTATATGAATGCTGGTTACTCAAAATGTAAAATGCTTACTTACAGGCTTTGGTAGACTACAAAGCCACACAGCTGAACGGATTGTCTTCTAACTACTACCATAGTCGGGCATCTTGTGTACGAATACATTATGTGCTTCGACATGCCCAGAATAATGCACACTATGCCTCACCATGCAGCAAAACAGCCAAATTTATTCTAAAATGGCACCTGCAAACCGTCACACGTACACCAAGTGTGGTCTCAGCCTTCACCAATATAAACACCGGAATCATCAAAGAACAGTTGGTGCAACCGCAACGAGACTGCCGCCGATAATGACCTGAGCGAATCGGGTATGCTAGACGCTGAAATCAACCAACTGTTTTATTCAGACAACAATGAAATACTTGATTGATGACAAATTAACTGAAGTCCATTTCCTGTAGTTCATGTTACAACGAAAAAATTTGAGTTATTTGAATTTGATGAATGTATGAAAGAGGAATTAATTGAAAAATCTGTCTATTGTTTTGTATTTTACACGTTTGAATCTAAAATAAAACTGGTTTTTAAATAATTGACATTACCTGAATAAAAGATTCAATATCTGGTTGGTTTCGCTTAACGCACCTTTTAATCAGGGGCGCCTTATGTTAAAAAAAATACATGTTCATTAAAATACATGCCTTAAAATCTAGTGTTCTTGATAATGAGAATATTTAACAGTGGATGTTTAATACTAAAAGCATACACCTTTTTTTTTTAAATGACCACACGACTGAAAGAATTAGTTGGGGGGAAAAGCTGTTTTATGTAAAACAAACAATGACGGTTAAGACAAATTGTTGCTGATGTTCACTTACAGTAATGAGCAATGGCATTGCTCTCAAACAGACAGAAACCATCATCACCCTGATAAGCAGGAACCTATTTGATGAGAGAACAACATTATTGAATGAATCATTGAAAATAAGTGCAAAAATCAATAGAATACCAACCTTGCCCAAGGGAAAATTGCTAAGGAAAGCAGGGGAGCGGTTTGTCTGCCCAAAGGTGAAGGCAGGGGGGGCATTAGCAATCTTCAGACGAGCCCCACTGTACTGGGCAGCAATCTGAGCCTTGAAGGCCCTCCAGTTCTCAGGGTATGTGTAGAGAGTCTGAAAACAAAGATTGAATTGCTCAAACAGATGCTGCTAGGCTTTGCAACAGCCACGGCAATCAAAACCAAGGATCATTAAATGACTCTCCTTTAAGTTTGACAACGTTCATTTAACTCCCTTAACAGTTCTAAGGGCTTAAAATACCTAAACATTGAAAAAGTTTAAATGCGAATACACTCCCTTTTAACCTGTTTAAAACAGGTTATAAACAGTAGGAAAGCGTATGGCATTACGTTGACAGACCAACGTTAACGTTATGTTAATTAACAGCTGTGCTCTTCACCAAAAATTTTGAGAGGAAGTATTCTTAACATGCGTCGCTTTAGCCGTTCAATAATTTTAAATTAGCAGTGTGTACACGTCATAAAATGTTGTTTTAAAACTACCAAAATGTTCGCCGATATAAACAAAAATGTATCACAAAGGAAACGTGTCAAAAAGAAGCAAAGCTCCGTTTCAGCTAGTCATCACCACAAACAGCCCTTTGGCAGTATTTACATAACCAATATAAACGACAACAGCTCCCACAGACAGTACACAATAAAGATGACCAAAGAGAACACGTAAACATGTGAGGATTGGAGTGATTATTGTACGATTGCAGATGAAGATGGGCCACTTTTGAGCGTCTCTGTTATTTCTCCCATCTTACTCACCCCTGCCGCCATCTTCAGGACGAGAGAAAGGAAGAATAGCCGGCGCCGTGCTGACGTATAGCCACGTTTGGTCGCAGAATAAATACGTAATCAAAACGTGAAATCTAAAAGTGAAAGTCTTGAAACTAATTAAAAAATTGTCAGCAACAAACAAAGTTTCAGACTTTATACGCTACTTTGAAACGCTTCCTTTTTCAGGAAACCCTGCGTTATTAAAAAGTAGCACTTGTGAAAGTTTATCGTCGGCGGGGACTGCTTAATTACATATTTGTATATACTATTATTATTAATATCACCGATATGTATTACATATACTTGCTCTTGAGTAAGTCCTATGAAGGATATTTCTAAAATCATTTTTAACGTTTTATCCAATACAAAATATATCTGTTGAGTTTTATTCTTCTGACAAGCACTTTATTGTCAATGCGTATGAAAGCGGGCTATTCAAATAATATTTCCCAGTGCCCATATTTGTTTCTTTTGGTTCTTTCAAATCGTCGTAATTATTCAGATTTAGGGGGAAAAACAGTGTAATGAAAAATGTGATTGTTTTAATGAAATATAACCTGAATTGTAACACTGTGCAATGAGAATACAAGCAAAACCAAATGCACACCCTAACAATTGTCAGAAATAAATCTAATACATATAGTTGCATTTTATAATTTGTAACATACTGCAATGCCATCATTTTCACCATCATCTTAGTCAAATTAACTTGCAGATTTTTCCATGGAATGGAAAGCAGCTTTTTTCCTGTTTCATGTTGTCAGTGCAAATCATATAGACATCAGATTAATGGGGACTAAACTGGGTCTTTATTTGGCATACAGGTGGACCTAGAATTTGTATGACTTTGCTACGAGGTGTAAATAGCAACATCAGCATCATAAAAACACAAACTACAATTTAACCCTTTCTGATAAAATCATATAAAGAATTTTCTTAAACAATCATAACAGACACACTTTTTTTACTTTTAAGTATGACTTTATAATCAAAAAAGTAAGCAAGCACAGTGGGTGAAGTTACAAAAATGGCTTATCAAAAGTTTCTTCAAGACAGTGACCAAAATTCACAAGTGAGAGGATTTTACAAATCATTGTACAGTCTTATACTGGTTTCTTCAAACAAAATAAATATATTTTAATAACCTTCCATCAGAGACTGAGCCAACGTGATCTGTTCCCATTCAACCTTAATTTGAATAATAAAAAAACTCTAATGAACATGGGATAAAATAATGCTAAAAGGAGAGTATCTATTCTGACATGGAGATAATAATTACAGTATATACAGTAGCTTCACCAAAGCAACGTTTCATATTTCCCATAATCTTGATAGAGCCATCAGCTCACAAGACCTAGAAGAAATAAAGAGACTATTAAACAATTGCCCGATAGCAGAACAAATAGAAATACAAATTTATGATTCTTAAGTGTGATCACAACCAAATTCAATTTTGATTGTATTTGATTTTCATTTTTGATTGTAAGTGCAATGCCACAATATTAATATCAAGAAAACAATAGTTTTACAAAAAAATACAAACCCAGATAGTCATCCATTAGAGACCCAATGGCAAACTAAAAGAAGAACAGAATTTAAAATATCAGATTAAAAACTCTTTTTTTTCAGCATTTCTAAGAAGCCTGGTTTATACTTACAATATCATTTTTGTCCACTCGAGTTCCAACAATCTTCAGTCGTATTTCATCATCTTGTTGTATCACAATGTCCTGTAAATGAACAAAAGTTACTAATGTATGCAAACAAGCTAATGTATGCAAACAAGCATGTTCTGTAATGAACCGTACCTCATCAACTGTCTTGTAGCACGGAGGATTTGAGTTTGGATCAAACTCCATCTCAGAGGGAATGGACTAAATAAAAAAATAACAGATATAAGTAAAAGACAAACTTAAGAACTAAACTGATTGAAACTACCATATAAAAACCTACATGTCGAGAAATGAAACAAGACATTGGACCAATTTCAGTGAAGAGTCCAACCTGTGACAGAGAGAGAGAAAATATAAAAACAAAAGATACTAGTCATATTGCGTCTACCAGGCAAATCAAGGCGTGCCAAGGCTTAGTGCATTCCAGGATTCACCTGGCCTTCATTGCTCTCTCTCAAGTTAAGTTTGCGCTAACCTGACAGTGTAAAAGGGGCTTTTTTCTTTAATTCAGGTGCTACACTGGAAGAAAAAAAAGGATAACACTAAAAGTAAAGACATTTTCAGTTCAGGACTATTTTAAAATGGTCATTAGAAAAATTTCACAGAACGTTTATTTATTTAGCTTATATTTCTGTATTGATTAATGTCACAATAATAATAAGAATCAATGGTTGGATTAAAACTCTAAACTGAGGAGCTTTCTAGTGTTGCAAACTAGACAAAAGGTATTTCTTGCCTATACTTGGTTTGAACTTTTTTAGGAAAGTTTAATAAACTTCCCTCATATTATTGATGGTTAATAATTCAACGAAGACCCCATTTAAACATAACATGTCATTTACCCATCTATTTCAGTAAGTAAGCGCAAAGTTATGACACCTGTTCTATACCAGAATGCAAAGCGATTTTTAAAATATGATAAAGATAAAAAATCTGATCACCCAGTAAACCATAAAATAGTTACTCGCTACAGTGAAATAAGTAAATAATTACAGCCTTTCTGTTACTAAACTACCATTCTATGCAAGTAAAAAAAAATCTGTGAAAAGTTTTTTACATCGGTCATTATGTCACATCTACTTTAATTTATTGTAAGTGTAATCTGAAAGTTTCTTTAACAGACAAATACATGAATATCTTAATGAGACAATAACTAACTGTTTTCACCTGTAAATTAAAAAATGCATAAAAAATAATTGTAAATGTTTGATTTTTACTTTATTTAATTTGTAATTGTATTTGCTTGTCTGTATTTTATTGATATGTATCAAGAAGTGTAACTTGTAAAGAAAAGGAAAGTATATAAAAATAATATACCAGCAATATCTTGTGAGAATAATTTATAACATGGTGTAAACATTTGAAAAGATTTTAGTATCAGAACGTTAGCACTCTGTAAGCCAAAGCTGCAAATTGGTCAAACGAGTGGGGAGAGAGTCCCTTAGTTTCTAAATGAGAGAATTTTTATAAGGTTGTAAAATATGTGCTTAAGAGTGTCACACAGGAGTTGATTGCCTTGCTTGCTTGTTTAATCTTCTATTTTATTATTATTTACTGATGTTTTGGTATGTAATTTGTGTTGAATTGAATTGTATTGAATCGATATAAGACATGTAAAATATTGTATTGTACGCAATAAAAAATTTATTATAAAATAAATACGCAAAATAAAAACCCCGAAGACATACATTAACCCAATATAGGAAATCGTCTGGACACGCACTTTGTTAACCTGGGTGACGACAGCATCCACAACCTCTCCTTTGAAAGGACGAAAAACGATAGCCTTGTATTTTACGGGATAAAGCACAAACCCTCTGCCAGGCTGTATTACCCCTGCTCCAATATTGTCGATAGTAGTTACAGCGATGACAAAGCCATACCTGTGAAATAAAAAGCAGAGATTACTCTAATACATGGGGTTACTGGTGTAGCATATATATATATATAAATGTATATATATATATATATATATATATATATATATATACACATTTTTTTTTTACTTGTATCTTGATTTCCTGATCTATAAACATGTGTCTCAGAACATAACCATTAAGACAGGGGAAAGGGATATCCGATTATATTGTACAGCATAATTTTAAGAACTGCAGAATTATTCATTTATTTTTGAAAACGTCAAGATGCTTGATTCATCAGTTCAGGTCAATCAAACTGGGTAAACCTGATTTTCTCATGCAAAATCGAGTCTGCTTCAGGAGGCCATCTAACGTTAACCCCAAAACCTTTGAACTTAAAAAAAAAGTTACACATATTTACAATTTAAACCAAATGTGCAAATCAAGATAAACATTTCCAGGTCGAGATAAAGCTTTGGGGTAAATAACTTACACACAAGTACACAAATATTAACACAATTATTTGAAAACACATCACTAGTTAAACCAATTTCTTTACGCTACGTATCCATTTTTCATGCATTCCTTGAAAGAGAAGTAAGGTTAACTTAAGCAGCTTAACTTACTTTCCAGTACAAGTTCCCTCGACCTCAGTGAATAGTTTTTGCTTGACTGTGTTCAAGAGATTTGGTCCAAAGTATCTTGGATGGAGGAGAATCTCGTGCTCCAACGATATCTGTTGTGATTCAAAAGAAAGAAGTAAAATCCGTAATGTTATAGTTTTATGATCATTAGAAGTGTTCGGGCTCATTTTAAAAGGAGGCATTTTCACCCTATCGACTTACGTGATAAAACATCTCAAAGGTTTATCTTCCAAACGCCTTTATTTAAACAGTTTAAGCTCAATTTAATCTCAGTGTTCTCAGCGCAGGCGCCAACAACAGAATAGATCGAAGTTTAGTGCTTCCGGGTGAATGCGTTTCAAAATAAGAGTCAGAGGTTTAAAAAAAGAATAATTAACGTTACCATAATAAATAGCTGTTAACTTGTCAGACTAACAAATAAAAACTTACCATAAATGACTTTAAGTATATGGGGGGGGGGGGGTAAAGTACATTCAAATAATAGTAAATTGAGCTATTAATTATGTAATGATAAAAATATGAACAAGTAGATGAATGTTTTAGTAGCCATTATATGACTTCAAATAGCTGTTTTTTATTTTTGTTGCTACTGTTTTTGTGATTACTATACTGAGTTGTTCAGGTGTACAAATTATATCAGGCAATCTGACTTATGAACACTAGGGGACACTGTAATCCAAGGGTTTGCAAAATAAGTTCAAGCTTTAGAAGACTCACTTAATTGGAATCAAACTGCAGACTTCTTGAAGAACCAGAAACTGTTACAGCCACTAATTTCGCACTGAATGTTAAATGTCCTGAAATAGTAAACTGAGCTAGTACCTAGTACCTAGTCTTGTCTTATATATGTCATAAAACTGTGACAATTTGCAACACAAAACAATTTTTTTTATATTAACTCTTAAATTACATTTAAAACAAGAAAGCCTACCTATATAATTGGAGTTGCTTTGAAAACAATAAAAGACATTTTATTTTGAAAACCAGTATAAAAGATGGAATCCTCGAATAGAATTGGAAAGATTAACACACATCTACATCCATTTAGCTCCTACAATATTATGTTTTAAGTGCTTTGCTTTCTTTCACAAGCAAATCAAAGCAAATTCGGGAAGAGCTATAGATCAGACTGTCTGTCCATTGTTGTGGCTGAGCCAGGTCAGATAGGCCATGACTGAAGCCATGCATGTTGATGAGCAGGGGCAGATGTCCACACATATCTGTGCATGCAGGATAAGCTTTACATCAAGCATGTCCTCAGTGTTCCTTGGGGACTTCTGCTTTCTGACTGGGGTGCATTCTTTCAGAGAGCTGCCTGGCTGGCATTCATCTCATACATTTTTATATTGTAATAGACAGAAATGTACTTACGGTCATGAGTTTATACTCTTTCTGATGTGAACAATTAGCCTTCATTATTATATCATTTACATAAGCTTTCAGGAGTTGGTGTTAAATTTCTTAATCTTTGACTTTTTGCACTTTAAAAATGTTTCTTAAACATATCCTTACAATGGTATGACAATATCATTATGAAAGCATTCAGATGAGCAGTGTGCAACTGTTCATGTGTGTGCAGTAATTATTAAAAAGCTAAAATACTCCCAAAAAATGGCATTGGGTTAGGGTCGAGTTTTGGTATAAGGGTTTAATTAGAAAGCTCATATGCAAAAGAAACATACACAGCATTGATCCTGGAATTCCAATATTTGGTTATATGCCCAGTGCGACAACTCTAGGTTTTGTAAAGGTAGTCATCTGATAAAATTAGACAAAAAGAACCCACCGAGGTTGCTAGTAGATGAAGTAGGGGCAAGAGAACTGATGGTGTTGATAACAAAAATAACAATGTAAGGAAATATTTCAATAGAATAAAGAAATTAACTTTGGAAGAGCAAAAATATAGTGCAAATGAATTTTTTAAAAATAAAATTTTTAACCCAATTGTCGTCATATAGTAGGCGCCTACTCCACCTACTCACTCCAATCAGTGGACAGCGTAGCTCCTCATTGTCCACTTTTTATACATAATAGCATTTGGCCAGCAAAATAAAAACTACTTTCTTGGCAGAATATGTGATTCCTTGGTGGGAAAAAAAATACATTTGTATGTTCTTAAAATGCGAACTTTTAAATAATTTTTATGCAAAACCCACTTGAAAGGATTAATTTAGTTGGTGTTCATTAAAAAACCTTTAGCACATCCAGCTCATAATCTTCAGTAGGTGTCCAATTGCTCATTTGAATGGTTTGATATAATGATGTTAACAAACCCAATAGTGGGAATAGAGTGACTGCATTGAAACCGTGGAATGCCTTGCCTTTTAGATATTAGACAAGCCTCCTCACTGCCCACTTAAAAAAAACTGTTTTTTTTAGATTATTAGATGATTATATTATATATTATTAGATGATTTTACATGATTATATAGATCACGTTTTGTTGTGTTGCATTGTTTTATTCCTTTTTTGCATTGTTATTGGTTTTATCTTTTTAGATTTATCAATATTGTATTGTTATGTTAAATTATATAAAATTATTCTATCTGTAGTTTTTGTTTTTACTTGTCTCTGTAAAGCATTTTGTTCAGAGACGTGTGATGGCGCTCTATAAATAAAGCTCAGCTGAGTTGAAATAAATAATGCTATCAAGAATGATAACATCCTAAACATGAATAGGAAATGCATACCACATATCATCATATTGAAGGGATTGTGAGAAAAGACAGTTTGCTATTATCTCAGTTTTTGTCACATTATATAAACCAATCACAGACCAGATAGAATTTGTCATCATTATTCAATCCAAAAAAATACAAAGCAGTAGTTTTCTGTACTAAAATGCATAAAAAGTATCCGTCTATAAAAAATCATTTGAATTTGTGAAGATTAAATTACCATATTTTAAAGTAAAATAGTTAAATGATTAAAAACCTTTAAATAATTTTTTCTAGATTGGATTAAATTTCTCTCACTGGTTCTTTTTTTATTCCGAAGCACTTGTTCACCATTGACATGAGAGCTCTGGGAGCTTCAGCAAAGAAAAGCCCTATTCCTGAGCTCCAGCGCACAACTTTACTTCCCCCTCTTGCCAAAGGTAGCTTTCAGATGCAAAATAAGCAGACATATGGAGAGGAGGTCTTTCTCCAGCCCTCCTAAAGATTCAGATTGTATGACAAATCACGTCCACCACCACCCTCCCAGCCCCACACACAATCTCCAGACAACAGCTTCATTAGAGTGAAAGAAGGAGTTTTTGCAGCTTTGTCGAGTCAAGCTCAGACTTCTTTCCCTTCTCAATTACTCTATTGTTGGCTAGAAATTCAAGTTATTGCTCTCAAAACCATATGGCTGATTTGAACACCTTCAAGTGATGTATGTATAAACACATATCAAAAAAGGAAAAAGAGATGGAAAGTTTTTTATTGAGGTACAATTTTTTTGCTGCAAAAAGCATAAATAAGTATGAAGAAACTTAAGGCTCTAATCATGTATTCGATTTGGTTTCTTAAGAAGCCATTAGTCTGCAAAAAAACATGAATGGTATTAAAATGGTATCAAAATTGTATATATCCGATATATTTTACTACAATTGTATTATCTGGAGTCTTACAAAAGTAAGGGGGAAAAGAAGTGTCCATAGCACTGTAGATTCGTTCATTAAATCAAGCACTATCTATGCTGTGCAGTTCAGAGGCATTAAAGAACCCCAAACACACAGCGAGCACATGCAGCAGTCTGGTGAGGTCAGGTGTATGAACTTATCATTAGTCATAGAATGGCTCTATACTTCCTTCCTTCAACACTGATGTAGCTTGTGCAAAGCTTCTTCTCATTTTACCAATGAGTTGCCGTGGTTACTTTCCAATATAAAGTCTTTGGAGGCACAGCTCTCATTGTGAGCAGTGATGTAGGGTAAACTAGAGGTAAATTATGCACTTGCACAAACACACGCAGACAAGTGAATGCCCCACCGTAGGGTTCGTATTTAGACTCGGACATCTGATTGATAGTAGTAGGTTCACGAACTGGTACATTATGTGTCTGACTCACAAAGCGAGCAGAAAATTTACATTCGCATCACTTGTAATGAGATTCCATTGCATTTTTTATAATAGCACCTGTTCTGTAGTCAAGCCGTTTTCTGAGAAATTAGGGTTTGCATGTACACTGTAAAGAGACTGGGGAAAGCTATATTTTATTCCACTGAGTGTTCAGGCATTCTGAAACATTGTAGAATGTGGATTAAAGACAATAATTTGATATATGAATAAATGGAGTAAACATTAAGAAAGCAGGTTCTACTTTAATTGACATTTTGTGTGTATTTAATTTTAAAATACACTTTGAGGTTTTTAATAAACCTCCATTCTAGGCATGCATTGAAATTTGTAATCTGCCATTTGCAGAGTGAAAAATTAAATAGTTATATTTTTGCATTAATAATGTCATGCCTTGGCATGTAAATATACATTGTAAATAGACAGCATAATTATATTATATTAAATTATTATGTTTTGTCTCTTCTGAAAGAGATTATGGGCAGCAAAGTAACTGAAAGCAAATATTCTGTGTATAAAGTGATCTTGAGAGATGTCCAATTCAGGCAAATAACTCATATATAAAATAATATGAAATAAAAATAATATTATTATATATAACTCATAGCATAAATAATTCAGGTAAAAATAAATATTTTAGTAAAGAAAGAAGCAAACAATTGGGCTTGGCAAATGCTTACTTCTTTTAGCAATGATCTCTTCCAGTAATGTAAATGCAAAATAAAAATTATATTGCAATGAGATTGCATGTGACGCAAAGCCAAAAGTTTAGTGTGAATCTGAATTTTTCTCAGACAGAAAGTTCAGTGCTTTAAAGCAAGATTTTAGTTTCTTAGGATTTCAATGTTGATGAAGTGGACAGAGGTCGATTGAGTATCCATGTTACGTTTCTTTTAAGATGGCAAATGACTCTGGCCATAACATTTATTTTGCAAAGAAAATTAAACCATTTAACGGAGTGGAGAAACCAAAAGAGACAACAGCACAACAAATTACTAAACAGAGTGATTTATTTACAACTATTTACAAACAACATGACTAGTGTACAGACAAACAAGAACAGATTAATACGTAACAATCCAAAAAATACTCAAGTTGTGAAAATATTTACTCAAGAAAAAGTAAAAGTATATAGCAAATTGTTTACTCGAGTAAGAGTAAAAATGATTGAAATAAAGAATTTGTAGTTAAAGTAGTTAGTTAGTTACTTCTGATCTGAACGACACAAAGCAAAAATGTTGATCACCAAACAACTATAAGAGCAAATGTCAGTCCGTTAATGAGCACATAAAAATCACATAACCTCATAGATCAGACACATAAAATCACATAATTTATTTATCTTCAGCTTTGCAAGTCATACAAGTGCTGCTAATGGTTAAGTTATAAGTAAGGATTAAAACTGTAGTTTTATCAAATAAAATAAAATGTTAATTACGTTGTATTTAAAATTTACTTTCTGGATTGCTTTGTGCTAACGTCTAGCAACACAGGAATGTTCTGCGATGATGAGTGAGCGAATGAGAAAGCATGGAGTTCATGAATGCTTTGATTTCCAGCACTTTGAGTGCCCAAATGATGCCATGAATCATGAAGCTGCTTCTGTTTGTATCTAAAAGAGTAAAAAACTAAGGCCATGAGTGATCTGCCACTGCTGATATTGAGTAGTTACCAAACATCTCATGAAAATTGGTAATAATAATATTAATAATAATAATTATTATGGAAGAATGTAGCTAAGATGTAACTAAGATGTAGCTCAAATGTAACTAAGTAAACGTACAGATGTTTCACAAAAAATACTTGAGTAAAGTACTATTTACTTAAAAAATGCACTCAAGTAACTAAGTAAATATTATTAGTTACTTTACAATCGTGTTTTGGTACAAACAATTTATATTGTTATTGTGGTCATGTGTTGACCATTAGATCTCTCAAAAGCTGTGACATAAGACAGGGGAAGGAGAATGTATGAGGTTAAGAAATCAACTAAAATAAGTTAAGTAGAAGCTTGTTTTATAATTGGCCACTAACCATGCAGATTGTTTACTAAGCTGATATATTATAATCTCAAACCAACAGGCAATCATTAACGCTTGTGGAAGCTATCCCACCTTTCACCCCTTCACCACACTCTGGTAGGAGTTGTACTGGATCATTACCCCTTACTCGTACTGCCTGCTTATTATGGTTCTTATTGCTCTATACACATCCCTAGTAATACAAGGCAATTGTAACTAAAAGTAAATGATTTGCATATAGAACAGTGATGTATGCAACTTTGATTTTAACAGGCACAGCCCTACAACAGCTTGTTTGGAGGTACTGGTACATAATGCACTGATGTATGTTTGGAATCTACTAGAACAGTGCCACTTCTGGAACGGTGTTGTCTTCGCCTGATGTAGAAGCTGAGGATATCAGTTTGAGTTATTTGAATCTTGCAACAGAGACTGACACTAGTCAATAGCCAATGACAGTAATACTTTTTTCCATAGGATATTAAGCACCACTACAGTTGATCAAAGTGCTCAACTAGCCAAAAAAAAATCTATATTCAGGCAATCTTTACAATATTATACTGACAGCCAGTGCTGTGCAGTGATCTAACAATTAGTGTAATATTATTATTGTTGTTGTTTCCACAAATGTTTAATATGCACCAACCAGGAACCTGGTTAACTAAAGAGAGCTGACTAACAAAATTATAATGAAATTTTGATTCCTATATTTCATGTGTGAAGTCCAATTGACCAGTTGGCCAGATATGGAGTGACCCATACCCGGAATTTGTGCTCTGCATTTAACCTGTTGCCACATTAATCTGGTGGTTTAACTTGAGAAGGCCATCAAATAAAATCCTACTTTTTTTCTCAATGTTTAATTGTTGTTCTTAGGAGTGTGAATGGATCAAGATGAAACCTATCTATTTTTTTGTATTTTTTTTTTTTCTATAATTATCTAGTATCGCACGTGCGAGAGGCAAGCAATAGAGAAACGTACAAGGCAATAGGTGAGCTGTCCATGTGAGGAGTCTCCAAAGTGGTGAAGGGGTGGAAAGAGCAATAGCTTGGAAAGAGGGGTGGAAGGAGGGATAGCTTGGAAGGAGGGGTGGAAGAGAGATAGCTTGGGAAGAGGGGTTGAAGGAGCGATAGCTTGGGAGGAAGAGTTGAAGGAGCAATAGCTTTGAAGGACGGGTTGAAGGAGCGGAAGCCTGGAAGAAGGGGTGGAAGGAGAGATTGCTCGGGAGGAGGGATAGCTTGAATGGAGGGGTTGAAGGAGGGATAGCTTGGAAGGGGGGTTTGAAGGAGGCATAGCTTGAAGGGAGGGGTAGATGGAGCGATAGCTTGGAAGGAGGGTTGGAAGGACGGATCATTTGGAAAGAGGGGTAAAAGGAGGGATAGCTTGAAAAGAGGGCTGGAAGGATGGATAGCTTGGAAGAGGGGTGGAAGGAGAGATAGCTTGGAAGGAGGGGTGGAAGAAGGGATAGCTTGCACAATGTTGATGTTGTCCTGTAGGTCATGTCTTATATACTGGAAGTGTAGGTAGGAGGGACCATATGACAAGATGGTCAATTATCAGCAAGCTTCTTTTGAACTTATGGTAAAGGATGATAAACCTCATTCAGAAGAATTGCTAATCTGATTTGCACAACTTTAGACTGAGACTGAGACTCAGAGATTAGTAGAGAAGTAGTGATTTGATTTGTGATGCAAAAAAAGTTGCAAACTAAGTCAAGCTTTTTTTTGTCATTTTTCACAACATGTGGATTCAAACCATTAACTGCTATTTTTACTGCTAAGTGATGTGATTTAGATTAAGCAAAACATTACTATCTAGAAGTCATTCATTCATTCATCTTCATGTCGGCTTTCTTCCCTTTCGTGGTCGCCACAGCGGAATGAACCACCAACTCTCTGGCATGTGTTTTACGCGGCGGATGCCCTTCCAGCTGCAACCCATCGCTGGGAAACATTCACACACACACATTCACTCTTTAACACTATGGACAATTGTTCTTACTCAATTCACTTATATCGCATGTCTTTGGACTTGTGGGGAAACCGGAGCACCCGGAGAAAACCCACGCGATCACGGGGAGAACATGCAAACTCCACACAGAAATGCCACCTGCCCCAGCCGAGACTCGAACCAGCAACCTTCTTGCTGTGAGACGATCGTGACGCCTAACTAGAAGTCAATGCAGAGTAAATAATATAGTGTATGCTTTAATTTTCTTCATTTAGTACACAAAATATATAAATAAAATAGTAAAAACGTACTTAAGAAGTGTTCAGTTAAATCAATTCAGCAACACAACGTGACAGCAACACAAGTAGTAACTTAATTACTTAAAAACAAACTTCAAGATTAACAAACAACATGAAATTGTAAAATGCTTTATTGTTAAAAAAGAAAGAAAGAAAGAAAGAGCAGGTGCGTTGCTATATTTAAACATTTGCAACATTTTTCTTTACTTTCACAGAATGCAGAGGTTAAAATCTCCAGCTGAATAAAGTCGAGCCTCTGTAAAACGGTGCACTATTCCAGCAGAGAGGGTAACACTCGCTGCTGTGCTGCCTTTAACAAGTGTAACCCTGGAATAGATTCGGAGCCTCTGCATGGACGCCTGGCCTCGACTGTGGGGGTGATTGTCTTATTCGGGGTGTGGTGCCCCGTACAATTGAAGCACTGGAGTAAGGAATTAATTATCATTCAAAAGTAATGGCCCTATTCTGCCCTGCTTGAATCGTGAACAAGGAGAAAAGGTCCTCTGGCCCCGGTCCTGACGCAGCGCCAGGGGAAAGGATTATTCCGCGGATTACCATCTGAAAACTTCTATCAGACTTTCTGACTCAAAGATCTTTTGCGCACCGTAATCGCGTTAATACCCGGGGATTACTGCTGGGCCAAATGCAAAATTGAATTTTAATTCGAATTGAATAAATAGATATAAAACAAATTAAACGAGCTTTCTCTCGAGGATAAAGGGAGCTCTCTGTCTCTTTGACGAGGCACGACAGCAGCGCAAGGCCACGCGCAGGTCCAAATGCACCCTTCGCTCCATCTTCACACACCTGCCATGCAAATCTTGCAGCTCTCTTTTTAAAAGTTACAATAGCTATTATGCACTGAAATATCAGTTTTACTCAGATCGCTTATATTTCAGATTTCTCGACCACGCGCTTCCTTTGTTAGAAGTGCAGTGCGCATGATTGTTTAGAGTTGAGATTAGACCCTCTTTAAGTAATTCAGTTGTTTCATTTTCTCACGTGTTGGAGCTATTGAAATGCAATAAGGTCTCGTGCACTTGTGCCTAATCCTGTCAAAATCTCCTTGGCAACATCTCTCAGCTGTGGGCAAAGCCCCAGCTTCTTCCTCCTCGCCGCCCCTTTCAGGAAAGAGAAGCTCCGACGCGTCCATCGGGTTTCTGGAAAAAGTAACGTTAAGTAACATTGTAAAACGATAACATTTTTATGCCTTTATAAGAGCAATAAGTGCAAGGAGCAGAGAAGATCCCTAATGCACAGACTGGAAGGAAAATAGGCATTCAAGCTGTTTTCCCTCTTTGAAGTTATTACCGACAGGTTGGTGTTGTAATAGTAAAATCGATCCCCCATCACCCCAGTCTGGACCTCCACGGAGTCAGCAGAGAGGGGCTTTAAACCACCGCTGTGTCGTTAAATCTGAAGTAAACATAAAATAACATGCGCCTGATCAAGAAAGGGGAAGGCATACTTTGAATAGCATTATAATGTTTATCGATAATAATCTTAATACATGAATGAGTTTCGAATCGTTTAAAAGCTGAAAGAATCTCGTTTACTCATTTGTTAGATTCTTTTCTTTTCGTTGGCTTTCACCAACACCTGTTTTATATATTTATTTATTTAGTTAGTTATTTAGTTGTTTATTTTGTATGTATGTATTTATTTATTTGCATGCTTTTTATTTAATCATTTGGTTGGTTGGTTAGTTAGTTAGTTAGTTAGTTATACTTTTGTAAAAAAAAATTAAAAAAAATTGCAAACAGTTATTCCATCACAGGGGAAAAACGGTCAGCATTGGGAGAGTTTAGCGCATGGAAAAAGTTTTTTTACTGATCATTTTCTGTTTTTCTGGAAATGGATGTGATGATCTGTTAAATTACCAACATAAATTAAACTGTTAAACGCATTAAAGATGGTTAACTTCTTCGGCAATCTACTTTAATTATTTTTTCATTTATTTTATATTTTCATAATGTTGTTTGAATAATTTGATATCTGCGTTACTCTAAATGCAATTTACTACATACTTTTTATAGTTTTAAGGTATGCCATTAGTGTTTCCGAAGGTGGCCGAAGTTTGAAAACAGATTTAAGAAGCATTTATACAATTGCATTAGAATATACCACAACAAGTATGCACAAAATAAAAACGAAATCAACAATTATACGTTGCTAGGATGAATACGATCTTGAATGGCATTTAAAAGTTTTTTTTTTCAGAGAATGTCCACGAGTTCAGTTTATGCGTTCAGAATGATGCAGTCCTTGCGCTTCACTTGATGCCAGCGAAAGCACAAACGCGCATCAGATGCGGGGTGTTTTTGTTCCCGCTGGGACTATTTGAATAAGAATAATGCTATTGGAGTGTCGCAGGCCGAGAAAAATGAGTGACAAAAGCTCAGAGGCGCAAAATTTGGACGGGGGACAAGCCGCATAGAGCTGAAAAGAAGAGAGAGGATAGGCGCACAATGGAACAATTCGCCTTATAATCGCTTTGATATATCATACATGCCTGGAGACTCTAAACATTGTGTAATTATTTATAAATGACTGTGCCCCTATCGCCATAAAGACGCACGGAGAAAGGCACCACGGGTCTCTCCCCAAACTATTTCTAAATAGTGCCCCCTTCATTTTCTTTCCAAAGAGGGGTGAGTTGCTTGCAATTGAATAAATTGAATAATTAATGAACAATTGTACGGCTGTCTCATAAAGATGTCTTTAAATGAAACTTAAGGGAACGGGGAGAGTGCTGCGGCTTGATTGAACTGCATCTTTCACCTTAAGAGATATAACTCAAAGTGTTCCCTGCAGCCTGGAATCAAAACGAAGCACAATTTGTGTAAAATATTTCATTAAAACATATATACAATAAGGACATTTTAGTTTTTAAAAGTTGCAATTTTTTGTCAAGATTGTGTTCTGCTGAAATCCACAATTTACACTTTTAGAATTTTAGTTTATTTTGCGAATTCTTGTACATTGTAACATAGTAATGAATGCTTGTTTTGAATCTTAAAGAGTTGATTTGTGTTGATTTGTGTCGATTGTTACTTCACCGTTACTTTAGTTTGTGTATAGGGTTGTTTGTTTTATTTGTTTGTTTTATAATAACACTGTATTTTTCCATTTACTCCCAATTTTCAAAAGTCGATACAAAATTTGTCTCGTAATTAATAACTTCATTTTCAAAACATTTCTTGATTACTAAACAACTCTCAAAAAAAGTGACTACAATTAATGCCTCCGCACAATCGCTTGTTTGACGCAAATACGCAATTTTTTTTGGGATCGGACACAATTAAGGTTCAGTTTATGTACGAATTATAATGTAAAACATTCTTCGCAAAGATAGGCACACATTTTGAACCAATGATATATAGCTTACATCATTCATTTAAACCTCACAATTCGTTTTTTTCCTGGTTGTGCCCCCAAAAAAAACATCATATAAAGTATTTATACGTCAAAATTGTATTGAAATTAAATTTTAAAGAACACACATTCGATTTAGATTGCACACATTTAAAATGTTAAACAAGTTTTAAAAGAGCTATTAGATCAGCCCTCAAAACTAAAAACAGCAAATCTGGATAAAACCTCTGTCGCTAGCCTGGGGCGCATGGAAATGTCTCATCTTTTTCTCTTCCTCCAAAGATTGAAGTTAAAGTGCGCTCGGTGCAGGCGGCTCTGAAAGCAACAGCTCCGCTCGCGTGGCTGGCCGGCTCTCCAGCTCTCTGATTGGCCAGCGGTGATTACAGGCACGCTTCAGAGGGCGAACAAACAACGGGCATAAATTATGCTAATGAGATAGTCGTGCGGCACGGGGCAGACCTGATGCAAACCATTCATTCTTCCCTCACAGAAATGCCAAATCGAGGGGGGTACCTCCATTGTCCCATCAGGGTATATAAGGCAGGTGAGGCCAGTCGTGTGCCATGCTTACAAGCTCACACGAGCTGATTGAGGGGTAAAAACGAGACAGACGCGTGCCTTCAACGCAAACACAAACCTCCTGCAGGACACCTCAAACATCTTCAGAAGGTGCGCATCTCTGAAGGACCTAGATTTTCAACCCAGCTCTCAGTTTTTAGCATCTTTCTAACTCTCTGCTTGTTCTCTCAGGTTGCAATGGAGACGGTCTACTCCGACATGGAAACCTCGAGCTGTGACTACTCCTTTACGCAAACGGATGACGAGGACTCACGCAGCAGCTTGCACCCCGCGTCCCCTGCGTATTCCCCAGCTCCCGCTTCTCCAGCAGAGCTCCAGCAGAAGAAGAGGCGCAGGGGGCGCGCGAGGAACGAGGCTACCGTGCACGTGGTGAAGAAAAACCGCCGGCTGAAGGCAAACGACAGAGAGAGGAACAGAATGCACAACCTAAACGACGCCTTGGATGCTCTGAGAAGCGTCCTGCCGGCGTTTCCCGATGACACCAAGCTGACAAAAATCGAGACTCTGCGCTTTGCGCACAACTACATCTGGGCACTGTCGGAGACCATCCGGATTGCAGACCAGAAACAGGGCAAATGCAGAGAAGCGCCGCTGCTCCTTCAGTCGCTGAGCCGCCTGGGAGACGCACCGAGCCCCGGAGGTGACTCTTGCTCTTGGTCCGATGCCTCCTCCTCATCTTCATCCCCGTCTTACAGCCACTCAGACCCGGGTAGCCCGGCAAACATGGACGATTTCGGATACTTGCAAAGCGCGGCGGTCTTCAACTACCGCAGCTTCGTTCCTGGCGTTTATTAAAGTGACTGAATTTGGTTTAGATTCTGCAAAAGTGTAGTGTTCATCACTGTTACGATTAGAAGTGCACAAAGTTAGGTTCACAGTTTGCCTTAATGACACTTACTTGAGAACGAGAATATTTGTTATCACTGTTTCATCCCCGATCTGAAAGCGGCTTCAGGGAGACGCCTAACTCCGTTTTTGGGTTGTTTTTGACGTTTGTTTTTGCTGACATCTTTGCACTTTCCTTGAAGCATGACCACGTTAGAGAAATTATCATTTAAAAAGCATGCCAGATTGGCCTTTGCAGTCCAAGGTGAAAAGTCAATTTTACAATTTGTAGAGCGGTAAAGCAGAAAAACGAGCGTGAAAGTTTGGTGACAAAAGACTGAAAGGGCCAGACAAAGATCTGGCCTGATGCATTATGTATTCTGACCCGAAGAAATCTCCTGTGACGGACCGATCAGTACAGTTAACCAGCTCCCATCATGGCTTTCCCACAACTTTCTTTTGCTTTTATTTATTCAATCTGTTGTTTTTTTGTATTATTGTATTTTAATGTATATAAAGAGATTTATTCTATTATGTATTTGCCTCTAAATATAATTCTGGTGCTAAATATGTTTGTACAAATAAATATACGTTTTCTACAAAATCTCTGTGCTGGCTTGCATGTGTGTTTCATAATGTGAATGCGGTGTGCATAAACATCTCTGCGTGCAGCATCATAATGGCATCATTGTAATGAGTGCAGCCATTGAGGCGTCACTCCGGGTCAGAGCGCATAAAATAACGGTTCTGCAGCAGGTGCATGCGATGGAGACAGAGATAGTCCGCGCTGCGCGTCCTCCAATCTGTCATCGATGTCACGCACATTTATTGTAAGAGTACACTCAGACTCATCAAAGCTCCAGGATGAGATTTGTCAACTCCAATTTAAAATAATGAAATCCTTAGTTCAATTTAAATTGATACATTGATGCCAAAAATAAAATGTTCAAAATATAGCATGGAAGAGTTATTTTAAAGAATACATTTAAGCAACAATATAATTTTTTTTAATGTTCATAGAATAAACGTGGGCTTAAATTTATGGGGTTGGTGCATAATTGTAATTGAATAAAAGCAGTATATTAATAATTTTCAATGATATTTCCCCCGAGACGCAGTTGTTTTATTGAGACTGTAACATAGAGGAAGCTTTAATGATTGCCACGTGATTCATTTTCATAAACATATTGAAAAACTTTAACAGAATGTAACACTTTTATTTTCTTATAGGTGTTTTATTTCAGTAAATATATTATGAACAGCAATTTAAAACAATATTTTTGGCCTGGCTCAAATGAATAATCTTTCAATAGACCATAAACTAAACTGCTAACTTATTTTTATTATTAGTTGTATTCATTTCAAACAGATCTAAAGTTATATCGATTCACTTTTTAAAAACTTGCTTAAAATATTATTATTAAAATTAATAAAAAAAATATTTTAAAATATATTATAATTATTAGTTTATCAAAACCGAGTCGTTTTGTAGACGGTAATAAAATACATGTTAAAATGTTAATCTCTCCCACAAATCTTCTACAGAGAAGAATAATTTGCTGGATATTTCTAAGCAAATTATAGTTGCTTATCTTTTTCAGCTCCTCAGCAAACAGAATTGTTCTGCTACAGCTCCCAAATGTCAATGCATCACCTATGTTAAAATGATTTAGGGACTTTGTGTTAGCCGATCATTTTGTCTTGTTTTTAAAGTTTTCAGCATAAATTTTCTTTTCAAAATACAGATCTGAACAGTCTTAATTTTACAAACATGTACCCATAAAACTTTTTAAAACAAAATAAAAGTTAAAATCTGCATATTACATCATGAGAAGCTGAAAAAAACGTAAATCTTTGGCAACGTTACAAATGTTTTATTGCTATTTATTTGTATTGTTTGCATTGCGTGTTACTTTATATTTCAGAAAAGTCCTTCATTTTGTTAATGGACAGATCTTCCTGCATCATTCAATAAGATCTAATTGATATTATTTATATGTTTTATAAAATGAAACCGTGAATAGTTTAATCTGTGCTAAGACGTTAAGATATAAAAATGTAACTGCAGTAGTGACTGCACTCCAACTGGTTTAATCCCAGCTGAAGTTAACACTTGGCCCTCAAATCTTTGTGAGTTTCATCAGTGATAAACTCCGGCTTTTTCCCAGCAGTATTACCATACAATTATTTTCTTTAAAAAAACTAAATAATTGGTGTTTAGTAATTGTTTTTTATAGTTTTTATTCCATACAAGTGTTTTACTGTTATTGCACAATACAGTTATTTTATTTTCTTATCCAGTTAACCTTTTTAGTTTTGTTTTGTTTTTACTTTAAAGGCGTCAGCTTCATTCTGATCCATGAAAAGGTTGAATTTAAAGCCTCTCTTTGGGAGTTCCTCGTGAGCTCCAGCCAGGGCTCTTGTATCTGCACGTGTCGCGGATCGAGCAGGAGAATAGCATGTGCTCAAAGCCCCAGGGAAGGGCGCATGCCAGCTCACAGCAGAAAAGGGGGTACAGACATCATGTTTATCACCCTCTTAAGAAGTTCATTTCAGAGACCTCTGTGGCACATCAATCCATGGTGAGCCGTGTGGCACATAAAAAGTAAAGATCAAGTGGACTTCAAAGTACACAAGCCTACAGCACATTTCCTTCCAAATGCATGTCTCTTTGACATTATGAATATGTCTTTGTTCTCGAACACAGAGTCAAGGGCAGCAGCCTTAAAGTTTTAAGCGACAACCTTCAGAAATGCACCTGCCGCCTCCTCTTTGCTAACATTCAGTTATGAAGAATATATTCACAAATGTTTTGTGCATTTCTTTTATCAGTTTAATTTGCAAAATGGGAGTCATGATGGGGGAGTAAAACTTTATATTACAATTTAACTTCAAATGTTAAAATGTAATTTGGAGTTATTTTCACATTTAAAAGTAAGGGGGACTTTAAAAATGCATTTTGCATATACAAAAATATGTGTAATCACGTAGAGAATCTGAAAGATAAAAGAGAAGCCATCTCTCTCTCCCTCTCTCCCCTCAGGGCTGAAAGGCTGTATCGGTGCAGAAGGACTCTCTCAGGTCACATAGGTCACTCAAGGCCAGGAGACCCCTCACCTCCCAAGGAGATGGCCCCCCATGTCAACCACCACTGGAACATCAAAACAGCCTTCATGTTTGCACAGCTATTTCCACACAGAACAGTGCCTCTGAGACTAGGTTACAGGGGGACATTATTCTGATTTTCAGTCAGAATGCCAAGAAGAAAATTTAGGAAAGGTCTATAGGGAACTGTCCAACATTAAGTTATTCTGATCATCACATGCTGCTCAGTTACAAATGTTAGCTATTGAAAGATGATTAGGAAACTCATTTTCAAAAACACTTTTGTGTATCTAAAAATAAGTTTTAGTGTTGGTTGTATCCAATTAGGACTTTCTGTTAACTTGCTCTTTTTACATATTTACTTTGACATATTATTTTACATTTACACTGAAACATATAGCAAACAATTTGAATTAAAGCAATTGCATATGATGTAAAAACAACATGCAATTGGTTAAAAATACTGTTAACCCCTTCAGAGCTTAATTATATTCCAGTTTTTATAAAAATGCAGAAGTAGCCAATATCTGAGAGAAATTTAAACTTTCTGATGAAGAAAAGCTGAATTTTCTTTGCATAAAAAATAGTTTTATTTTTTTTATTATTATTTAAAAACTTTAGCTAAAATTTTAACCATATTGTTAATCATACTATCATCTCATCATGTTGCCATGCTTCAGTTTAGAATAATTACATTTATTCACATTGCATTATACAATTTCATGCTGCCATTTTATTGGATGACAAACATCAAACTTAATGGGCAATAGGCTTTAATTGAGCTGAGATAATTAGAAGCCAAAAAAATCATGCCTCACATGTGACGTTCATTTAAATGGATGTAGACTCTGAAATTGGTTAATCTCCAATTATGCTCATAGAATAAGTTTAGCTTGTCATTGTATGATAATGATGATATGACGGTATGAAGATAGCATTTCTTATGAATGAAGGTGTTTGTGAAAATTCTTTTTAAGCTGAAAGCTAGATTCAATCACTTCGCTGCCAATTCATAAATCTAAATCCTAGACAAAAATGTTAAGATATCTAAAGCCACTAAACCCACTTGCATTTCTTTTTTTTTCTTATACCTAAAAGAAAATTCATTGATTTTGGCTAAAATTACTATCCTTAGAGATGTTGACTTGGTAGATAAAGCTGTGCTTCAGGGGCTACAGAAGCTCCTCCAGCCCTGATTGCTTGTTTTGGGTGGTATGCTGCTCTTCTAAACCCAAGAGATCTGTGACTAATTCTGTTTGGGGCCTTTTCCTAAACAGAGATTAACGGATGAGTGCTGAAAATGGCCTGCCCTCTGCTAAAAACACCTTTAGATCAGTGCAATCCTTCCCTTTAGCACCTAAACAGAAATCCTCACACCTACAGCTGTGATGGAGCTGCAAGAGGCTCTAACAACAGCAGCACCAGATCATTAGAGAAGCTAATCGTGTGTTTGGAAAATAGAGGATTATTTTAAATCTCATCTGACAGGTGACTGTCAGAAACTTTGCTTTAATTTCCAGCTGCTTCTAAACAAAGTCCAGGAAAATTCTTAGCGTTGCGAAAATTGTTTTAACATGAATTACAGTAACAACAGTAAGCACAATTTTGGGTTTACTCATCTTTCTGCAGGTAGATTTATTGCTCACATTCCAGTTAAAGCACTTCACAGTCCAAGTGGGTTTTCAGTGGCTCATTCAGAAAACACAATAAGAAAGTATTGATCACACTGTAAATTCCTGAACATTGTTCTCAATTTGTAAACCTGCATTATATTCTTTGTTTTCTACAACCAAAGGCCCACTTCTCTAGATCCTCCCACCGAATCCTCCTACAGTCAGTTTTACGACAGTTCAACCTTTGTTTTGTTCTTCTTGTCCACGGAGAGGAACCACCGTGTGCCCGGAATGTCAAAAGTCAAAGGACCTCTTGGCCTTCTTGAGGATTCAATGCCAGCACACTGTATTCTGCCACAGGCTGTTTGACCGAACATCCTCTATTTGTGCTTTCTCTGCGCTTTATGAAGGTGGAAATGAGTCCATTAGTGGTTTTCTTCTTGTTAGTAGCTAGAGGTGCTTTCTCATGGATTTATCATGAAGGTGAATTTAGCCTTAAGCACACAAACCTTTCATCAAATCAACACTTGCTTTTTGGGATGCTAATGCCAGCAGGTCGTCACTTTGATTTGCAAATGGAGAAACTGACCCTTGACAAATACCAAGAACACGAATGGTTCAATGTCAGCCACTTTTCCCAAACATGTTGTTATTGTCTGGCAACTGAGCAATTAATAATAAGCCAAAAACAACCTCACAGAATCTAAGACATTATATGCGTAACTGTGGAGTGTTGTTTTTTCAGAGGTGGAAAGTAGAGATTTACTTTTACTTGCACTAATGTAATTGAGTTTTTAATGTACTTCTACGTTGTTTTTGATTTTTTTGTTAATTTGTACTTTTATCTAAAGTAAAGTGCTTCTCTTTATTTGAAATCATACTGTTTACTTGAGTAAACAAATCTATGTGAAATAAGATAGGAAAGATCCAATTGAATAAATATATAGTTTAGAGAAAAAAAATTCTGTTAATCTATCATACATGCTGATTCTTCAGGGATTCAAACCCAACTAAAAGTGAAATGCTTCATCTTCCATGTTATCTGGCATCACAAGCAGCATTATGAACACTAAAGTAGCAATGTGTTTACTAGAGTACAATATTTGAGCCAAAATGTCTCAAGGACATTGAGACCAACAAAGACAGACATTAAGTCGCAATACCGAGATGAGACAAGGACAAGACCAAGATAAGACTGCAGACCTGAGTGCGAGAAAAAAGTCGAATCTAATACAGAGACAAGACTGTAAAGAAAGAGTGTGGAGACCAGGACAAGACTGATACCAAACAGTGTCAAGATCCAAATAAGACAGAAATCAAGACCAAGACAGATTTTTGACCAAAGAGTGTTGAGAATAAAATAAGACATAGAAATAAGAGTCAAGACCAAAGCCTAAATAATTACAGACCAAAACATAGACAAGCTTAAAGAGTATCAAAAACAAGAGATGACTGAGTCAAAAGACTTTTGGGACCAGTATGAGACCAAACCAATGCAAAACCTAGGTCTAAGAGATTCTAGATCAAGACAGGACTGAGACCAAAACATGTTGAGACTAAGACAAGACCAATACACAAGAGAATTAATACCAAAGCAGAGACTTAATGTCACCCTACACCTAAACAAATCTGTCAAAATTTTGCACATGAATGCACCTCGAACCAATATGATGAATGCCAACACAAGCTCACACATCTGGCAGAGATGGAAGTGAATGGAAAAAAGTTTGTCTAAGTCTTGAGGCCGAACCATCAAAGTTGTCTCTTTTGATGATGTGTTCAGAGTGCTGTTTGGATTTAAAAGAACAACTTTTTGGCACTTGCACAAGAAGAGCCGATGAAGAAATTAAGGAGAGTGTGCATATTCACAACCTCATCATATGGGAGTCATCTGAGTGCCATCTCTTCACAATTAAACAGCACAGATGTAAAGCTAGCAAAAAACCCCCTGCAGAGAAGCCATTTAAGCAAGCAAGTGAATTTCAGTTAATCTGGGTGCATGTAAAGGCTGAAAACAATGTCAGGATCAAACCAAATCAAACTCATTTTTAAGAGAATCCAGACAAAGCCAAGATGAATTTCCATGATGTTTGAAACCAAGATAAATACAAGACTAAAGACCAAGGCAAATAGGATATCTAAGAGAGTTGAAACCAAAAAATAAGACCAAAGAGTGTTTAGACTAAAACAAAAGTGAGGCTAAAGAGTGTTTAGATGATGGTAAGAAAGACTCCCAAGACGCTTGCTACCATGACAAGACAGCGACAAAAAAAAGTAGAGATCAGACCTTATTGATGATCAGAACATACCAGTAATTTCATTTACCCAGATTCTTGTATTTTGCTATATTCTTGAGTGTTTTTCAGTTTACAGTTCAATAAGTATTTTATCCATATGATTGATATAATTGAATCATTCAAATGATTTATTCTCTTTAGTGAACAAGAGTTCAAATAACGAATGCCCAAAATGAGTGAAACTTCCCAATAAAGTCATTTTATAATCTTTGTGGGCTTTGTTAAACAACTTTTGATGGTCGGACACCAACAAGATGAGCTTCTAATTGTTCATATTATCCTCTTCCATGATTTCTTCTTTAGCTCTTCATCAAGTTCTTCTTCGTTGCGGTTTCCTTTCATGAAGTCAGTGTGAGCTGTGTATTGAGCAATAAACAGTGGCACTTTTATGTCTCATTTACATCATTAAAAGCAACAGTTTTTCACTGGTAATTCTACTTGTGAAATGCTAACTGATAGCAAGCCAACCAAATTTGCTTTTGTTTGCGTCCATCATTTGGCCAGGTGTGTGAGCTCACATTGGTGCTCGTTGTTTTCAATTGAGGTGTGTGTATACATGAATCTTGATGAATTCAGATAGGTATGTGATAACCCTAAGAGTAAAGACCAAAGTCCAAAGAGACTCATAAGCAAGACAAGATAGACACAAAAGATAATCAGAATCAAGACCTGTGCCAAAGAAGGTCAAGGTCTAGACAAGTCAAACACAAGGAAGTCAAGAACAAGAAAAAGCAAATAAAATAAATAAATAAAAGAGAGTGTGGCTTTGACTGAAGACAAAAATGTGTAAATTTTGTAAAGATCACGTAAAACTTAATCTTCAAATAGATTTCTACTTTATCTTTCAATATCTCCTTCCATAACACCATTCCAAACTACTTCAATGCTCAACAATGTATGAAGCACTTCACTGAAATGTAGGTACGTGCTCTTGTGTTTCAAGTTGTTGCACTCTAATGGGCAGTAAGTGTCTGTTGTGTTGTTTGCCTCACTGATTCTGTCATTTGAGAAGCAGGTACACCTGTACTTGGGCAGCGGGTGCAGATGTTCCTCTCTGTTAGATTAGGCATATGTCACCCATAACCTGAGGAAGAGGCCATCCCTCTGGTTTAAGGCTGTAGAAGCCACTTTAGAACGAGTGGTAGACAAAGAGACAGAGGGCCCTTGCCTCAGGCCTGTCGGTTCCAGTGGCTGACTGCAGAATATGGAATGATGTCTTGTCTTCATTTGTAATGGAAAGCCAGAAACACACACACCTCAACTCTGCCTCCGCCTCTAAACAAGCAAGCATCCGTCCTCATTTGTAGCTTTGACAGGAGTTTTTCAAGTGTGACTGTTTGATAAAGCTAAACTTCAACTGCTTTTGGGTCCAAAAGTTCAGGTCATCTGAAGAATATGGGGGTTGGACAAAGGTTTTAGTTTTATATTATTATACATTTAACATTTATATTATTAAATGTTAAATAATATAATTATGGACATATGTTAAAAATGTTTTCTAAATAGAAATATAAAAAAATATTTCTGATTTTCAATTGTTTTTATTAGGTGAAAGGGACTTTTAATCACTTTATAATGGCACCGATATGACTGAGAGCGGCTGACATAACTCCTAGAACCACTGTAGGATAATACAATTCACAGTATCCTCTACAGGCCAATTAATCACAAAGGATGCACATGTAAATACAAGTTTACATATTTTAGAGTTTCCTAGACAATTTTTTCACTGGATGAAACGATTGCATTTACAGAAGTTTATGCAAGCAATTCATCTGGATGCTTACAAGGACACGTGTTCACAAATATTTTAGATGACATCTATCAAAAATCCTTCAAAGAAGAGCACAAATGAGGAATTAATCTGTCGAACGGTCATTTAACCAACAGGGAGCACAAACGTATCAGGAAATAAAATGTGCCTTAATAAGTATTCAATTCTTAGAAATTATTAAAAAGAGAATTTTTGCATTATGTATTACTTTTCACATTGCTATTGGGGTTTTCATTATGTATAAATAAAATAAAATACATGTCACGCATTCCAAAAGAGCACACATTTTCAAGTTAAATATATATAATGTCTTTATATGAATAACACTTTGGTTAATTTGATTCTCTGTAATTCAAAATCGCATAACTTCACAAAAGGAGTGCTTTTGTTTAGCTATCAGCCTTTACAATCTTATCACAACATGCGCTCTTAGCAACACACCAGATGAGTGCTTCAGAGGGAAGTGTCTGAAAGTGGCTCTAAAGTGGAGGGCAGCAGTGTTAAGTGCTGTCTGATTAGACTGAAGAGCTTCCTAGAGGAGGAGCTGCTCTCACCAGCTTCGCCATGCACTATCACCTGCGCACGGCCAGAGAAGAACGATCCAATGTTCTGAAACCCCTTGAGCCCCCCTCTGTACAGCGTTCCAGAAGCCATGCAGCTGCCTGAACACAAACTCTGACTCCCTGCTTTTTCACCCCTCTCCCACTGGAATAGCAGCTCCTCCGAGACTGCAGATAAAAATCAGGAAATTCAATCCAAACCAGAGCTTTGGATAAACAGATGTGATTTCCCCCTCAGAGTGCAGGGGCTGATAACCTCTTCCCCCTGTCCTCCATCTCTCCATGACCCTGCACCTGCAGCAGCATGGTCAAACCAGGGTAAGACTGATGTGCCTCTCTGCTCTCTAGTGACCCAGAATCACCGACAACTGACCAATTAATCAATCTGCCACCACCAGGTCTTTCTGATCAGATCACTTGTCAGCTGTGACTGATGCCATTCAGAATGCATGTATGACAAACTGGGGATTTAAACAAAACAAACAAAACACTGTTCTACCTGTTTGTTGGAATATTTTTCATATATGATATATTGAAGTTTCATTTGTATTTGAGAAACTAACTTTTTAGTTTTAATATAAGGTAATTGTTTAAATACAAGTTTTAACTCATGTTGAATTTTTTTTTTTGCCTGAAAAATATGGCATCGACCCTCTGACATCTGATCTACAAGTTGAGGCATTGTTATATTATTTTTCAGGCATAGGTATATTTGAATATATTTGAATATATTTCAGATGCCAACTTGTTTTGGCTAAAGTTAACACTATAATTTAGAACTTGTCTGTTCACTCTAATAAACTCTTACTCTAACTCTAGCTACTCTCTCACTCTCTCTTTCTCTGACTAATATTTTGATTATTTTGTAATGTTCCTCCATCTTCATTTGTGCATCTCCTTGAGTAATAATAGGCACTAAAATTAGTTGACTAAAAAAGGAATTAAAAGATCATTTAATTTGCTTCATTTTGTCAGTGTCCTTTATCAGCATGTTTTTCTAACGCTGTTGAACATAATTCAAAATCAGAAATCTACTAAATAATTAAATTCAAAATAAAACAAATTCACTAAATCGAAGAGCAAATCATGATACGCTAAAATTTCATATCACAACGATACACATAACTTTACATAACACATAACTTTATATGTATATTTTCAGTATTTTACATAAATTGTTCGAAAAATGGTTCTAAAGATGCATAACCTTGATAAACAAGTTTGTCGCAAATATTTTGGAACTTTTTGCATTCAGTAATTGTAAAATTTAGCTCACAATGGACAATGTGTAAAAATGAAATGATTTTAACCCCTTATGTTCAAGAGTTTAAGTTGTAAATAGTTATACAAGATACTTGATGCAAATTGAGACCATTTGAGGAGACCAAATCCATGTACATTTTATTGTAAAAGTTTGAAATTAGGTTGATTAGGCCAGCATTAGTAATTCAAATGTATTTGTTGTCTACAAGCAAAAGTCAGAGAGTAGCAAATTAAATTGTAAATCTGTTAGAAAACTGAGTATAAACTGGAACAGGAAAAACCATGAATAACAATTTATTTTTTACATTTTGCAATTTGTTTGACTATTATTTAATATTCATCACTCTATTATACTATTTTAGTTAAATGTGCAATATTATGCACCTTCTACAAAGACATAAAGAATTGAATATCACTGAACCCTTAATAACCTTCAAAATGCAATATTTATTGTAAACATTTTCTTTGAATTATTCAAAATTAGTTGTGTTCCACCAAATGAGCTTTGTACCTGCTAATGACATATAAGATATTGGGCAGAAATTGCATATAAGGTTAATTTGGCTAGTCTTGTTCCAGCTTTGGCTCATGTATTCCCATAAAGACTTGGTTCGGTTACGTCCCATATTAACTGTAGTACTTGGGCAAATTAAAACTACTTGAGTAAGCCAGAGCTGAGCCAAGTCACATTTGTTATGAGTTACAGCAAGATAGAAACACTGATTCACCAAGTATTCAAAAGTAGATTAAATCGTTGTTTATTATTTAGCTGACTGTTATTTGGTCAAGACTTTATCTTCAGCATATACAAAAAATCTAAATGACTTCACATTAAAAAGCACACAAATAAAGCATTTACTCTTAAACTTTTGCAGGTATCTTTAAGCTGCTCTATTTTTTTTTTTGCCATTTCAATGCAGCAGATTTGAGCAGTCATTTATTTGAGCATTTATATATTCACAGATATTTTAGTATTCAGTACTATTTTAAACATTTAATTAGAAAATTCCCAACATTTTCATGAAGCTTAAAAATCTAGTGTTTTTTATTTTTCTATTTTCACTTTAAATGCACCAAATTTAACCGTTTTAATAACTCATCAAAATTATCCCACTGACCACAACTAGTTTCTCCTAGCTGACAAACATCTGGAGTTAGAACACAAACATCAAGCAGCAGCCCAGAGCAACTGTTCATAAAATACAGTCTATAAACAATGACTCTGACATTGAACTGAGTTGAATCAACACAAACACAGCTTTAGCGTTTGTTCTATACTCTAAACATGGGCAGTTGGATTTAATCTATAATATATAGTGGCACATATTTCCATGTTTTTCTAGGATCCTCCGTCTACCAATTCATTAATATTGAAGATTACATTTAGCAAATTGCTGTGCTAAAATGTATTGAACTCTCATACATAGCCATGCTTGTAAAGTGACCCAGCAAAAAAATGTATGTTATAAGAATGTTCTGGGAACATTATCTTTAATGTTGCACAAACGTTAGTATGTCCAGTTTTTTAACATTCTGTGAACGTTCTCTCAAGATTATTCAAACATTTTTAGAACATTCGTTACTCATTAAAAAACGTTCTAGAAATGTTCTGAGAATGTTGTTCCCAGAATGTTAACTTTCAACACTATGAGAACATTCATCACTCTCACAAAAAATACTAGGACTGTTCTGAGAATGTAGTTTAGATAACCTTGTTAGTTTACTGCTATTAGAATGTTACTAGAACATTCTTTTGGAAAAGTTGAGCTAACATTTAGATAATCTTTAAAGAATGTTAGTGAATGGTAAGAGAAACTTCCCTGTCAACTGGGCTTTGACATGATTACATAAAAACATATTTTTTACAGCTTAAAATAATACATTTAGTAACATTACAAGTCTGAAAATTAAATAACTTGCAATGTTTCTAAACTGTTGAAAAAGCAGCACAACTTAAAACAATTGTAGAGAACAAATGTGCAAGTAACCCTAATCCTTCATTCAGCATGTTTATTAAGTGGGTTGTTGAACTTTTTCACAAATGGATTCAACAACATAAATATGCAAAGAGGCACATCTACTTAAAGTCAAAAAGCTTACATAGACTGTAAATGACTCTTGTGCCATAGGTCTAGTTCACGACACCTCTCAGAAGACCAATATTTTTTTTACTGTCGTGAGGGCATCAATAGACCGAACTATGGGCTTTTTATGAGAACTCAATCAGGCCAGTGGAGGTCAAGCCCTCCTCCTTGTCTTCAACAATTACCATGAAATTCTTAATGTCCACAGAGTCGAGGGATCCCCAAATCTAAGAGAGTCATCCAGAGGGCGACGACTCTGGCTGTGCGCCGCTGTCCCATCATCCCCTGCTCTGATGCAGCCAGGCTCCAGCTGAACCCATGACCCCTGCAGACTGCGCAAAGGAGCAATTTCCAGGGCAATAAAAACCACCATGGCAACAGAGATGCTGTCTGTGACTCATAGTCTTTCAGACCTCTTGATAACCATAGAGAGGCTTTTCTAAAAGCATAAGTACAAATGCATTTAGCAAAAAAAATAAAATAAATAAAATAAGAGCAAAAAAGTTGAAAGAGTTAGAAAGTTATTAAGTAGTGATGAAACAGTCAAATCTCAAATTGAACCTCATTTGTCTATAGTCCCAAATTACACTCATTCAGCCTTGTCTGTCTTGTTGATTATTATAATTTTTTTAAGCTTGATAAAAAAGTATAAACCAGACATTTAAGTTGACCGGCTACATGGCAAAACAATACTTTGTAGAGTGATGATGAAGAGGGTAACGGTATAATGTAAAATAGTTAAAAGCTTATTAGAGCTATTGAAAGGCAGCGTGATTTCCACTTTGTTTCGGAACACCCTGAGCTCTGCCTTTCAAGTGATTGTGAAGGGGGCAATTCAAATCTCTTTGGGTCCATATGAATGAAGGCCTCTTAAAGCTCCTTTATAAGCCAGCAAATTCCCCACAGGCTATGCCCTTTAGCTCTATTACTGATTTACCAAAAGCATTCATCTCAAGCCTTCTGCTTCTCTTCTCCCATTGTTCTCTGCGCTCACCCCAGCACCTGACAACTCTAGCACCAGGCTTTCTGAACTGCTTGAAACGTGCAGGCCCAAACAACTGCGAATATTGCTATATATCTTTTGAGGCCATCGCACCAATGCACATTTTACAACAGTTAAAAAGGGATGAGGACAGAGTTGGAGTGATTGATTCTGCTCACCCACAGGGTATAACATTCGGTAATGTTAACATAAATGGCTGAATGAGGCGGACTCTTCTCCTGACAGAAAGGGGAGGCCTGATCCCATTCTTTCTTTCTTTTTCTTTCTTTCTGCATTGAGAAAGAAGTGAAAAAATTCCAAGAGGGCCCATTGCTTCTATACTTAGATTAATTAGGCCCCCTTTAAGAGCCATTCAACCCAGTTCTAAAATAGGGGTCCGAGCTACATTATGTAAAGTTTTCAGACTGATTTGCATTTGTTTGTGTGTCTGAGAGTTGTGTTGAGGAGCACTTGGAGAGAGACAGAGGGAAATAAAAACAAAGAAAGGGCAAAATATTCTTTTAATGGCTTTACAATGGTGTATGCTGTTTTTCTTGCTCATAGAAGTTAATGGCGCTCAGACATAGAAGTGCTTTTGAAAAGAAATTAGACCAGGGACTGACCTCATGACTGACCTAATTCTACTACGAAAGAAAAAGAAAATGATTCTGCTATAAGAAGCTGATTTACCAAAACATGTTTTACTACATATTTACAGGGTATTATTTAAAGCATGTAAAGTCAAAAAAAAAAAACCTATATTTATTTATTTGTTTGTTTAGTTGGTGTATTTTAACATTTAATATACACTCTAATAAAAATCTAGGTAATATGTATGTAATTGTGTCTTTCAGTTGTAACAATATCAGAAAATAAGATTTACAAACAACAAATAGCTCATACTATTTTTTGAAAGATGAGACAGGATTCATCTTTTGAGTGACATGCTTGCTTTTAAACAATTTATCTGTCTTATCTAATGCTATTTTATTCTTTTTATTTAAAGAATAAAGCCAACCAGTTTTCTCAATGAATTGAGTTGAGTAATGACATTTGTCATGCATGCTTCATTTCGAGATCATTGTCACCTGAAAGCAACCACTGTATCATTTCATTCTTTTGCAATGGCTTCAGTAACGGCATGGCACGGCTAAGTTTTTGTGTTTCCGCAGCCTTTTAGTATCTGATCTGAGTGGGCTTGTTTTAGACTCAAGACACGACACTACACCACAGCAGACTAGTTCTGCTTGCTTGGTAAATAGCAAGTCTGAGGTAAAACTGCAAAAAGCTGATCACACATAACAAGGAACAATGGCGAAAGTGGTATTCTTTATAGTGAGTATGTGGTGACTTTTAATGTTCAAACCAAAAGCTTTGTTTAAAATATACATGGTGGCAGAGACACAGAACCTCATACAGAGAGAGTACAGGAGAGCTCTTAACTGTGAACCAAGCTTTGTGGTTGAAGTCACATAATGTAGTTGATGTAGAATCCTGCTCAATTGGAATCCGGATTCGCGTTGTGTTCTTTGCGTTTTGCATCGCCATATACAACCTTATTCAAGTGAAAGGATTTTTCATACTGTGACTGGCCCAAAACTCTTAAATACTAGTAAGCTTTTTCCCTGATTCTCTTTAAAATGATCCTTCATCCAAAACGTTTTGTCTGATCTACTATTTTACAATGTTATAGTCAGTTTTTTCAACAAGACGCTTTTAGAGTAACTTAAATACTATCACATGCTTTCCAAGTGATGCGTGCGCGCATGTATGTGTGTGTGTGTCTGCGTTTGTGTGTGCGTGTGCGCGTGTGCGTGTGTGTGTGTGTGTGTGTGTGTGTGTAACTCTGGCAGCATTCTCTTTTGGCTGTTTTGGTCTACTGCTTAATGAGTGTACAGTAAGTAATAGCTCCTCCTGATCCACACACAATCTTGCATGAATTGTATATTTGCAAACTATCCTGCCCTGGAATTCCTCTGGTTGTCTCCAAAGCTGACTTGTTTTCCTGCATGAGTTCACCTTCTGCAATTTTATATTTAAAGGTAGTTGTCAACCTACAATAGTAATTTCACATTTTTGAAAAAACCTGCACAAATGTTCCGCCGGATCAAGGCTGCTGACCTGCACAAGTGGCTTCTTGTCTCAAGTACATTTTTTTGAATGAGCGGCCAACTGGATCGAGACTGCTTACCTGCACGAGTGGTCCTCTGACTCTGATCCTGTCTCCACAGCTCACTGGCTCCTGTAGAATAACCCAGAAACTTACCTGGTTCAAACAAATATAGTGTGTTAACATCACAGCTAAGCCTTATCAAAAATGTTAAAGGTGCCATATTATGAAAACTAAACTTTTTATAATTGTCAGCATGTTTTAGTATTGTTTTCTCATTAAAAACATGCCTCAAGTTGTATTCAAATTTGTTCATGCCTGTTTGTGTAAACAATTTTTAATGTTCAGGAAGCTCAAAATGGCTTGATGATCAGAGTACCTCTCATTTTATAGTGCCTCCTTGTCACTGACCAATCAATTGAACAACTAATGCAGATCATCTTAATGCAGAACAGACCCGGAAGTGTAATAATATCAGAAGAAAAAAAAGGTTAATAACCACCAGAAATTTGAATTTTTCAAGGTTGTACAGTAATATTTTACAGGGGTCAATAGGTGAATACATTGGATATGTTTTGGGGTTTTGACTGCTGAAAATCTCTGATACAAATAATTTTAGAAAGATTTTGAAAGAGTTTTAATTAAAACCGCATAAATTCTAGATCAATCCCCTAAAGTCTAAAAGCTTTCACAACTGGCTTAGATTTTTACTTCAAAGAATCATTTAGCTAGAGTTTAATGTTTAGTAAGTCATCTTTTAACATATCTCCCAAGCTTACCTGTCACAATTTTTCCCCTAAATACTCCATGACTTTCTCCAACCCCCATCATTGTGTTTACCTGTTTACCTCGTTGCCTCCAGCAAAATATGTATTAACATTGGATCCAATCTCCCTCACATAACATTCTGTTTTTTTTCAACCGCTTGGATTTCATAGATCTTCTCCTCTACTGCCAATATATTCCCTTCAGGATATCCTTATGATAAAGATCCTGGCATTAAAGAAGAACTCAACCAAATTTCCTTGCTCCATCACTCCCTTTTAGCTAGCTTTATTGCTGAAGATTGCATTAAGCTAACTTTTTATATTGGTTTATGTTTTTTAAGGAATGCCCACTGTTTAAGAAATCTTGATCTTGGTTGTTTACTAATAGTATTTTTCTGGAAAACTATTTGGAACAGGTGTGTAAGAACCTCATCAGCAGTTACAACATGACTACAACATTGTCTCAAATTATGTAAAGAATTTATCTTTGGAAAATGTTCCTTGTGTGAAGAGTAAAAAATCATTCTTCAGTGAAATATTTCAGCTTTGATTCTTGTATTCTTATTCTTATCAATACACATGATACTGGGAGATCCTCAAAGTTGGTTGTTTGTCTATCTCAATGAGACTCCTCTTTCTCTGTGTCTGTGGGCACACAACAGGCACGTGAAGGGACATGGGATAAGCCTCTGGACGTGAAGGAGGGCCTCTCAGGCAGGAGAGGGGCAGCATGCAGCTCAGGAAAGGGGTGATGTGCCTAGACCTAACAAAGCACCAAAACTGTGTGTCAGTAAGGGGATTGGGCTGCAAAGGCTGCTTAATACTGAGGAACGATTAAGAACACAAAAGAGCAGGATGAAGCGGTGTGAATAGGAACCGTGTGTCCCTGATCACACAAGGGTCTTAAAGTTGGGGGATGGATTAAGCTCGGAGGGAAAGTGTCTGGAACGGAGAATTAGAAAGCTACTCTTTTTTAATTGAATTTGGTGTGTAGCTATTGGCATGCTACGGATGAGCCAGCATTTCAAAGCAAAGGTTTTATCAAAGGAGAGGAATCCGACTTTTACTCTTCACCTTGCGTTTGAATGACCACAAAGATGGCTTTAGTTTAGCCTCTTAGACTGCCAACTGTTGCAGATTTGTAACTTTGTGTGGTGGCTGATGCCAAAGATTGGTGACAGCATGAAGAAGAGTGTGGGACTACTGGAATCTTTCCTTCAGACTCACAATTGTTAGCAGTTGTTTGGTTGATGTCTTTTCTTGGCTTTCACTGTAAAGAGCAAATACCTTTTAGGCAACCTTTTGTAAAAATCAACCTGTGTTGACCACTGATATCAGTTTAAAGAAAGGTGACTTACAAATGCAGTCCTATAGTAATTTTTGTTGCTATAGATGTCTGCAAACAAAGGTTAGTATGCCTCTGAGCCTGAAGTCAATATTTAAATATTGTATACAATGTGTAAAATTTACAGATGTTTCAAAAGTACCAAAACACTGACATAAGAACAATGCTGTCAGTATAACCACACAAATTCCTTAATTTATCTCCTGCATAAGCAACTAATATCTGAGCTGGAAAAGCTTTCATGAAAAAAAAATTCAAATGGAGAGATGAAGGTAAAAGTACAGATTTCACTTCCTCCTTTCTCTTACTTTTTCACCAGTGTTTAAGAGAGTCTGAAAAAGATCCACAAAGTGTGCACACAACCAGAGGTGTCACTTGTCAACAGGCAAACCAAGCAAATGCCACAGCAGTGATTAGATTGCACTGATCACACCCCTTCAACACTCATTTATAAAACTGAACACATGAAAGTGAAATCTTTTACATTAAAACATTCTAGTAAAAAAGAAAGAAGTGGAGAAAGCAAGACATTGTAGAGAAAAATAGTTTTAGTACTCAGTACTCAGACATATTAAAATCATAATGATTTGTTTTCCTGCAGTGTAACAATAGCAATAAACAATTTTCGTTGGTTTGCAACGGTAAGCTGTGTCCAGTTTATTGTTAGATTAAAAATGTTGCTATACCCAGCTTAGCAGTCATGCTGAAAAAGCTCAGTAAAGCTCTGTATGCAGCTTATTTGATCTGCAAAAGTGCCCTGATAGAAGCAATCACATACTGTCTGCAAGTTGATTTCAGATAAATATAATATTTCATTAATTTATTAGTCCAACCTGGGGAAGATTGATTTCCCAACAAGGTTGCTGGTTCGAGCCTTGGCATTGTCAGTTGGCATTTCTGGGTGGAATTTGCATGTTTTCCTTGTGTTCGTGTGGGTTTCCTCCACAAGTCCAAAAACATGTGGTGAATTTGGTAAGCTAAAAAGGAATGCATGTTTGTGGATGTTTCCCAATGACGGGTTGCAGCTGGAAGGCATCCACTGCGTAAAACATATGCTTGAAAAATTGGCAGTTCATTCTGCTGTAGATACCCCAGATAAAGGGACCAAGTCGAAAAGAATATGTATAGATGAATCGAAAAATGTGGGTTTTTTATTTGTTGCTGTTAAACATCATTAATATTTCATCTAAATACTCTTTCATCTAAATACTAGCATTTGTCTAGTAATTTTAAATTTAGCCCTAAAGATGTGATATGAACATCTATCAACACCTTGTGTTTGTTGGGTATATTTTTAACTGCACAAATCTTATAGAATCCTAAATAATATAAAAATAATGAAATGTCAAATTTCAGGAGCAATTGGTCTCTATAAATGTTTTATGTTTGCTAAGTGATGATAGTCTGTTGATGAACACATTTTAGGCAACTTTGCGGCCGGATTTTTAAATTAGTTAATATATATATTTTTTTACAGTTTTCCCTTGTTGATTTACACTGTAGAAGATCAAAAGAAACACTATATAGTAAGTAATTTTGAGCAAGTGGCATATTTGATCAATTGAGCTAGTTAAAAACTTGTGGAAAATCGTAATTTAAGGTGTAAAAAGAACACATATTTTTTAAAGTAATGCATAGACAATCAAGTTTTTCTATTTCTATTAAATTCTGAGTAAAATGGTTCTCTAAAATTCTACATAAATAATAAAATTTTTAAAACTGACATGTAAAGCAGCATTAGAATGTTGGTTAAACTTTTTTTATATATACTTTTCACATTGAAGAAACAACCTAATCTCCTGTGTCAAGCATCAAAACTAATCTGACCTACAAACCTGTAATTAAAGCTGCATCACACTGAAATTCTTTTTGTTGCTTTAAGGGAACAACAACAAAGTTGTACAAGGAAAAGTAAAACAAAGAGACAATAGACACTGTGTATTACAGCCTCACAAAACAAGGAGGTCGCCTTGTGGACATTAAATCTTTCTGCTGCACCGCTTCTCTCATGTGTCCAATGACAACTCCCCAGGTTCACCTTTGTGCTGGGTCTTCACCCCGACTGCTCCTTGGGGACTGGCGGTCATGCGAGTCTGAACTCTGCTTCCCTCGGACGACAATACAGAACGCCCTCGATCCCTCTCCATTTCCTTGAAGGGCTAAGCATGTCCACAGCGAGGTCAGAGGGGGCATCCAAAAGTGGATAACAAAGCTTTGAAAAGCTTTGCCACTTGAAGATTGCCTGACAGAGCGATTGGGTCCCTTCCCCCTTCCATCTGAAAGTGTGGGTTGTCAGTTTTGCCCACCCTCAGATCAGGCCCTGGAGCTTTCTCTGTGGTCGTCAGTGATACAAAGAAAGTCCTTGCCTCAAAGAATGAGCCCACTTGTCTATATACAGTACATGCTGTAACAACAGACATTGCGAGGCTGATGAATGAACAAGTGTTCGTGCTCTTGTTATGGTAACATTTAGAGCAGAGACAAAGATTGGCTTGAGGTAATTGCTAGGACCACATGGGAATGCCATCACACTAACAATAAACTAAAAGAAGCTAATTCTCTAATGCTATAATGATTTCATCTGCATTGGTTACTTTTAATTTAAATATTCAGCATTATATTTATATTTAATATAAATATTCACCAGAAAACTATGCAATAAAGGTATTTGTCAGAATGCAGTCGCAGAATAAAAGAAGCCTTATAACTGCTAACATCCATGGAATCTTTGTTTTATGTTTTTGACTAGAACTGAAAGACCTCATCCTGCTAGGAACTTTATGTTTGCCAGAGCTTTCTCTCAATGTCCTTCACTTGTGCAGAAGATCCCAAAATATAGTTCTGACTTGGGGACATTATTTTTTATCTCATTGAATTTTCAGGAGGGAACCTACTCAGGAGAATATTTGGACAATACCCTAAAAGTAAGCCTGGAATAAGACCATGAAAGAACCAATTGGAAATAGTTCTATAATGAAATAAACATTTAGCCACATCAACTGCGCCTGCAGGCATCTGAGCATAAATCTAAGCTTTAACACACCAAACCCATGGCACCCCACCACAAACTAGAAGGTGCATGTGTGAGGAGACCTACCTTTGTTTACCTGCAGATGGCAGTAGTCTTTATTTTATTTTATTTTCATTCTATGAACAGAACCTAGAAGTGGGCTCTTGAACTCAGCATTTCAGAACTATTTTCCTTTTGTCGCTCACCACCACATACATTTACATTCATGCATTTGGCAGACACGACTTATAGAAGCGACAAAGCGACTTACAGAAGTGGAAATCACCAATGCCCCTGAGATTGATCCCAGAACCTCATACATGCAAAGCATGCGCTCTACCACTGAGCTACACCCCACCTACATAGGGATTCGCTTTTGTGAAAATGTTTGACAATCTGCAAATGTCTCTTGTGCTGTCAGCTGTTGTTTTTTCTCATACCATAGCCTGAACAGCCAGTTCACTCTTAACTCTTCTTTTGCTTGTCGTCCACACACTTTGATTCAATGTCTGATTAGCTCATCAGAGTGCAGTTTTTCTCTGATTACCACAACAAGGCTGACGCAAGCCCATCAAAAGCTGTCAAGAGCAGACCTGCCAACCTGCGTAAAAAACCAAAGTGCCTCATTGACATCCAACAACTTCCCAACAATAAAAGAGTTTCTTTATTTCTAACAGACATTTTGCAAATGCCATAGACATGTCATACTTATAAAACCATGTGTGATTGCACCTAAAGGTTTGTTTTATAATTGTCAGAAATATTTGCTCTAAACTGAGTTTAAATTGTGTGGAAACCTGTAGCTCTGAACTGTTTAGCTGTTGAACAGATTGAAACTAAACATGCTAACTTTAACTTATATTAACAGTGTGTGATTACTTTTGTAGTCTTCTCTAAACTCACTATTTGACATTAAGATTTTACCTTTTTCAGTTTTTTTTCTTTTCTTTTTTTTTTTTTTGACAGAGCTTTATTTAGGGGTCGTTCAAACTACGTTGTATAGCATGCTCACTAACACCTAGGGTACCAAGGCTAAAACATAGACTACATCTAAAACATAGACTTTCAACATATGCTACATCCATGTATGTGAAATAATAATAATAATAGTAGTAATGCCTTCAATTTATATAGGGCCTTGGTAGACCTCAGCTGCCCTGTGGCAGTCTGTCAGGACGTGACTGCTATTCTGCGCCTACGACCTCCTGACCACCACCAAACACACCCCACCAGTACACACATCCATACTGGGCAATGTGGGTGAAGTGGCTTCACAGATGAACCGCAAAAAAAATTTCCCACATACCGTCCTGGTCAGGACAAGTGGGAGGTGGAGTGCACCGTGTGTAAAGCTGGCACATATGTCTCAGTGTCTAATAAAGGTGATGCCGGAGATCTCAAAGCTCACATGGACACCGAAAAACATAAAAAAGCTGTGTAAGGTGATAGTTCTTCTGCAAAGTTCAGTTCTTTGTAAGACCTGCGAAAACAGAGGGTTCAACAGTGGGTTTTCCAGCACACATATTGAATAATCGTGCACACCATGAGGTAGGGACGATAGAAATTGACATTGAGAATATCGTATTCAAAATCTACCAGTACCAGTATTATGATTTTGTTGAGATTGACTACAGAAGGATGCGCTCTCACAGCAAGAGAAGGTGACTGTCATTATTCCCCAGCATTTAGGATGTTACAGATGTTTCCAGCTTTAAAGGCACATTTTCTGTCTATATAGATTATTTTTGTTTGTTAAGTTAGTATCTTTGTGAGACTTATTTTATTGATCTTATGACAGTTATTAAGAGATATATTGTTGAAGCTGGATTTTCTAACAGAAGAGTTCATATCTAGAACATTATTTCATATTATTTATTTATTTGAAAAGATTCTAAGAGAGCTATGATGGGCTCCACAACAGATCCTTGAGGAACTCCATACTCTACTGCTATTGTGTCTGATGAGTCTCCATTTACATGAACAAACTGACTTTGGTCAGAGGAAACTGTCTTAGAGCCTGGCCCTGGATGCCTGCATCGTTCTTTAGTCTCTCGAGGAGAATCCTGTGATCACAATCAAGTAATAGGTCATTTGAAACTTTTACCAGCACAGTCTCTGTGCTGCGATGCGCTCTGAATACAGACAGACTGAAGATCTTCATAACAGTTGCTCTTCTGTAAGAAGGAGCTGAGCTGTGCTATTACAACTTTCTCTAATGTTTTTGACAAGAACGAAAGGTTAGAGATTGGCCTATAGTTTGATAACTCAGTAGGATCCAGGTGCGTTTTCTTGATTAGAGGTTTAATTACTGCATTTTTAAGCTGTTTAGGAACGTAACCTAGCGATAGAGATGAGTTTATAATATTTAGAAATGCTTCTTGAGCTATTTGTAGCAATTCGTTAAGTATTTTTGTTGCTACAGGATCAAGAGAGCATGTTGTTGACTTAGATGCTGTGATTATTTTCAGCAGTTCTTTCAGGTCAATATTTGAACAATTTTGCAGCGAGTGAGACAAAGGTATAGAATTTCAGTTAAGCTGCTTAGCATTCAAAATGACAAAAAAGTACTTTTAACATGTCAATATTTTGATATTTAATTATTTACCCATTTAATGTCACCAGTTCTCTATTATCCACAGAAGGTGTTTTGAAAATGCCGAACTGTTTAAAAAATGTCTAAGAAGAATTTTCTCAAAGGTCAAAAAAAGGCAAGGCAATTTTATTTATATACATTTTCATTCACTATGGCAATTCAAGGTGCTTCAAAGAAGATTAAAACAGATCATAAATAAAAGACAATAAAAAAGATCAGAGATAAAAGCAAGGGATTAGACACTAAACACATTAGAATTCACAGAATAAAAGAAAAACAAGTTCACAAGTGCGGTGCTGTTTCGGACAGCAGTCCTCAGTCAGTAAACTCACATTTAAATAGATGAGTTATTATTAGTCTCGATTTAAACGCGACTAAAGTCTCTTCTGAGAGCTGGTTCCACCTGCGAGTAGCATAGTCACTGAAAACATACTCTCCCTTTTTGGAGCTAACCTGTGATAATTCTAACTGATTTGAACCTAATGAGAAAGGACCTCAATATTCTGACCATCTTAGAAATCTAAAAGAAGCAGACATTCTGAAATTTGGAGGCACAACATTGACATTTACATAGTACATTTTTGTTATATAAAATACCCACTTTTGAAAAGGAATTGTCCTAAAATACTTCAGATCGATGTGCAGGTTTGATTTGCACCTACAGGAAACATTGGTTGAGGTTATTACTGCTACAGGAAGGACAACCAGTTTTAAGTGGAAAGGTTCACATATTTTTTTCCACCCTGCACAGTGAATTATTATTACGCAGACTTTGTTTTTCTAGCTTAATGAATATCAGAGCACATTTTGTGACCAATGTATGCAAAACTCCTTGCAATTCTAAAGGGTTCACATACATTTTTCTTGCAACCGTATGTTAAATCTGGCAGAACTGGAACATTTGATATAAACCTTTCTTACGTCGCACTTAAGATTATTCGCTTGGATGCTACAGATAACTCCTCTCCATTATCATCACCTGTAACTGTGACCTCAGAGAGCTGCTTGAGAGGCCCCTCTTTGCACCAGGGTGGAGCTGGGGGGCTGAAGTGTGCCGTCCGCCTGCCAAAAGCCTTGGTCAATGGGCATGTAGGAGATCAATGCAAGCCCCTGAAAATCCCATTAGGTCCCAAAGGCACTTGTTGCCTTGGCTTAGACCTTTGCTATCTGTTCTGCCCAAGGCTACATCTTTCTCTTTGTCTACCTTGTCTTTTTCTAAGATTTTATCGCATTAGTTCCAGGGGAAGTTAGAATTCGGCAATTATAGCAAGTTCTGTGATGCTGGCAGAACCAAGAAGGGGAGGGAGAATCAGGGCAAAGGCCAGCTGAAGCAGAGGCCAACTGGAAGATGATAAAATTGGAAAGGCATCTCGGTTTCCACAGTTAAAATGGTTGAAAATGAATTGAGACCACATATCTTGGGATTTCTTTGTAGCACGTTATGGGATCAGTCACACTGGACCTTGGAATTTAAAGTTCTAACGGAATATTAACAAAGCTTGTGTACATCAAACGTATAAGAGAGTGAATATTTTTTTAGTCTTATGTTTTCTTCAAGTGCAAATAAAAGAGTAAAAATGAAAACAAAATCCATGTCATTTTCAATGCATTTTTTTCTATTCATTTAGAAAGTAAGACTCTTTAGCAAAAAAAGATCCTAGAAATTTGGCATCAGAAAATTGCAGTGCCAGGCACCCTCAAAAACAAATCATTTCATCAACATAGTACAATTATGACACATTTCCACACAATTTGATCATATTATCCAACTTTTGAGCAGATTGAATGAAATTGAACAACTCTATTTCATCCAATAAGGTCAAATCATTTTAAATTAAATTATTATGCAATTAACATGTACACAATTTAATCTAGTTGGATCAACTTAATGTAACTATAGCACATTTACTCAAAACTGAACTCTCTCAATGTATTATAGGCAGATTGAGCCAATAAGATCAACTCATTTTTATTTGAATTGTCGGGTGCAATTAACTTGTACAGAATTAACTTTTTTGGATCAACATATTATAATTATGATACACTATTCCACACAATTGAATTACGCTATTATAACAGATTTTAGACTGAATGAACCACAGAGTAAAGTTCACATTGAGCGAAAAAATATTCACAAAACAACAGTTTAAGCTACAAATAAACACAATAATCCGCTTTATTACAATTTCAGCCCAACAAACTAACTTTGAAGCGTTAGTAGCTGTGTCAGTTGGTGTGGTGTTTAGAAAGGCAGAAACTGAAAACAGACCAGCCTTTCAACTTAGAGTTTTATTTTAAATAATAAACAAGGAAATGACCAAGAAAACATTTGATCCACAAAAGCAAAAACCTAAACTCGAACACTTTAGAACAAATAACTTACAGACACTAGACCAGAGAAGAGCACACGACATGGTGGCAGGGAGTGGCATGCAATGAAGCAGAGCAACTGAGAAAACTTTACACTATCGAGCAGTCTAACACAAGGCAGGTGGTTATAATCTCGTGCTCTAGACAAACACAAACTAAGAGTAGACAATGTAAAATGTTAAGACAAATGAAAATAGTCTAGGTAAATATAAGAATACACAATACAGTGGATCAAAAGTGACAGGCCCTGACACTAAGACAAAGACAGAGAGGAACTGAATATGAGATGCCAATTTTAATGGAGAGAGGCAGGCGCCACTCGTTCTCCTGATGAGCCTCTGACATCTCCCATCTAAATTGTCAGTCAGGTGGAGATCCTCTAATCTGAGCATGCGTAATCCAAGTAATTGACTCAATTCAGTTCTTATTAGTTGTTTTAACATAAAAAAATTAGGGAATTGTAAGTTCCATTTCATTTAGTTCAGACTGATTCAAAATAACAATGTAGAAACAATAGGCTGATTAATTTAATTTGTTTCAAAATATTGTATTTGATTTAATCAAACAACAACCAGATCAAATTGTTTTGATACACTTTTACAGGGGAAATAAGAAAGAGATCTTTTATACAAAGATGTTAAAAAATGAAACAATAGCACAACTCTGACCCATCAGCAATATTGATGATAAATAGTTACCCTGGCTGGTAATGTACAGTAATTACCAAAAATTCCAGATTGTTACGTAACAGAGAGAAAAATAGCAATTTAGGCAAATGACAATGTATATGCTGGTGGTGGTAGCAATTACAAACCGGTGAGGGAAACTGGACAACGAAATAGCCGGTAAGGGAAAATAAAGTAGTGGATGTGATTCAGGGTGCAGGTGTTATTAACACAATGAACTAGTTATATTAGGGAAAAATGGTTATGTGTGATTTAGTCTGTAATACTCAGAGTCTGAAGTGGAATTTTAGTTTACTTTAATAAAAATAAACTTTACTTTAGTTTAACTCCCTGCCATCCGCACACAACAAAGAACATTTGTGAGCACACTGTAAAAAGGAATTGTAAGGTTTACTTAAATGAAGTATGTAAACTCGTTGCCTTAATTAAATTAAGTAATTGCACCTGTTTTTACACCAAGTAATAATTACTCATTAGTTTTACTTGATTACGCTCTCTCTCTCTCTCTCTCTCTCTCTCTCTCTCTCTATATATATATATATATATATATATATATATATATATATATATATATATATATATATATATATCATATATCATTGTGTAATAACTTAAATATGTTGCTTTTGTTTGTTCGGCCCTTTTCCTGGTTTGTCTTGTACTTTTTGGCCCTTGAGTAAAAATAATTACCTGCTCTAAGCAAAAAAACATGTTCTATATTCGTCTCCTCAAAACACATTTTAAGATATTTTGAATCAAAGCAATACGGCAGGAGACTGCCCCATACACAGTTACATAATTATACCCATTCATCAATGGCTGTGTTCATGTTCAGCAAGGTCTTTTTAATAAGAGATAGATATCGGACTACTTCATAGATCATTTTTTTATATATAAGTATTTGGAATTTTTCTGTGACAATTTAAACATAATTAGTCATGTCAATACTTGCTGAACATGTACACTTGGTATTGTTCCACTACTTGTTGTCCTTTTAAAGCAACTCTGCAACTCAGTTTCTTACCAAACTATTTTGACCCTTTTTTAAGATCATCACAACACTATTTACTCAAGTAAAAATGCTAGTAACTCCAAAAAATCCTTTTGATCCGTAATCAAACTAAGCGGGTAAGATATCATATTAATAAGATATATTAGATAATATTAGATTAAAATCTAGATTGAAATTCAAATTAAACTCTTTAAAAAAATATTATTTAATGAAACAAAAATTAAACAGAGGGAAAATATGTCTAAATGTATTTTGAATTGTCAAAGAAAAAGTATGTGTTACGAAAGATTTAGTTGCTCAGCTCGCAGCATGTGCATCGCATGCTAAAGAGCACGTTAATCTTCTTGTCAGAGGGAGAATGTAAGGAGAGAAGGAAGCCTGGGGTGTAACACTACTGTAACGCCTCAGCTGCTCCGCTCACACCTCCAGACTTAGACAGCAGTGGGAGCATTGATCAATAAAGCTGCTGATCAATCGTGCCCTCTCTTTTTCGTATTCAGTGATGAGTAACCCACTCCAGTCTTGACGTAGCACTTCTTTTGCAGCTCGGGCTTCCTGTGCTCATTATTGTACAGACAGAGGGGGCTGCTGATCTCTCCTGTGGAAGCTCAGAGAGGGGCAGAGCATCCATCACTGTGCCTGAAGACCTGACACTCACTCTTTTGATGGCTTCTTGCCAGTACTCTGTCAGGAGAATGATTAACATACTACAAAACAGCCTCTCTGAGCTAACTAGAACTGCCAGAGCCTATTCACAGGCTAATGCTCAGGAGTTATCACTTCTACTTTCTGTCTATGACACACTGACAAGAACTGATGGTCATCTTCATTTCTAAAAAGTCACAATCTGTCATTAACCAACACAGTCTCAAAACATGCAGTTGTAACCTAGATTATTCCCTGTCGTTTAAAGTTTTAAGATTTTTAAAACTTTTAAGATCTTTGATTTAATCTTAAAGCATTTTAGATGTTATCTTATCAGTGGTCTAATTAAAATTTTGGAAAGTCTGTCATAAATCCATCCATCCATCAATCCATCCATCTCTTTCTTTCGATAAACCTTAAATTTCAACTTACATTCAGTTTGGAGTTCAGGAGATTTTCTTAACTAAGACCACACCCCTTAATGCATTGAAGCAACTGCCATGTGATTGGTTGATTAGATAATTGCATTAATGCACACTCACTTAAAGGATTATTAGGAACACCTGTCCAATTTCTCATTAATTCAATTATCTAATCAACAATCTGCTCAGTTACTGGGACTTTCACGCACAACCATCTTCTAGGGTTTTCAAAGAATGGTGTGAAAAGGGAAAACATGTTGTATGCGGCAGTCCTGTGGGCAAAAATGCCTTGTTGATGCTAAAGGTCAGAAGGGAATGGGCCGACTGATTCAAGCTGTTGAAGGGCAACTTTGACTGAAATAACCACTTGTTACAATCGAGGTATGCAGCAAAGCATTTGTGAAGCCAAAACACGCACTACCTTGAGGCGGATAGGCTACAACAGCAGAAGACCCCACTGGGTAACACTTATCTCCACTACAAATAGGAAAAAGAGGCTACAATTTGCACAAGCTCAACAAAATTGGACAGTTGAAGACTGGAAAAATTTTTCCTGGTCTGATGAGTCTGGATTTCTGTTGAGACATTCAAAAAGTCAGAATTTGGCGTAAACAGAATGAGAACATGGATCCATCACGCCTTGTTACCACTGTGCACGCTGATGGTGGTGGTGTAATGGTGTGGAGGATGTTTTCTTGGCACACTTTAGGCCCCTAAATTGTTTCAATGTCATGGCCTTCCTGAGGATTGTTTCTGACCATGTCCATCCTTTTATGACCACCATGTACCCCTCCTCTGATGGCTCCTTCCAGCAGGATAATGCACCATATCACGAAGCTCAAACAATTTGGAATTGGTTTCTTGAACTTGACAATGAGTTCACTGTACGAAAATGGCCCCCACAGTCACCAGATCTCAACCCAATAGAGCTCTTTGGGATGTGGTGGAATGGGAGCTTCGTGCCCTGGATGTGCACCCCACAAATCTCCATCAACTGCAAGATGTTATCTTATAAATATGGGCCAACATTTCTAAATAATGCTTTCAGCACCTTGTTGAATCAATGCCACGTAGAATTAAGACAGTTCTGAAGGTGAAAGGGGGTCAAACACTGTATTATTATGGTGTTCATAATAATCCTTTAGGTGAGTATATATAGATAGATAGATTTATTTATAACATTTATCTAGCTTCTTTTAACATTACTCTATATGACATCAAACCACACCTCGCTTTACCACAGCACTCTCCTGCTGCTGCATTGAAGCATCAAAACACCTAAAGATTTCATCATTAATTATTCAGAATATGTATGTAACAATTGTACTTATTATGCAATGTAATTAAATAAAATGTGACACATATTTTTAGTCATGGCTTTCAGTTAATTAGATCAACTACTGAGTAAATGTTTAAAGTCAATTATTAAAGTTGGCTTGCTTAATTTACATTTAACACATTTCTTTTTTTAGCAGGCTACGTTCGATGATGTTTGAAGTTTGCTGAACACTCTTTACTTGAGTAAGATTTTGAATTTTCTGAAATAATTCAATTGTTTGGAGATCTACATTTTTTCTTTCAACTGTTCTCCTTCTTCTCTCTGTATTTGCTTCAAGTGCACTGACCACAAATGTAAAACAAGTCCAACAACCCCAAAACTGGAGCGCACTCCAAACACTCCAGGCTAATTTTGGTGATCCAGCTTTCCTCTGGTGAAACTTGACCTGTGTGCATTGGTCCAGAATGCAAGGTTTTATTCCCGAAGGCTTCAGAGGTGCCACCTTCTTGCCATTCTTTTGTGTGTTTATAGAGGGAACAGATTATGTGGTCATGTTTAAAAAGCCGGAGAAATAACTCCCCTTTGGAAAATACTTAAATGGTAGTCAAAGAATGGGATCCAGTTTTTTCTGCATTGGGAGAACACTGGGCTTGGGCCTTCAGGTTGCTCCAGTCACCTGGTGTCCCTACCACCCAGCAGGACATGCTTTCATCTATTGTTGGTGAGCAGGGAATGGGCGGTGTTTTGCCATGCAGCTGGTTGAGGCCGCCGATTCCCAAACCTCCCTTCCACCCCATGCAGCCAAAGCAACTTCTAATAATTAGTTATGTGAAAAGGTTTGCATTACACAAACATAAATGGACAGAATTAGATTTGTTTCAAATATGGGATGTCAATGGTACTGTCAAACCTTACTTACAAGCTGTGTACTTCCTGTCGAAAACCTTGGATTATTACCAATTATACTGTATTTATTAACACCAACTGGTTCAAGGAAAGGAAAGATTTTTTTAATGGTTACAACATTACAACATAGTTTTAACATTACTCTTAATATAAATATTAAAGTAAAAAAACTATCAGCTGGGTATCAGCTAGAGAAGCAGGATATGGGGCTTTTTTAATGTGGACTCTCTTTATACTTTTGAACTGGAGATAGCCTGTCGGGATCTTAATCACTGGCCTTCGGAGGTAACCGCAGTCTTCAGAGGCCAAGGATAAAGAAGCCGCAGCCATTCAAGAAGCTGTTGATAGTGCTCATTGTTCGCACCGCGATGGCTTGGGTAAGCAAGGTAAATAAATGGCAAACAAAAGCCGCTGCGAAGAAGGCCCTGTGGGGGTTCATGGTGCCAGTGCCAGACGCACCTTAGAGGAAGTGTGATTCCCCACTCTCCCTCATCAGATACTGGTCTCACACAGGAACCCTGATGAAGAAAAGGTCACAATTAGTGCTGAAAAACATCTGGAGGAAGAATGAAATTAAAAGCATTGAGATGATTCTGCTGCAAAACGTTTACTTCAATTTACTATCAGAAGACATTGTTAAATCTTTCATGTCTGTAGATTACCTTTCCGTTGTTCTCAATGAAAACAATAATTGAAAATACAAGAACTTGATTGTTTTGAACAACTAATACATGTAACATCTCAAAAGCCATCCAACAGTTTCCCCTTTTCTTCTTATTTGAAAGAATTTTACAAGCAGGGCACCAATATTTTGAGTCACCTTCAACTATTTACACTGTAAAAATTATAATCTAGAAAGGAAAAAATATAATTGTTAAAAAAATAACCTTAAATTTGTCTTTTATCTAAGGAAACATTCATTCATCTTCATGTCGGATATATCCCCTTTCGGGGTCGCCACAGCGGAATGAACTGCCAACTCTCTGGCATATGTTTTACACAGCGGATGCCCTTCCCTGCCGCAACCCATCGCTGGGAAACATTCACACACACATTCACACTTTAACCACTATGGCAATCGTTCTTATTCAATTCACTTATACCGCATGTCTTTGGACTTGTGGGAAAACCGGAGCACCCGGAGAAAACCCACGCGATCACGGGGAGAACATGCAAACTCCACACAGAAATGCCAGCCGAGCCTAGAACCAGCGACCTTCTTGCTGTGAGACGATCGTGCTACCCACTGCGCCACCGTGACGCCCTCTAAGGAAACATATTTCAACCAAATATTTGAAATATTTTACTATAAATAACTGATTCACTGTTGATGCCAAATGCTGATTGGTGGTCATTTTTAGCCAATAATACATGTTTAAAATGTATAATTTCAGGATTCTTGATGGGAAAAATTTATTCAGTTTCTGAATAAACATAAAATGTACTTCCAAGCTAAAGTCTCCTTGTGTTTTTAATCCACAAGTGCCTGTTCAAATACATTATGTATCTGCATAATTTATGCACTCCGGTTATAATTATATTCAGCCTAACTGCATTCAGCATTCTTAAACAAATAGACCTTGCAAACGTGATTAGTCTAGAGCCTGAGGCTGAATTCATAATTGTCCTCTTTCGATCTAATCACCATTTTAAAAGATTGTGTAATTAGATATATGTGGGAGTTATTATTGAGAAGGAAATATATACATAAATATATAAATATATATATATATATATATATATATATATATATATATATAGTATATATATATATATAATATATATATATATATATATATATATATATAAATATATATATATATAATATATATATATACTATATCTATATATATATATATATATATATATATATATATATATATGTCTATATAATGAAGCTTTTATTTTTCAATTATGTGCCAATATGTTGCATTGAGCCATCTGCTGGATTTGTCTGAGTAGAGTAATGTGATCTGGGGAGAATCTTGTGATACAAAAGAATGACGTTTAAAAAGTAGCTAAAATAATCTAATTTATCAAAAATATTCTTAATCAATTTTTTTTTAAGCAGATCTTTCAAATCTAAATACTGGAAAATGCCTTCATGATGAGGGGGGTTAGTTTGTTTTTTAGTTTCTGTTTTGTCTCAGTTTTTTTTTTAGGTACTGTCTGGCAATGGATCTTATGTTTGTATATTCTTTATGCTGGGGAAGTGACTAGCACCTGCCTCAGTCAGCGAGGCTCCCAGGGGCCTCACGGAGGGAACTCCTATTTACTCTACCTGATCCTCACTAGAACTTTGAGAAGCTGCATTGAAAGTAACTGCTAAAGAAGCGCTATATAAAAACCTATTGATTGATTGAGAGAATGAGATCCCATCACAAACGTTTCTGTATTAAAATATGGAGAATAAATGTAATACTTTAGTCAACAAGTCATGAGGACTTAGTACGTAGCCAATCAATAGTAGCAATCAGAAGTCTTTTATTTGTTTAGAGCAGTATTGATGTAACCCTACAAATATTGGATGCTTTTGGACTTTTGGACAGTAGTTCCCCGAATAAGCTTGAGTAGAATATGATAATTTTCCTCAAGAAGGCCCAAAACTAGCAAACTGAGATGCAGTAGCGCTTCTTACTGAGTCATTGTGCCAAAGTCACAAACAAGTGGAAAATCTAAATATATCAATTATTACAGTTATATAAACATTAATATGTTAAAACTTCTTAAAAACAATACTGTGTGAAATGTAACTTTTTTCTATGTTTCATGCACAAAGACGAAGAGGTAGCTCTGACTAAAAGGGTCACAAAAGAGGGAGCTTTATTTGAAGTTTATTTCTTAAATCATTAAGAAGTCATTATCTTAAATAATGATAACCACTAGGATGTTTTCATTCTTCTGTAAATTAATTGAATTGCCTTGGCTTGGCTATTATAAAACTTAGGCTGATAATTGTCTGAGCAATTTTTATCCCTTGTAATATTACAGCTACAGCCCAGTTCTTGTGTCTCTAATCAACAGTATTCACGTGTATACCTTAACCTCCAGTATACCTTAACCCCCTTAAAATATATACCCTGTATCCCCCTTTAAAAAAATAACTTACCTTTTTTGCAGGTAAATGTGATCAGCTTTAACCTTTTGACATCCAAAACAAATGTTCTCAAAAATAGCTATTTGGGTCATAATCATAGGGGAACCTCTTTTGATGCCATTCATTACTAGTTTCTAACAGTGCTATTTAGAACTAATCACAATTAGATTCAAATACAATGCACTTTTTAGGTGCCATATAACACTGTTTTTCCCAACATCCAACATTGATTGGTTATATCCAGAGAGAAAAGTTTATCTTAACCAGAAGAGCTCCTGTGAGCATGCTGATGTGTGTTATCATGGACGTGTTGCCCTAAAATAAATAATAAACAAAATAACTGTTTACTCTCGATTATAGTTTTTATTATCATTGAGAGCCAAATTCCATGTTATTATTACAATTTTTTATTTACATAGCATGATAACATGATATACCATTAGCACATATTGTTGAAAGGGTATGCCATTTGTTGTCTGTTAGCACATAACACGATTTTATGAAGGAGTTTTAGCCATTCGTTCATTTAGATACAAGTTTTGACAAAAAATTAATTGTGCAAGGTAAAAACTTGTAGCATTACAAAATGTATCAGCAACTGTCAGACATCACTTTGGTTGTTATTTGCAGAAATTTGTGCAAATATCACTTTAAATAAAATAAGAATAGAGACTCATTAGCACACATGAACTGACACAAATGCTCACTGAACCCTCCATAATGAGGGTTTGCACGAGTGACAGTGGCTTCACTCATCTCACACCCTCATTTTAGCTGAAAGACAAAAAAAAAAAAAAATTGAAAGAGTATTGTTTGAGGGAACAAAAGTCGTCTTTTAGAATTATGAAAATGCACAAAACAGGGAGTTTTTCCTCTCCTGATACACCATCAATCATTCCTAACTCTTGCCATCCATTCCAATGCAATCTATGGGCATTTTTTGTGTGGAGATGTCAGTAAAATACTTGTTCTCTTCATCTGTCATGTGAAGACTGATTGCTCTGCCTATTTTTGCATGTATTATGGTAAGAACTCAGACAGCAACAAACCCCTAAAAATAAAAATGTGAAAATGAAACTTAAGGTAAATTATATTTATTAAAAAAAACTAAAAATTGAAAGCCTGCCTTGTTCAAAGCTAACAGCATTTGCTCCTGACTATTTGTAAGTAATCAGACTATGCACAAGTTTAAGGGTAGGCTGTCGCTCGGCTGCCATTGGCCGAGTGTCATGCAGGCCATTGAGAGGATTTATGCTTGTGTACTTTATTTTGTTTTGTATAAACAACGGCGCTACGCATTACCTTTATCGGTCGCAGCCTATAATGATTATTCCTCCCTAAAGTCCTCCCATCTGTCCCCATTTCTGCAGCCCGAGCCTCATTCAGAGGCCTGACAGGGAGTAGCGCTAGAAAAAAGTAAATTGGTAGGGGGCCCTCATTTCACACCAAACTTCGATTGTGCCCTTCTGAAGTAAAGCACTCTTCTATAGCTTTTTGATAGGCTTTCAATCCCAACCCCACTGACAAGGTTTTCTTTAGGAGGGGTTGAAGTTGTGGCTTTTCTTGGCTCTGGAGTTGGGGGCTTACCACAGAGACTTAAGCAAGACCAGAGGTGGTTCCTTCTGGAAAGGGGGGTGGCACCGGAGGAAAGGAAAAACTGCAGCAGATGGGGCTGATTGTGCTCCCTACGCAAATTAAGAAGAGAGACATCTGCAGGCGCAACATACTGGTGGTCCGAGGCAATTAAGGCCGGGGCATGAAGTGGGGGGGAGCACAGGACAGAGGAAAAGACAGTCCTGCCTGCCGGTGCATAGAGATGAAGTCAGGCTCACATTACAATGAGCCCGGATACAATAGAGGGAGCCGTCCAAGTGGAGATGGGGAGACGAGCGGGGGGTTGAAGATTAATGTACGGTGAAGCCGGCAACAACACTTTGTGGAGCCAAAATAAGAGGTGGGGCCTTCGGGGATGAATTGAGCCTGAGTTATAAAGTGTGTCCTTTTCTGCTGCCTTGCCCATTCGAGGCCTGAGGTCATTTACAGAGGTGACAGCTTAGACGTGCACTGTTTTGGATTTAATGTGGAGCATTTTCACCCATTTTTCTCCTCGCCCGTCCCCCTTCAGCTCTGGAGAGGTGACGTGACAAAGCGGGGTCATCCCCAGGATTAGACCCCTTCAGCGTAGCCTTTATTTTTTTGCTTGGTGCTGAGGGGGGAACTTGGGATGAGGGAAGAATGTAGCCATGGTGTTTACAGGCTCATCTCTCCAGGGATATATGTGTGCAACAATGCCATGCACAAGTAGATTTGCATAACTCAGGCACATCTAAACAGGCACAAGTTGTTTTAAATAACTGGGGCAACTAACAGGACACAATTGTTCGCCGGGCTTATAAAACACAAATCCTGCTCTCATTAGTGAGTGACTGTGCCATACTCATGACACTCGTGCAGGTGCGGCTGAACTGATTCAAGGTCACTATTTCACTTGTTGGATTGTTGAGGTGTTTATGCTAATTCCAGTTTAACGCTTGAGACACTAAAACAACTGTTATCTTCAATCACAGGTGTAGACACTATCTGTCAAATAATCTCTTTGGTATCACTAAAATGCCAGCACTGTCATATAAAACACAACTTTTTCAAATCTTCTTGTGTGACCTTGTTTGGTAGTATTGTCTGTCCTATTCTCTCTCAGTGTGCGTTTTCTCATTTGGTTCAGCTGATGCACCGATCACACTATGAAAACCACTCCATTGACCTTATATAACATGAACGGAGTGTACATGACATCACCATTAGGTTTCTGGCAAAGTTAAATGAAGCTCAAAATGGACATAGCCAGTACTTGAAAACAAAAAGAGTAGGGATCCGGCCAAAGTAAAGGAGTCTGATTGGTTGAAGGTTTACATTTATTTTCTTAAACAAACAAAATAAAAAATTATTCATGTTCATGTTCATAATGTTCATGACGATCAAAACTAGTGATCTGAATCAACAAACCTAAAGGACGTGAAAACATGTTTTTTCTTCAGCTACAATAATGGTAAGTTTTAACTCTGGAGTGAGAACTTGCTTCTTTTAGAGTCAGCCTCAAGTGGCCGCTCTTAATAATTGGAAGTTCGATCACTTTCTATTATTATGCATGGGGAGGGAAAGCGAGAGGTTGCCCCCTGATGGGATCATAAACAGGAAGATCCAGTCTATGCAGTGAGATTTCGGATTCCACCTCGACAGAAGTTCGCTGAATTCAACTTTGACCTGCTATACCACATCATGTTACATGACTACTTAGCACAAAATTGGAAAAGTGCAAGCATGTGTTTAATGAAATCTTGCTTTAAAGCTAGATTTTATTTTTTAGGGCTGTAGTGTTGGTGCAAAGTACATTAGAAGGAAAACTGCTGCCGTTTGGATCGTTTATGTTTAGAACTTGACTGATACTCATCTGATTAGACTCCCTATTCTAGAAATCTTTTTCCTAGCCTCAGTGCTTAGTTAGCGTCTTCTCACCTTACTCTATTACTCTTACCATTACATTACTCTGTCTTGTCGGGCTGTTTGTGTACCTCCTGGTCACATTGTTCTCTGCCACATCTGGGCAGAGGAATCCCGGGAACTAACTGTTCTGTTAGCTGTCTTCTGATCTGATCCCGATTGGATTAACTTTTGTTGTCGCATTTTTAAATTGAGAACTTCAGTCCAACTTCTTCAAGTCTTTTATAAAATGGAACTGAATGGTGGAATACATATCTTGCAGCATTAAACTTACATTACCAAGAAGCATCTTAGAAAAATGAGTAGCTATCATGTGTATGCCAGCAACACATCAATAATAGGCTCAAGCATTGACATTTGGCTCAGTTCTTCTCTGTCTGTGACATCAAAATGAATCACATTTTGAAAGCATCTCTAAGTCCTAAACTAGAACAAGTGCAGGCTCTTTTTATTTGGCAGTAAAATGGATTATGTTTGGTTATGTAATGATCGGGTCAACAGCAATGTTATGGCATCATTGTTTCAACTTCATCTTGTAAAAGAAAAACCATTGATTGAGATGTGTGTGCTATAGTGTGTCATTCATGGCTGCTTTTGCAAGTTCTCACATCAGCTAATGGATTGTACAGTATGGCCGTGTTTCACAGGCTTCAATCGATGCAGAAAACAGACAAAAAGATTTTATCTGGAAGCAATGGGTAAACCACTTCAATCTTCAATGTTTATCCATGTTGGTTAACAATGGAATTTAATATGATCTAATGATTTGTGTTTGATCCCCTACAAGAAAGGTTTTTATCAAATGGACCCAGATGAAGCAAAATCAGTCAATGGGGTACTTTATTCAAAATCTAAAAGCAAAGCTGCTACTCAACAGGGCAGGGTTAACTAAGAGTTGCTGAAGAAATGTAACTAACCAGTTTCACATAGCAAAAGCTAAGTGTAGACACAACTCTGGGTGCACACTATCAGCCTCCTGGTGACAAGCAAAACAGAGGTGAGTGAGTTACTCCATCACATGGAAAAACAGGGGATCTAAAGGGCACAAGAAACACACAGATAAATCAAAAATAAACTATGGTAGCTGTAACTAGCATGAGCAAAGAGCATGTGAAATAGTTCGCAAAGTTACTGAAACAGATCAAGATCAATCATTATATATATTTTTTTCTTTTTTTTTTACATTTAATACTGTAATTTTTATGTGTTTAAGGTGTGTTGTGTGTTTGATTATACTCTGCACAGTGGTTTGGAGTGTGGGTCTTTAAAAATAACTCTTGAATAGTTTGTTTCAATTGTTGAATGATAAACTTTTTCTATCAGGAAATCACTTATGACTGTCCGTCAAAATGAGTCGGACTGTACTCCAGGGTCATATTAAACGAGTGTGAAGAGTTTTGTCTGTGAACATACAATTCAAATCCTAATTGCTAGGCCAAAGGACAACTATTATGGGGGTTATCCGAGAGGCTACCCTCATCTTTGAAGAAATGCTACTCAGACAAAAGACCCAATTACTCCCAATTGTCAGGGGGCTCGGAAACAGGCAATGCCTCCTCGAGACTGAAACGAGATCCTGGTCTGTGGTAAGCCTGTGGTTTCTTCACCTTTTTGTCGCTTCTATCCCTCCATTGGGTCAGACACCTAGAGTGTGAGGTTTACTCCAAAAACCCAGCTAAATGGGTGTAGGGTCCCCCTTTAGCTTCACACTGAAGGAGTCTGCTTTCAAAGACCCACTAGAGGATCCTTTTGAAGAGCCAGAGGCCTGAGGTTACTCATCCATGGACTCAATGAATCCTTTCAGAGTGGGGTACTCATACACAGGCAGACTTAACAATAAGTGTTTGCTCACAAGAGGCTGCCTGGTGCATGAAGCCCGAGCCTTATCATCATTCCACAAACTGCCCATCATCTCAACAATTACTTCAATCAACTCATCAGAACAAAATAAAGAACTTGGAACATTTTAGAATCCAGAAGACATCCAGTGGCTTTCCATCAATTGAATGTAATTATAAGATAGGATTAATAGGTTTTTAAGATATTGATCTTAAAAGTGTTCAAAAGGTTGCATTTGACTTTGAGGATTTTTTGTTAGATTGACTAAAAAAACACATCATATAATGTAAATAAGTGCTCAAATAATCAGAATGTTTCTCCCAGTAATCGCATGGGTTTGCTCCGGTTTCTCCCACAGGTCTAAATACATGCAGTACAGGTGAATTGGGTAAAAAAATGTCCATAGTGTATGAGTGTGTATGAATGTTTCCCGGTGGGTTGCGGCTGGAAGGACATCCACTATGTAAAACATATACCACATGAATTGCCGGTTCATTCCACTGTGGTGACCCCGAAAGGGACAAAACCGACAAGAAGATGGGATAGGTCATCCAACCAGCTTTATCCAGGTTTGCTGTCAACAGGTCAATTTTGTTTTTTGTTTTTTTAGAATAGTCATTACAATCGGCATCATGTGCTTTAATCAAACTGATTAGTTTATTTAGTCTGTATTCAATCCATTGTCATCAATTATTCCAAAGTTTATTCTGTTAGATTTGTGTTGTTGTTTTTTAAACACTACAGGCATTAAAGGTTCATAATTTTGTCTTTGAATCCGGTTTTTGATAGCTGATTGGTTTCAAGTTTGTTTTGGCAATAACATAATGGTTACTTTCGTACCCCCTTTCCCCGAATAGGGAACGGAGACGTATGCCGGTGACAACTATGGGAACTTCGCTAGCAGCACTCTACTCTCTCAATTCTCTTTTTAAGATGCCAATCATTGGCCGTGCTACATTAAATAGGTGCAGGGGTGGCACTCTTTCTGTTTGTGAAGTTGGAGCCATACTCACCCTCTAGGCAACCAGACTTACTCACGATCTTACAGTTGTGGCTGGGGGACATAAGTCTCCGTTTCTTGTTTGATGAACGGGGGTTACGAAAGTAACCACTAGGTTCCCTATCAGTCGACTAAGGTAACACCCTGCAAAACGCCACAACCTAGGTCCTTCCACATCGGCCGATGGCCAGGCAAGCCGGGCACATCAGAGGTCCGGCGCCGAGAAGGCCCTCCTCCACCCTGGCCTTAAGTATGGACTTAATTTTTAAAGGGTAATCGGACAATAAATGCTCTCAGACTGACTCATACCAGAGGAGGGAGCATCAATCCCAGAGCTGGACACCCCTTCGTACAGTTCAGACCGTCCTGTTACAGCCTAGCACAGCTAAAGGGATGAATCCAACACTCAGGTATAGGAGGCTGTGACAACCCTGAAGAGTGGGCTCACAACTGCAGGGGCCAAGGGACATCGGACGCTGTGTATGCAGCGGAGATGGGCTCCACTAGCCAGTGGGCCAAATTCTGTCTGGAAACAGCCTTTCCTATCATCTGCTGTCCTCCAAGCGTACAAAGAGCTGACCAGAACTTCTGGTACTAAATGTTCTGCATCCTTCTACATAAATTCTCAATGCTTACACTGGGCAAATTGGGACCAGGGGTGGTGCTGCCTCCTCTCCGAGCACAGCTTGGAGGTTCACTACCTGAGTTTGCCAATTTCTGCAGACTCTACGTACTGCCTCAGGGTACGGCTCAGGGCATGACCTCTAGAGAGGTGTGCTCACATGTTCAATGAGTTTAGCTACATACCCAGAAAGATACCAGGGTCAGACGGCTCCTTCTTTGTTGATCTGAAGCCCAACGGCTGAGGTGACATATGACCTTGTCTCTGTGACAAATTAACTGGGACCTCGAGTAGGCCAGTATCAGCCAGTCGTCCAGTACACTAGGATTCGAACCCTTTCCTGTATAATGGGACTAAGCCACCTCAAACACCTTTCTGAGGAGCGAGAGGACAGAGAAAACCCAATGGGAGGACACAACACTGATACACTCGACCTTCAAGGCCAACTGAAGGGGTCTATCCCGAAGGGGGTGTGCAGTAAACTGGCTTATATGAAGCTGACACATTGTATTAAAGTTAAAACCATCAATTACCAAGTTCTACCTACTTGTGTAGTAAGTAGGACTGAAACCCTTGGTTCACAATTATTTTGGTTTTTATTGTCGTTACACAATCCATAGGTTACTATTAAAAAATAGTTCAGATTTTTTTTACAGTGTCATATCTTCTTGTGAGTGAACATTCTGGCAATAATCATCATAATTTTTAACAAAAAAACATCATTTATAAAATGAGACATTTGGAATCAGCCTTGATCAAGGTGACAGTGACTGATTCTGTTTGTGGGATCAGTTCAATGGGTCAAAAACAGTGTCTGTAGTCCAACAGTAGTCCAGCAAAACCTGAAATATGAAGGAAAAATAAAAAAAGAACATAATGTAGATCAAGGATCAACAATATAGTCCTGAAGGTCAGGAGCTTTGCACATATTAGTTGCAACCCTGCTCAAGCATAATACTCTTGAGTGGTACGTTGCCAATTGGATGAGCTAACATTATGTTCAATTAATTAACTTTATATGAATTGATTATGAAGATGTTTCAGGAGCATTGCTATCTCAAAGCTTATTGAATACAGCTGTACATATACTTTGCAAAAAAACTAAATCTAAGCAAAGCTATAAAGGCTTCCATTTAGATTAAAAAAACGTGAATTTTTTTATTTTAGAAAGAATTTTAAAAGTTAGGGTATAGATTATCTAGTTTATTTGAAAAAATAAAAAAATATATACCATTTACCCAGTTTTTTATGTAGTAGACTTTAACACAAACATTCCTAATTTAGTGCTGCTTAAGTTGTTTTTTTACATCGCCTACTAGAAGAAATAAACTCTTCATTATAAGACAGAATACTAATTTAAGACCTTACACTCTGACTTAGGAACTAAAATTAAGTGCAAACTTTATTGAATTAAAGCTGTTTTCTGTAAAATATTAGCAAAAAAATCTAATTGTAAGACCAGATCGTATTATTACTTGCTTGAATTAAGGATACACTCATTTTAATGCAACATTTTCTGTAAATATTATTGTTTACTCTTGTTTACATTTTTAAGACCACTTGTGACAAGGTACGATTTGAAGTTTTCTAAATAGTTTGAAAAGACTTGCTTTGAGAGAGATTTAAGATCCAACAGCATTTGTTGTTAGCTAGACAAATTAGTTTGGCAGATTAGTATTTACTTATTTATTTTTTATTTTTTGCTTAATCTAGGAAGAGTTTATCTTTATTCGATTTTTTTTCTTGTTCTAAGAGGATGTTTTTGCAGTGTTGTCCCATCTTTTATTGCAAAGAGTATGCAGGTTGTTTGCTTCGGTCCTGTAAATGGTGTTCCTATGATCATCCAGTAAAGTGAACATATTAATTGGAAACCTCGCCTGTCTGTGTTTTTTTTGTTATTTAACCTCAGTTTTCACCCACACTGCCGCTTTGGACAAGCCTAGTTTACCTTAACTATTGTAACAGGTGTGTTTCAAGATGGTTGAACCAAAAATTTGCAGGGCTTCAAGACCAGATTTGGTGATCCCTGGTGTAGATGGATGTTCTGTGTATTATATTTATGTTTCAGCACATACCAGAAGTGTATTGTTAAAAGCTTTGGTTGATTTTTTTGTTCAGTTTTGAATTTGCAGAGCATGCCTGAATTCCTAACATAAACCTATGTGAAATATCTGCACCTCAAGATTAACAGCATTGATAATAAATCCCTACAATCAGGTTTTTGTACAGTAAGACCTCCAGGACCCATCAGAACAAAAGATCTTCTAGACTTGCCGCCCAAAAAGCTTGCGCACAACTTCATGATTTAGAGCCTTTTTGTCCCCTTGCACTCGATGAAGGACTAAAACCCTGAGGATATTTTTCCTGCTTCTGGGGAAGCTGCTGTTTCTTATAATTGTTCACTGAAGTGAATCAGCCGCCTCAAAACACTGCAGCACATTGAGAGCACTAGCAGAGGGCACGGAGAAGGTGACGAACTGGCAGTGAGAATGAACTTAATCCCCTAAGCTCTTGTTGGGGCTTGTCTTTGCTGTCCTTCTTCCCTAGAAACGACTCACAAAGCAATTCAAACAAGAGCGCCCACTCTGAGCCTGTTGAATGCACACGAGAGAGAGACAGGGGGGATCCTTGTACATATCTGGGTGTTCTCCTAACTGTGATCAATCAGCTGTGATCAAACTGGTATATTAGATAATAAACGTGCATAAAAAGGGGAATATAGTGGCAAAAATATGGTGTTGTCTTGAATATTTAGGCAACCAAGTGCTCCTTTTTACCCATTTGACCAATGCAAAATGTTAGTTAATGGGCAAACTGTCCAGGGTTGATTTAGCAAGACAGGTAATCAAGCTGTTCGATAAAGATGTTGTCACATTTTGCATGTCCTAAAGTCACACTATGGTCTGGAGTTTCCTTTTCTTTTAGTCAGTTTGTAATATTGTCAAGACGCAAGTCTACTAGTTTTGACATTCACTATAACAAACTACACTAAGAAGCCCTTACAAAAACCTAAAAACAGAAGAACCTATATCAATTACCTTGCCGCTTCACCTAAACACTGCTGGTTTAAAAGTAATTATGCTAGAGCAGTGAAATAATCAGGTTTTTGAGAGTTGTTCACTTGTTTTGTGCATGTAACATATTTTTGGGGCTATTACTTGAAGAATAATTGGACTTATCAATCATTATTGGTGGGCAGGAGAGAGTGGATAGTGACATCATAAGTGGCTTGGTTTCAAAGGGCTCAGAGTTTTTTTTTAACTATATTTAATTTTTTCAAAATGTATTAAATTCAATTGATTAATTTGAAACAGTATAACAAGCATTGTATCTCAGGGTTCACACATATCTAATCATATTTCTAATATATATATAGTAAATATATATATATATATATGAGTCAAAATATGTCCACCTAAGATATATAAATTAGTATTTTTTCATACACATTTTTATCTAAATAAATAAAGTTTAAAAAAATTCTGCAATATTGAATCGTGTTAAGTTAATTAGTACTTATTGAAATAAAAGTGTCAATTAAGTAAAAAAATAAATACATTCTGAAAGTACTTTATTATGCGTAGCTTTTTGAAATTGTTGTTAGCTGAGAACACATGACTGCAACAAAAGATGGCAAAGCTTGACAGATTTGCAGATAAAAGAGAGATTATCTTCAAGGAAATGAGGGGCATCCTCCTCATGACAAGGTTACCTCTGAGGTGTCTGCTTAAAAGCCTGGATAATAAGATTAATCCTCAAGTAAAATCTTCTCTGAGGAGATCTTTTCTGATGGACTGATCTCTGATACCCTTAGTTAAAAAGAAAAAAAAGAGTTACTTTACTCGCCAACTCATTCCACTAGTTCTGCTGAAGATGTGTATCGCCAATAACCTCAAAGGGATGCATTTGTGTGAGAATTCAACTGGGTTACAGAACTGATAGAGAGGCAACTAATAACTCCTTGTTCATTCATGATGTTAAAAGACATACCATAAAACTAAAGCAAAAAAGTGATTTAAACAAAATATTTGGAAACTAACATATCTTTGGAGATAACTGACACTTCCAGGTTTGTTAAAGATATTGTTAACAGAACTTTACTTGATCTTAAACAGGGCCTAATATGAAAACTCAACCTTTAGAAGGTGTTTGGCTTCAAATGTGCTTGTGAACAGTGTGAACACACTCCATTTTGAATTATTTAAACTCATTAAGCCATTTTGCACATCTTTTGTACAAATTCTGAGCCGATTAAGACCAAAATGCTAATGACGTCACTAACCAATCTAATGAATTACAGGCGCATGGGTTGGTTAAGCAACAGCCAAATAATATGGACAAAATAAGCCAAGAGCTTAACAATAAGGTGTTTTGCATGTTTATATACAAATCAGTCAACTGTTTTTTCATAAAATCCTTAAAAAATGAATGAGGTTTTAAACCGGAAGAAACCGGTCAGCTCTAGGATTCAGAGACTTCTAGGAAGTCAGAGGAAAACAAGAACTTTGAATGCTCGATTTAACCAGGCTTAGTGAGTTTTTAAGATGACAACATAACGTAATGAAGTTACCAGCAACATTATGTAGAAAACCCTGATCGGACAATTCAATCATCTCTTTACTGCACTGTATAAGTATTTCAATTATTAATACTATAAGCTTTCTGAAAAAAAAACTATTGTAATTCACTGCTGCTGTGGTTCATGTGAGGAACCTTTTTAAGACATTATAATTGAAATGTGCATAATAAACTCAAGAAGACTAAACTAAAAAGAGCGTACGTTATAATGTACGTTTTATTACAAAAAGGTGTCCACAGGCAGCACTGCAGACAGTAATTGAAAGGATTTATTTTGTATATAAATTAATTACAACTTTTTGGTATAGCATGACAAAGCATATATCAAAAACATCATTCAAATTAATAAAGTTAAAACAACAGAAAGCAGAAAAAAAGTTTTTTTTGAATCTAAATCAAATTTGAATCTTTTTGTCAAATTAGGCGTGGTTGCAGAACAATTTGATCGGAAAAAAATCCTGGCCACTAGCCTAGATAGAAAAATTGGATTTTGTTTATTTAATTTTGTATTAACTGTTGCATAATTCACAATTGCACCTGTTTGAAACATATAAAGAACCCCCCTCCCCCTTTAAAAGAACATTATAAAAGCCTTTATTTTGTTAACAATATTAAATAAGAAGTCCATTAGATGTTAAGGATTTTCACACATTTAAAGTACAACAAAAAATAACAGTTCAGTTTTGAAGATCAACTTGTAATGGTGTGATAGTTCATAAATGCCAATGCGAACTAGCCTTTTTTTTTTGCTTTCATTTTTACATCTTTGCCTTCAAGGTCGTGTTAGATTGGATTTATTATGTTGGTCTGATGTTATAATATATGCCAGGTATTGGCTGATGACACATTTAAACCTTGAATTGCTGATTTTTCACCCGATGGTTCCTGTAAATAATTACTAGTGTTTTTTTAACTGTTTGATATACCCCTTTATACTTAGTATCTTCAATAGATGAACTTTAAGTAGCGTTTATTAACAATGGAAATTGTGTGCTTACAATACAATTGTGCTATATAGTGTATGTGTACAAATGCTAAAAAAAATTCATATAGAATTAATAAATAACGAAACCGAAATAAACTCCAAAACCTATATTTGAGGGTAAGAACAGTTTTATTTTTGAGAGACTTTATACAACTGTGCATGCTTTTTAAAGAAATGCTTGGAGAGAGAGAAAGAGAAAGAGGGGGGAGCGAATCTCTATGGTGAAAAGGATTTGGATTGTCTTCAATTCTGAATCTCTGCTGCCCTCTGCTGTTGCTGAAAGATACTCTGGAATTATTCAATAGTCTATATAAATAAATAATTAAATATGATATTTTGTTTACATATTAAAAGATGAAGCCATTCAGTAGTCATGTACTTTAAACTTAAACAATAACTTGCATGCCTCATTTCAGACTGTTAAACCAAAATATGGAACGTAACTGAGGCAATATGCTGAGGAAAAAAACGACCAGTAACTTAAAAGTCAGTTGAAAATAATACAATAAAATGCAGTACTAAAAATAAATTTCTTAAAATCTTAAGAGGTCGATCAATTTCTCAGTGTAACAGATGTAAAATGAACTATACTAAACAATTAAAGCACAGATTCAAAGACAAGTGCTTATGTTCATTCAGTGACTGCATGCTTTGGCACTCAAGATTATTTAATAAGAAGATACAATACTGCATTTGAGAGAAAGAACCAGAAGTCCATCTCAAGTCAAGCTTTGAGAGTCTTCAGACTCGTCAAGTTTCTTGGAAAACATGGTGGAGAGCTCCTGTAAGAGCAGTTCCTGTTCAGGACTGCAGGATCGGTGTGACATGTGCCTGTTTGGGATTGGGACATCTTCCAGTGACTCTCCTGAGGATAAGAGCGGGTTTGAGCCCAGAATGTCATCCAGGGAGCTGGCCTTCCTCTGCCTGAGGCTGAGGGGACGTGCAGGTACCTCAAGGGTCTCTGCGTTGGCACTTGACAGAAAGCTGGTCTCAAGAGATTTGAGCACCTGCAGGCCAAAGTCACCCACCTCCTCGTACAGAGGCTCGGAAGTCTCGAAGCGCTCCTCGAACGAGTCGTGCTGCACCTTCATGGGCTGAGAAAGAAAAATTAAGAGGTTAAATAAATTTTTTTTTAAATCAATAGCCACTTTAGATCTAAAATGGACATTTCCTTTATATTTAAAATTATAATTAAAAAATCTACTTAGTTGCTACACACTAAAATCTAAGGTGTTAAATTGACTTCCGGGTTTATTTGGTCATTTTGATCATTTGATCAGGGAGTTCAAATGAACGCTGAGCCTCTCAACTTGTACCTTAATATTTATTAAGTTAAGCTTTTTTAATACTATTGAGACTGTATATGATCCTATTCTGGATAGAGTTCATTTTACTCTCAAGATGTTACTGTGTAGTACTTCACTGTCCCTTAAGCATTAGAGACAGATTGTAGTCATCTGTAGAATTTGGCTAAGACAAATTGTAGTAACTCTTCACTTTTATTTGAAAACAAAATTGTACTATTTAAAAACAAATACTGTTTAATGATTTGGAATCTAGTCTGCCATTTTATGGCATTTAATAACAGTAATTTATATTGAAAATGAAGAAAACATTTATTTATCCAACATTGTGATCCTAGCCTAGGCCTGTTGCGCTTTTACCCCAGGTAAACAATGGTAAATCCTAATGTCACACCATCCTCCTTCCACCAAATCCAAGCGAAGGGGTGCTGCTGCGTTACAGCGCATAAACACTTTATTTATTTACACACATTTTTCACATCAGAAGCAAGAGAGTGTAAACCAACTTCCTGTGCTGCAGCCGCACAGGACTCTCATAGCATGGGAACTAAAAACAAAACGTTCCTAATGCTGAATTTAAGAATTACATATTAGCAATGTCTCGAAACAACCAACCAACTTTACACAGATCTCAAAATCAAGCAAAATCAAGAAATTAGCTAGTATCATAAGGATTCAAAAACTGTATGAACCCAAGCTGGATCTTCATATTACAGAGATGATTGTAAAGAGAACAAAAAATTTGTTTTTTTATATATATTTCAAATTATTTTCCTTCCCTTAGAATAGTTTTGTGTTCTCTCGCAAAATAATATTTGCTTTATCTCAAAACATAACTGTGTTTGTAAAGGAACACAAAATCACATGGAGGGAATGCTAAAATATTTCAAAAATAAATCTCTTTTTTTCCTTATATTTTAGAAGCTCAATAGTTTCTTGATAACTGGCAGCCAGAATATTTTTATTTCATTTGACTACACAATCAAAAACATTTTACAGCCAATAATCTGCTCCTTTTATTGAGTTCTGCAACCATGGAATGATCCACAGATGCAGCACAGGAATTAAATTTTGGTTGGGATTGAGACTTGGTTGGAACCATATTTTTCTGGAACGGTTTTCATTAGAAGCGCTATCAAGTTGTTAGAATATAATTACACTATATGTAAGATCTAGCCACAAGATCAAACAGGGAACATTAGTCACATGACCAGCAGGATGTAGCAAAGATGTATATGTTGCATTCGCCTAAGAAATAAATACATCACAAACTGCATGGCCATGATTTCCACAAAAAAGTAGTCTGATGCAAACTGGGATTTTATTCAATTAAAACTCTCTTGTTTTAACCGACTTTAACTATCACACAACTGCTTGATAGCAATCTCAGCATGCAAGATAATAACTTTAACAACAACAACAAAAAAACTATAAAGGGATCTGTTTAAAATGAGAAAGAAAAACTGAATGGAAGGAATCAGTGCAGGTGCGATATACAAGTGACAATTACCTCCTCAACATATTATCATAGCACATTTAACAGCTATCTGGTCTACAATTGACCAAACAAAAGCAGCAACTAGAAATAAAGAGAAAGGGATTCACCCCTCAACAACATTAAAAACTAAATACTTCCTTTTCCGACTTGAAACTTTTGTCTAACAGAGCAGAAACATCAAGATAATTGCAGAATACACATAAAACAAAGCACAAGGCCAACAAACAAATTGTTTGCGAAAGCTTTTGGGCTGGGACACACACAATTTTCCAAGAAGCGCTGCTCCTGCCCTCCCTCAAGGCTACAGTTGCAGAACAATGCAGGCAGGCTGTTCACTATGCAATGTTTCCTGTCATACCAGGAAACCTAGCTTTCCTGCCGGAACGAAGGAGGAGGTCCAAAAGAATTCCTTCAGTAAGTATAGGCTCTTTTGTGAAGCACACTCCTAAACTTGTCCACCACTTGAGCCATTTGATACTTTCCAAAGCTTCTTTTACACTCTGATCAACCACTGTGACCAGGGGAAAAGTGACAAAAGTGTGCCATCACAAAGGAAAAGTGGAAAGCTTACATGAAGAGATGAACAAAAAAAGATTTTAAGACAAATGTTCATCTTTATGAATAAAAAAAAAAACACTTTTATACAAACTTTCAATTAAGGGAAACACATTTCTAAAATAGCATCTGTCAAAAAGTGTGAACAATTAATTAATTTGTTCGTAGATTACCCATGATTACAAGCAAAAAGCAGGTTTCCCACTGTTGCTTGACATACTTGTTTTAGGTTTTTAATGTTTGCAAAAAAACATTTTTTTAACTAAAATCAGTTTGAAAATGTATGAAGTCATACCAGTATTGTTTGAAAGACAAAAAAAATCTGCAAACACAGGCTGTTGTAGTAATACATAAATTACTATAAGTTAACTTATACATAAACATAATTTATGTATTTATTTAGTTAAAGTATTAATTGCTTATGAGTCATTTACAACTATCATGAGTTCAGAATGTTTAATTTGTGACTGTATGGATAAACAACTTATTAATTGACTAAGCTGGCCAATTCGTTGTGATTTTTTATTTATTGTGTCATTATTTAACATTTTCAACACAAACATATTTAGGGAAATATCTAAAGCTAAATCTAGAATCATCATTAATTCATGCCTGAAAAATAAATTACTTAATTCATGCCTGTGATTTTGTGCATTTAAGACCAATTGAAATGGTACATTGAAAGTCCCATTAATGAAGGTGTGAAAAGAGTACAAAGAAACACAAATGATTTCAATATTCTTGTCAAATGTTTTTCACAGTTCGACCCATTAACAGAGACAAAAACACATTATTAATTGACCATTTTCTTGTTTAAAAATTGGTGAGCCCCTTTTAGTTTAATGGGATTATCTCCGGGGCATATCTCCAAGATGGCCGACTTACTGATAGCAAGCCATGAAAATAAGTAGTAGGGGTTTATTTAAAGCAAATCTTGATAATTAGTAATGAAGAATTCAGTTTCTTAATCATTAAAAACTTTAAGCTTTAGCAAGTAGTTAGGATTGAGAGAGTTGCTACAATAGTTTGAGTCGAAGAGATACTTACAAAAAACATTGAAAGTGCTCTTCTCGTGTGAAGCTTCCTCTGCATAAAAACAAAAACATTTATCTAAACACACTATAAACATTTAAGTGAATGCAATAAAAAATGTCAATTGAGCATGAAAAATCAAACACAGAACTCACAAATGTCTTTACTGGCTCAGACTAGGTTTACATAATCATGTAATAAAAAATGATTGACTCACCATTTGACGTAGTGATGATTAATTGTTGAGTGATTTTGATAAGAATAGTTACAATCGAATCAGTTTGGAGAGTGGCTGGGTTCAGCATTTAATGATCAAACAACTCAAAGACTTCAAATTGATCTTTTTTGTTACATACACTTGTGGATGACAAATGATAGATGAGTGAATCATTTACTAAAAGGCAGCATATGTATTTTTGTAATGCACAATAAAAGTGCTATAAATAAATAAAACATTTTATGTGAATGTTGTACTTTTTTACCTACATAACATAGTATAAAAAATGTTGTTAAATTGTATTATTTGAACTAGTTTCTGTTCTAGCATCATATGAATTCTTCAGATTGTATCATTTTATTCACAGTAGTGATGTGTCGTTAATGAGCGATTTGTTTTTTTTAAAACCAGTCTTTAATGTGACTGTGTAGGAATGAATTGTGTCGGAGAGGTTTTCAATCTGTGCCGCATGCATGCCGGCTAAAACTGCACTGGTTAACATTACAGAGCGGGCATAAGCCTAAAACAGAAAAGAAAGAAGGGACTTGTAAAAATAACTAATCTTTAAGGTTTCTGGCTCATGACCGTTCTGTAATGATAACCAATGCAGTTTGAGAAAGGGAAATAGAACAGAGGTGGGGGGGGCTAATCTTTTAGGTTTCCCGCTCATACTGCATTGGTAAATATTAGGTAGCGGTCACGTTACAAAAGCACTAAAGGACCTGGCCCGGACTGTACTCCTAACATCAGAGAGAAGGAATGTGTATTCAACGAAGGAGACTTAAACCAAAAGACAGATCAGAGGTGAGGTGAACCAGACTAAAAAACCCATGTAGGCTTAAGTTATATTTTTTGTTGTTGTTGTCTTCCAGCATTATATTTTTGTCTTATTTCTAGTGTGATTCGAAGTTGTGTATAAAGCTAATGTTTTAGGGAAAGAACACGCAACACTCTATTGGTATTTTACTAAAATGAATGAAATGAACAAAATGACTCGAAAAAAGATTTTTTTCATTTTGCTGAACGAAACTCAAATATTCAAGTCACTAAAATGATCGGAACTTCCCTTCACTAATTCACAGAACCAATAACAATTCAGAGAACCAATATGCAATAGAGAAAAAAGAGGAGCAGGTCATGTGAGTCATTTACACTTGTCAATGCACTGTTGAGCAAAAAAAACTGACTTCTGTGATTCACTTTCTGCAAGTACCACAAAAGCTTCCTATTCAGAAGCATTAACTTCAAGTTACTCATTTAAGACGAGAGAATAAGCATCACATGCAGCAAGGCACCAGTCTACCCTACCAGAGTTTGATTGGCGGAGAGCATGGTAGAATTGGTGTTGCTCTCCTCCCCTCTGATTGGCACGAGTGGCATGGTGCCAAACTTCTGCTTGGAAATGTCTGAGGATGAGTGGCGTCTCAACACCGGTGGGCGCAGGTCGTCATTCTGAAACAGAAAGACATGTTCGTTCACACTTGTTAACATCTGTTTTCAGATTTGAAAGAGGCTTACCTGAGCTTTCAGCAAGTTAGTCATCCAGTCCCATACTTCAGTTTCACAGGCACAGCTGAGGCACCTGAGAAGTCCACATGTGGCATTATTAATCAAATTATTGCTTCTAATGCTTTAGTACTACAAGAACTGCCATTTCACAGTCTCTTCTTTTCAACAGAACAAAAAAGCATTTATTAATTTATAAAAATGTGAATTTATACAAAAGGAACTAAAAAATAATAAACAGATAAATGAATAGATGTGGAAATACCTGATTATTTAGTTGGTTTTAGGAAAAATCTGTTTTATTTTCTTAAATAACCTTTACATGTTGATTTATGTTGCAGGGTTCCTCATGATTTAAAAACAAATGGACTTGTAATGACAAAACTATTTTTTATGTTAATGTGCTTTAACTGTATTTTAAATGCATACAAAAAATTTGCAGTAATTTACACGGTACCTCCAAGAAAAATCAAACATTTCAAGGGACTTATTTCAATGAATTAGACCGGTCTAAAGAGTGAAGCACACTGCCCCTATTCTGTCTCCTTGCATTTCTTTTTTTCTGTCTGTTTCTGAATTTATATTTCCTTTTTTTAAAGTACATCTCTTTAAACAACACAGGTGTTTTTCAAGACATTGCCTTAGACTTGTGAAGTTAAAACATTTTTTATAAGAGATTGTATATTTATTATATTATATTTATCCATTAGGTCAACAGAGGAGAATGGGTGGTTAACAAATGGGAAAAGGGGTATCTCATGAGATCATTAAGATGTATCTCATTATTAGTACTTTTCATACTGTTTGTTGGTAAGGTAGCTCACTTTGAGGCAACAATGTTGCTTGTGTGTTTGCTTTTGTTGAAACCTCAATAAACAAAACCCCATCCTAAAAAAAAACTTGTTTGAGGGACATTGCAGTCTTTAGCATGAGTAAAAATACTTACAATTGCTGTTTATCCAGCATTACTGTTAATCCCCATCTGCAATGAAACACAATATTTTTTTATAAATATCACCTCAATCCTAAAAGAGAAAAACTTCAAAGATTGGTTATCTAATTACTTTGTTGGTGGCTTTAACTTCTTCCTGATCCCCATGTAAATTTTCAAGGTTTTCAGTTGCCATTCTTTCTCGGGTTTGTTGCTCTGCGAGGTGGGAACAATGTCATGTTTTGCCATCAATGATTGCACACGCACCCAGAGGAAAGTTCTAGCTTCCAGTTATGCGTGTAACTCTTTACACACCTTTTTATCCTTGATTAGAACTAGTTTGTGATCTTTAATTTGGAAAGACCTCTCCTGGAATTTATTCCCTTGCAGGAGCTTGGGCGGCTCTTCCCGACACTTCAGCACTCCGTTCTTCACAATTTCACTTTTATATGCTAGAAGAGAATTCAGAGACACAATGGACTTTTATTTCAAAATATCATCCAAAATGCTTTAAATACATGATGTTATTTTACTTTACTATGTTAATAATAAGGCTGAAGATACAATTGACCAAAATCGCACCACTATATCACCTGTGAAAATGTCTATTGCTTCTCCTCTGGGCACCTTCTTGACCAGCAGATAAGCTGAGCTGGGATCTGCCAGTTTACACCACTGAAGAGCTTGCTCCAGAACCTTCTCTTTAGGATGAAGAGGTCGTTCTGTAGAGGAGATATCTTGTGGTCACTTCTTTAACCGTTTGCTCTGAAGTGTCAGATTTGTGTTGAGTTTTTTACCCAGCTCTCCCTCCTCAAGGGCTTCAAAAGTCATCCACACGTCCTTCTCGCCTGCAGGGATATTTCTCATATAAAGAACCTGATTGGTCAGCTCCTCAGCACACATACTAGGGGATACCTGTGGAGGTCCAAACAAAGTGTTCAAATATGGTTTTAATCTGCCACCTTGTGGTGATATTGGGAAACAGAATAGTTTAAATGTCCTGAAGCAGTGGTTTCCAAACTTTTTTCACCTGTGTACCAACGCAACATGAACATTATTCTATGAGTAAAGACTACATAGCGCACATAAAAATGAAAACTTACGGCAGTGTTTCTCACCTTGAAAATAATTTGTTACACAATTGGTGGCAACTTGAAAAAATGCATTTTACTAATTTAATCCTTTAATGTATCTAAATTGCTTGACTATTATTATTATTATTATTATTATACACAAGGCATTATATGAAGTTTTAATTATTGGAACTGTGATGTCACCATTGCCATTACAATTGCCTTTTTAGGACTCCACAAAATTACCCAACATTCTTGGAAAAGTAAAAAAATTGACAAGTTAAAAACAAAAAAAATGCACTATATCAAAACAGCATTTTTCAAAGAGAGAGAGAGAGAGAGAGAGTGTGTGAGAGAGAGAGAATGCAGGTAATGCAAAATCTCTGTATAACTTGAGGTATTTTTCTGAATTATTCTTTTTTCTTTAGTTGAAGTCATACATTGGGAGCTCTAACATGTCTCTATAGTAACTAACTGCGCAGTTGTTTAGATGCAGAATATGAACAAATCTTGTTTGTGCTTAAAAAAACTATATTGCTATTCTAACTACATAACCTTAAAGCCTTTCCTTCGCCAGTTTGGAAACCACTGTCCTATAAATATTGTAAAAATAAAAGTGAGAAAAATGCCCTACTTTCAGGGTGATGCAGCAATCCGGAATCTTTTCTTCGAGATAAACCTCAATAATCAAGTCCCCAGCCTGAGAGAGCTGAAAAAAACAAACAAATAAAACAATAAGATAAATGCTTGGGTCTTTAAACACTCACATCCTTTAAACACTCACACACGTAAACATCAGTAGTGAATTTTCAGAGGCAGCCCTCTCTAGATGTAAAGTGCTTTGAGTGTCTAGAAAAGGTATAACAGCTATATAACGGTCATGAAGTATTGATTTTATAATAAATGTAAAAATCTGATTGCAAATTATTATCATTAGTCAAAAGGATTTTACTTGAAATTCAACATTTGATATAAATAAAACACATCAGTGATCTTTCCAATCTTATATGCATTCATTTGTCATTTGTTTGTGAACCTGTAATGTTTCAACCCTTTTCAGTCCAATGTGTGAGCTTCTAAATTAAATGTTTTTATGCATTTTTTCTATAGTTTTTTTTATTTAATTTTTTTTTATTTTAGGAATTGGTCTTTGAAGTAATTAGTTTGCTAAAACTGTGCTAATTCAATATTTAGAAATGTTAGGAGCAGTAGGAAAAAAGGAGCATTATATATAAAAAAATAAATCTTTAGATCTTAATAAACTTAACATTTGAGCTGGGCTAAGAGGGTCACAGTCCAAAACAATTTAGACTCAAACTTTGGGCAAAAACACATGATTCTACAGATAAAATTGTTTAAACTACTTGAGTCTTAAAAGAGGGTTGACTTTTACCACCTCTGGTATAGATCTTTCAGGCTGATTATTTAGCCATGAGAATAGTAGCAAATAAATTAATTACATTTCAAACAAAAAGTAGGTAAAATGATGAGGCAAAACTGAAGGCTATCTTCATTATTACATTAGGAAAATTAAAAACACACTGAATAGTGTTTTAGTTCATATAGTTCCTTAATAAAGAAGAAATATTTTTTTGTGCCATGAACAACTTTATAAAGAAGGGTCTCTCAGTTGCATATGTTATCTTTTGAGAGTACTGTGTGTTTTAGAGGATCTACGAAGCCTGAATTTGAGTCCTTGATGCTGAAAATTGATAAACAGATCAAGATCATGGACTGTATATGACATAAATGTGCCATGCATGGCGTTTCGTATGAAGGGCAATGGATGCTCAGAATGGGTGTAGCCAGCTCGCCATCATTTGTCTGTAACCAAAAGACCATTCAGAGAGGCGGGACAGAGGCGTAGCACAGGTGTCAGATTGGCTGAAGGTTTAAACCTTAATAGATCTTAAACAAACAAATAAAAAACAAATCACTGAGAACTGCTCAGAATGTTCATGAAGGTCAAAGCTAGTGATCGATATAAAAATATTGCAACACCAGAGGTGTAAACATGTTTTGTTAGCTCCAAATGTTGTGAAGTTTTAACATGGAAGTGAATGAGAACCTGCTCATTTCTGACCCCATTAATCTTGTGGCCTGTCGAAGTACAACAATTCAGTCACTTCCAATTGGGCATCAGCGGGGAGAGAGAGCAGAGAGCAAAAGGTTGCCCCTTGATCAAGAAATTGACTTCTCGCAGTGTGCTTGTAGTGCTTCACATGAATGTGTACTGTCTCTGAACCAGAACACTAGATTGTGCATTTTTCTTCTAAACTCGAGTAAATTTGAAAACTGATTCTTCATCTATCTTTGCTCTCTCCTGATGAGACACTCAGTGTGTGTGTGTGTGTGTGTGTGTGTGACATGAAATGTGGTTTCCTAATTTTATAGCGCTCACTGACAGGAGGATATGACCAAAGGCACTCATTGATTGAATATTTGCTCACTTTTGTTTTTCTCTGAAGGAAGTCTGGCTTGATCAAAGTATGGTAAAACACATGGCAACATTTCAAATGAAGATCCAAAAATAAAGAGCATACTAATACACAAAGTTTGTAACAAATGGTCCAAAACAAAATAAATATATTGTAACAATCCTAATATCTGCAAAACTTGCCTGTGTGTCTCTCCATGTAGTTATCAAACTGATTTCCAAATCAATCTGTGTTTGATGCTCTTCATCGACCTGGCCAAATAAAAAAATATCTCCTGAAAATATCTCCTTTTCTTATGTGTGTTGATTAAAATACTAAAGACTACAATGCAAACCATACAACAACATTTACATGATCACTTACATCAAATATGTAGACATAGTTATCAATGAGGTCTTCTATGATTTTGACTTCATGTTCCCCTTTGCCATCAGTCTGGAAGAGGCTAGGAGCAAACAGCAGGGACAGGTTCTTGGTGCACATCTGGTTCAGATCAGCACACTTCTGAACCCTGTGTGTGAGAGAGAGGGTTTAGAATCACTGCTTTAAACATCAGAAACAAACACCGAATTATTAAAAACAGGCTGAATTACTCACCTGTACAAATGGCTGATGAGCGCTGATAAAGTGGTTCTGTTGACCCGGGGTAAACCCCGAATCAGCTCTTTGTAACGATCCAACCGCTGCGACTTTAAGGAGATCTCTGCAGATGATTGGAAAAGTCATTGAGAGAATTAAAAATTCTAACAATCCTTAAAAGTACACTGTTGCATACATACAGTTGCAGGAGAAATTATGTGAACCCTTAGGATTACAGAGTTTTGCATGATTTGGTCATAAAATGTGGTCATAATTGGTAATAAAATAAGATTGTCTACAAATGGAGAATTTTCAGCACTGTTGCTACTCTAGGTCGTCCTATGAAGATGAATGCAAGAGCACAGCATAGAATGCTTAATGAGGTTAAGAAGAATTCTAGAGTGTCGGCTAAATCTCTGGTACATGCTAACATTTTTATTCACACCCCTACAATTAAAAAAAAAACATTAAACAAGAATGAAGCATATGGGAGGAGACCATGGAGGAAGCCATTGCTGTCCAAAAAGAATATTGCAGTATGTTTGATGTTTGTTAAAGAGGACGGATTGTTGTCATTAATGAAAAAATGAATTCCAGAGTTTATCAAGGCACTTTGCTGGAAATCTGTGCGCTAACTTAAGCTTTGCAGAAAATGGGTGATGCAACAGGACATTGACCCAAAGCATACAAGTAAATCAACTAAAGAATGGCTTCAACAAAATAAAATACGCCTTCTGAAGTGGTCAGTCAGAGCGATTGGAACGCTGTGGCATGACCTAAAGAGAGAAATTCACACCTGACATCCCAAGAAAATTTCACTGAAGAATTTTTGGAAAGAGGAGTGGTCCAAAATGACTTCAGATTGATGTGCTGGTTTGATTTGCAACTACACAAAATGTTTGGTTGAGGTTATTGCCACTAAAGGAGGATCAACCAATTAAGTTCAAAGGTTCATTAATTTTTTTCCACCCTGCACTGAGAATGTTTGCATATTATCTTCAATAAAGACATGAAAACATATAACTTTTGTGTATTATTATTTTAAGCAGATTATTTTCTGTAGTTGTGAGTTTGATGAAGATCAATTCTAGCAAAACTCCTTGTGATCCTAAAGGGTTCGCATACTTTTACTTGCAACTATATATCGCCACTAGAGGTTGAGGTTCCAAAACTAAGATGGACAATTGTTTATTAAGGGCCAATAATGTGAGCCAATATAGTGTGATGCCTCTATAGTGCATTGTGTCATCAGCCAAAGATAGGTGCTATAACTACACTTTTGCATTAAATCCCACATGCAGAAAGCAGCGACAACGACAAATCATGTGATAGCTGGGAAAATAGGAAATGAGAGTCCCAGAGAAAGACATTTGAGGAATATTTTCTTTGTTATTTGGAAAAAAACAATTAATATTCAACTGACCCATCACAAATAACAACACCCTTACTTTCCTAATAACTGTCGCAGAGAACAAGTGAGACTGTGAGAGCTCCTCAGGTCCCTTTAAAGCATTTAAACTTTTTGAGATATTTTTCACAAAATGTATTTAAGGACTATAACTTTTTGTGGGCATCAAGAGGGTCAGATAATGATTGTAGAGATAACTACATACAGTAACATTATGAACATAACCTTTGTATCGCATCATTGGTGTCTGAAGTGGTCACTGTGATGGTATATATGTAGTGGAGGGCCTTCTGAATGTATGTTTTCATGATCCAAAAAAATCAGCAATGTCTCTGGATAGTTAAATGGTATATAAAGAAAGACTGAACTGTTCTGTGCTTTTAAAGCCATTTCTCTCAGAATAATTCACTTTAGTCATTTGATTTTCTAAAACTGGTTTCATCATTTAAACAGAAATGTATTTTCTACATGTTAAACAATCCTGGGAAATAGGTAACTCTGTTTTTATATCATATTTTAAATATTTAAATTAATACAATTTTATGTTACTGTTTTTATGAGAACTAAACATTGATTTTATGTTCTTTTTTCTCTTTATTTATCTTTTATTATCGCTGAAAGGAACTCAGTTAAATGGGTCACTTAAATGATGGTCTCCTCTACAACACACAGTCTCTCACTTCACTGGGTCTTAAAAACCACACAAAATACAGCCCGAGTACCCTCTACTGGTCACTATCTTCACTTCCCACAGCAACCTTGCATTCCAATCAAGGGGCACCCCTGCTCTCCCTGCTCCAATGCAATAGGAAGTGACTGAACTGTAATACCTTGACTGGGGTGTTTAAACTGCTCAACTTTGGAGCTGAAAAAAACATGTTTACACCACTGGTGCTGTAATATTTTTTATAAATTTAGATCAATAGTTTTGACCTTCATGAACACTTCATGACGGGGGTGAATAATTTTTTAATTGGTTTGTTTAGGATGTATAAAATGTAAACATTCAGCCAATCAGACATCTGTACTACGCCTATGTCCCGCCTCTATGAACCCATATTTGGTTACCGGGAAGTGATGTGGAAGCACTTCCACAAAGCCGATGGTTGGCTATGCCCATTTTTAACTTGTTTTACTAATCATATTAATTGTCACACAAGTTACTTCCCCGTTATTTATTGTCAACGATTCCAATAGTGTACAAACCAGAATGAGCCCTGGTTATCTTTAGGCCTCATCCACATAAATCCTAATATTTGGAGAAAAAAAAATATTGTTTAAACTGTGTGCACAGACACAGTATACTAAGCAGTGTTTCAGTATGACAGGATACTTTTGAAAACGGCAAACAGGGAGAAGTTTTTGAAAAGGGCCCCTAATGGTCGTATGAATAAATTCAGGTCAATGTTGCTGATGCTGATGCTGATCTTTGTTCACTTGACATAGATGCAAACAGACCACAAAACTCAAATAAGCTATATGGGTTGAGAGGAAAATAGTTGTTGGTAAATGATGATGGGAGAACTTTAGGTATCAAGGATTTTGTTATCTTTGTGAGCGATGATTTGCTTAGGCATGAAGGGGTAGGAAGAGGAAGAAACTGCAACCAGTCAAAAGTGAAACATCAGGGTTACGAGTCGACTGACACCTAATGAACTGGCATGCTCCTTACAGTGTTTTAGGAGCACTTTCACCTGCACTCATTTTTTTCAACCCACTCTTATGTGGATGTATTTTTTTCAGAAGAAGAAAAAAGTAAAACACCCAAATACTTGTTGCACTTGTTATTTTTCAAATAAAAAGCTTTCAATAAAACGTTTCCAATCATTAGTAAAGAAGAGTTTGGACATAGCCTTAGTGGAAGAACCGGTCTCATGTTGTAAGCTAAACAAGCTGGGAAATCAGTCATTTTTCATTAAGGTATTTACTGATTTGTCTACTATGTAAGTAGATCTCAAATATTAAAGAAAAACACAGTAATAAATAATGAAAATAAATGTCTAAAAAAAGCAAAAAAGCCATGGCACGAACAGAAAAAGTGTCATCCTAAAAATTACCGACAATGAAAATATGTATAGCTATGTACTCTATGATCATATGTATTGCAATGAAGAATTATTTCTGTTAATATAAATGAATTGTCAGCTGTACTTACTGGCAGCTTCCTTCCAGAAGGGGTGGAGATCAGCCATGAATATGGGATCATCAATCTCTCGAAAGAACCTTTTCAGCACATCAGTCACATCCTCAATGAAGTTATCTCCGATCCGCAGCTTCACATTGCGGGCATCCTTTCGAAACTCTTCCATCAAAAGCTTTATTCTGGACTTAGCACCATTTTTCCTGTAAATACCCTCATGGCCAAGACCTGAACAGGAGTTTCAAATCAGTGTTCAGCCAGTAATCAGAGAGAGAAAGGGGCCATCCCTCGATCTTCTTACCATACTGGGTAATGAAGGCAATGCAACTGTCTACTATGATGGGGATGTCATTTCTGCTGAGCTGCTGGTCTTTGAGGGTGTTACCTTTTCCCCCAGCAGCTTTCTGGATGTCTGCGTACCACAGGGAGAAATCTGTTCGGCCCATGCCCTGCAGATGCAGAGTCCTACAGGTGCAAACATTCAGAGGAAATATTTATTTTTACTCTTTGAAAATAACTTGAGATAAAAAACTGTGTGTAAAAACACACTATTTATATCACAAAGCAACAACTGAAGTCTGTATAAAAACACCTAGACCTAACTTTTGAGGGCTCCGTTTGTCATCGCATGGCCATATGGCAGCGAAGACCCATCAACCAACATGTTTAATTTCTTAGGTCAAAGTTAAATTCAGCTCAACTAAAAATTCACCAGGTTTTGCAATGTCGTTTTCGATCCCATTCAACTCAATGGAATTATTTTCATAGTGTGACTATGAAACATAGTGCTACACTAAAGTTATGATTAATTGAGGCAGATTGTACCATTCTTGAACTCAAAAGGATACTGATAATAAGCCATTACACTGTTTTATACAAATGTTATCATGTATCATATTGGAATAAATTGGAATCAATTCTCCTGTTATGTGCTCTATGCAAGGATTTTAGAAGAGTTTGAAATAGGTTTGACCCAATTTATTTTAGGGGGAAATTACAGCTTAAATGGCTTTCGAAGTCAATTTGGGGAAATTTATACTACTGTTTGTGCTGAAACTTGTCATGTATGCTTTATTTTTTATACAATAGGTTTTCTTGTTGAGCATGATTTATTTCAATTGGATTAAAATAAAGTATTTTGTTTCTATTGTTTATATTTGTTTACTGATTTACTTTATTTGTTTGAACACTTGGTGGTGCAATAAGCATTTGGTAATCACAAGTTGCTTTCTTGGCCGTTGGGATAACACCTGGATATCAAATGTTAATGTGTAATTAATAATCTATCTCATTTAGAAGCAGATTGTATGAGAACATTTTAATTTCATTCATTTGTCAAACAGTAATCAAACTATAAACAAAATGAGGGAAATGGAGAGGAGCTGTAAGAGGTTTATTTTGGATTCAAAACATCACCTACCTTCCCTTCTCTACAAGAACCAGAATGTTCTTTTTCTCATGGTTCTCGGTTTCAGAAGCAATGCCTTGAGGACAAATAAAGATGCTTTAATAACTCATTGGGGTAAATTTGTCCACTTTCTTTACAGTTTGAGTGAGAAAGTGATGGGGCAAGCAGACTCACTGAGCTCCTGTAGGCGTTTCAGGTTTATGATGTCCTCTGCAGCTCCATCGTTTCCAGGGCAGATGAACAGGTTGGACTTCTGCAGAACAAAGAAGCCTTCTTTCCACTGCTGTGGATCGAGCATGGCCCTGTAGCGCAGAACGCCCACACGCTCAAACTCTCGCGCCAACAGGCAATGACAGCTGAGTGGGGTCGTGGCCTGCAAGACATCAAATCACAGCTCACATCTAATAAAATCCACTTCCTGTTCACAGAAAACACAGCTGGGCTGATTAATATCTACCTTCCCTATGGCTCTTGCCCAACTGTGCAAGGCATCTGCAGTCTCCAAGCCAAAGTGGACAAGTTTATCCGATGTCAAGTAGAGTTCAAATGTGTAGCGAAATCTGACAAAAACAGGATCAAGAAGTCATATTTTAGAACTTTGTCTAAACCCTTAGAGATGTTTGTTAGTAGTAACACCCACTTGTCAACGACGCCACTGTTGCTGTTGGAGTCTGGCCTGTTGACACCTAAACAGATGATGTCCTTAACATCGATCTTCATGCAGGGTTCATGAGATCTGTCAGACTCATAGAAAAGAATAGACTTCTCCACCGAACACCAGTATTTCTGAAAATCTGCTGAAAGATTAATTAACCCATTAAACTAGCAGAACTGATTTAAATGTTACATGACTAAAAATTATAGCTGGTAAAAACTCAAGAAAAAGGGTCTCATTTGAGGCAGACTGACATTATCTCTCTCTCTCTCTCTCTCTCTCTCTCTCTCTCTCTCTCTCTTCTCTCTCTCTCTCTCTCTCGTTTGCTTTGTCCTTCTTAACAGCTCCCTCTCTCTACCCTCTCCCTCCAACAAAAGTCATACAAAACTCATGAATGTATTTCTTTCCATCTGCTTCACATGATGACCTCTTTTTTAAAGTAAAGGCAATTTTATTTATATAGCACTGTACATAACAAACAAGTTGTACCAAAGTGCTTTACATAATACAATCAGTAAAATTGTACAGAATAAAATAATACACATTAAAATATACACATTAAATAAAATACACATTAAAAATAAAATACTAAAATACACTAAAAGAACATAAGAAGGATAGAAATGCCACCTCTTAAAATGCCTGCACACAAAAATGTCGTTAATCTATTTTTAAAACTATCAATAGACGGGGCAAGGCGGATCTCCTTTGGAAGGTTCTTCCATAATCGAGCGCAGGGCCCTGGTGTGTTTTTGAGGAATTAGCTGGTTCAAATATTGAGGAGTTAGACCATGAAATGGTTTAAAAACGAATAAAATAATCTTAAACTGAATCCTGTAGTTGACAGGGAGCCAGTGCAGCCAGTTTAATATTGATTTGTTTTCATGCCAATGTTTTTTTGGTGAAATCTGTATTACCAATGCCAACTACTTTAACGGCAAATATAGCTTATTTTAAGGATCTTTGATAAATAATTTTATTCAACCTTATATTTCATCTAACATCATTATTTTCTGTTTTTAAAAAATCCAATCCTACCTCATATGCTTATGTAACATATGCTTGTAAAACGTTTCACAAATATATATATATTTTTGCTGCCATGACTTCACCTCATGTTTCTAAATACAGTATTTAAGTATGTGGGGTACTAAACAGTTATGCAAGTGCTGAAGAAGTACACTTTGGTCCTAAATTCCTCTTGTGTGGCCTACCGTCTCTGGTTCTGCGAGACAATGTGCCTTTGTTCAAGGAGCTGGTCTTGTAGAGGAAGCCAGAGTACAGGATGGGCTGCATGATCTCATCATACACACAGGAATCTGAAGCCAGGAAAAAAATAGTGCAACAATTTATACTTTTCAATAAAATATTAAATGTAGCATTTTATATTTGTGACAAGATAATCATTCATTTATTATAAAGAATGAGCATTACATTTGTCAAGAGATTGACAAGAATGTGGTTTTAACTTAAAGATTATCTCAACTTAAATTAAGAATTCAGAGCTCATATATTTGATTAACTTTTATAAACCTTACTTCAATCTTCAGTGTCAAAGACAAAGCAATTGTATTGGTATAAAACAACCAATATTAACCCAAGTTGTTACAATTGTCATATGCTTTATATGTGATATAAAGTTTTAAGGGTTAAGTGATGGATTAGTGAAAATGTCATATTATTATATCAATTATTTACATTTATAAAGCACATTTCTGGGCACAAATAGGCGTCAAAATAGCAATAAAGACTACTAAAGAGCTTCTTGTAAACAAAGTTTGACAAATCACAATCTATTGGCATCACTACAAAAACATGGAACTTTAAAAAGAGATGTAACACCATTTAAAATAACTTCAAATTATTAATACACATAATACAAGTATATACTTTATGTGCTGTTGAACATCAGTGTTCTGTCAGCAAATCCTCATAAAAATAAGTTTTTATTTATTTAATATTTTGACCCCATTAAACTCCTCAATACAAATAATGTTTTAATTAAATTTTTTTACACTGTATTACAATTTGGTAACTGTTAAAAAAACTGTATAATTATATCATTAAAAATTCTATCTTTTTTACTATAGATCGACGATTACTTTCATAGATCGACGATTGGGTCATGGAATCAAATGTGGAATCAAATGAACAGTCTAATTTTAGTTTAAAAAAATTTAACAAATAAATAAATGTTTAGTTTGCATTAAAAGTAATATAAAAATAAATGGAACGAAAATACTTTTTGAAAACATCCATGAAATGTGATCAAACAAAAAAAAAAACTCATGTGTTCAAATAAAAACTAAAAACTCTTATCCTGAACCACTCTCAATGCATTAACACCTTTTGAATGTAATTAAGTAAATTCGACTAATAAATATTTGGAAAGATGCTGGGGTCAAATTAAAAATATTTTTAATTTAACCTAAATAAAAGATGAGCACAATTAAAAATCCAGATAGTTATTACATTTACATAATTAAATAAAATTCAATCAAAACCCTGAGAGCTGTATTTCATACCTGCAGACTGTGTGTAGGAGTAATGCGGGGACACACGCTTGCCATTTCCATTAATGTCAGCGAGGCGAATAGCTTCAGCCTCAGCAAAGATCTGAGTGACTGTTTTCAGCAGGTTCTGCTCGGTCACGGCAGTGCACAGCGCCTGCAGGGAGACCAACGAATGCAAACGCACACCACACACGCCATTAAAGAAAAGTACCACTAATAGTGAATAATGCCAAAGGACGTGCAAAGCTTTCTCTTTAAAAAGATCTCATCTTTTCACTTCAGGCCATTTCCTAATTACTTACAAATCACAGCACTGCCATTGGCTGATCCTAGGAGTGCTTGGGCAGCCTGGATTTACTTCTTGTATGAAAGATGAAAGCACTGAGAAACAGAGACACTCTAAATTTGGCCTGACCGCTGGCATAATACTTAGATGGCTCTGGCTATTATAAGGGAGGATGTACTCATCGACCCAGTGCCAACTAATCTGAAAGTTTCCCTGGAAGCCAAGCTAAAAAATTAGAATCAGCCACAGCAACAGAACTCGCAAACAGAAGAGTTCTCAGAATTTCAAAATAAAGACTTTGTCACATTAGAGGAAATGTGTTTTATGGTTTAGAGAACAAAAGTTACAAAACAATGAACAGCAATATTACTTACTATACTCACTACAACTCTTCACAAGGTTTCCAGGAATTTGAACCGCAATCTTTCATTAAATTACACAACCATAATGTTTAATTTTACTCAAATTAGACTTTTTTTATGTTTGTCTAGATTAATAAGGATATTTAACCCTTTAAAATCTGCTAAAGAACAGTTTTGTCAGGGCATACCAACTGTTTTTAGGTATTTACACAGGTTTACCCATTATCCAAATTCTTGTTTTTTGCTCTTTTGGGGTTTTTTTTGTAGTAGCTTGCAAGTAGATCAGATTTGTATTTCCCAGTTTTATATTTCAAATTAATTATTCAAAATATGTATTCTTGCTAGCGGACAGTGACATGCCCAGCCATTTTGTAATCTTTCTTTTGTGTAGTGAGGTTAACGCGAGAGCATCCAGCGCCACCCAGCTGCTCCTTAATGTACGAACAGCCTGAAAAGAGGCAACCGCTAGATTTCACCTCGTGAAGAATCAGGTGACATTGAAGAGCCGTCATTCGGACAGATGCGTGAGCTTGCGTCAATGGAAATTATTTTGCAAGCAAAACTTCGGACAGAAAATTATTCTGGATTTATGGTAGCATTTTGTGTTCATGTTAAAATAGGGGTAACATGTTAGCATTTTTATGTTAGCAAGGTTTATAAGGCACTTTTATTCTCTTTTTTTTCCATGATCTAATGTCAATCTTAAGGGTGTCCTGGAGATGACAAGTTTTTTTACACATTTTACAAAAACATTTTTTTATTTTAGTCTGATTTACTGCTGACTTCAGAATCGGGTAGCCTAGTCCAAAACTCGGCACGGTTCTGAATCATGTGGCTTCTGATCTCCAGAATAGGGTCATAACTAAAAAGTATTCCCATCTGAGTCTGGAGGAAGGCGGAGGCGGACCAAGGGGTTATCAGGGGAGTGAATTTAAACACATATTTTTCTCCTTCACCTTTAGTAGCTCTTCTTGACTGCTGAAGCTAGGATGAAGGTGGCGGTATCGGCCTTCTCTGTACTTGTGGCTAATGAACTCTCGTCGTTGCTCAGGAGAGGCATCACAGTCTAGCTCCTCAGACACAGGAAGCCGAGCAGCCCAAAACTCATTAGCTCGGTCATTGCCAAGCATTATGAAGAGCTAAAACACACAGAGACTAGGACTGAGTTTGGGGAAGCTCATTACGACCTGTGGATGCTTCAGAGTAAGACCCCGTACCTGAACGATCTCATTGCTCCACACACTGGTGTCTAGTTTCAGACTCTGCACTTTGGACACCATTGTGCCTAGACCCCGATGCTGACCTGCAGGCAGACAGAACAAAAGAGCCCACACATCACTCTCCATGCATCATTCGCTCATTCATTCATTCTTTGTCCCACACAGACTTCCTGATCCTGGGCCTCTGAACCAGTTTTATCTGTATGGGGGCCTTATTTGAGCTTTCTATCAAGCTTAGACGCACCATCTGTATCCAGGGTTTCTCGAGGTTTCATAAGGTCAAATTGAACACTTTTAAAGACCTTTTAATTTGAAATAAAATGTCTTTATTATAACATCAAAGCACACTTTTACTTTTTTGTATAACAAACAGTATGCTTCAAACACATTTTTTAAAACGCTAACTATCACTTTTATGGTTTTGAGAATTTACAAAGGTTTTCTCAAACTCTGGCAACCCAAATCATGTCTTTTACAAAGTTGAGCATATATGAACATTTTCTCTGGCAACCCTAAAAGTCATTTTGACGTTTTTGTAACATTAAGGAGCATTTTCTCAATCTTGGGCAAGCCCAATCAAAAACAAAAGCACATATCAGATTAGCTTTGCATGGACATCACAATTATTTAAGACCAATAACAGTGAATTTAAGCGTTTTTAAGGCCTAAAACTTGGGCTTTTAAATGTTAGAATTTTTAAGACCCTGAGGAAACTCTGGCATCTATCATGACACATAACGCTTATAAATTTCAATCCAGGAATATTTTTGTCTTGAAAATGCAATAAAAAAGTCCTGTTGAGAAAATATGACATTACGCAAAGAACCGACACAGACCTGCACAGTTCTTGCAGATCACCACACAGAGGTTGATGGATGCCCAGTCTGGGTTGACTGCTTTGCAGTCTGCACAGATCTTGTTGGACCTGTTGGACCAGATCTTTTCCGCCACCTCGTAATCAGAAAGAGTTTCGGCTATAGATTCCTGGAGCACCTCCATCCAGTCCCGCTTCTCACGCTCTGACTCTGCAGTAAAGCTGTGGGGGTAAACATAACACACTTACTGTAAGCTCTGGATCTCATTTAATAACTACTTGCAAATTAAAAAGATTTGCTGTACATAAGCGTTTTTGGGGAGGATTTTAAAGCGAGTGTTATTATGTCTTGATCAAACAGAGGAAAAGTGTTAGAACATCTTTTATACCTTCCCATCTCCTTTAACCAGCATTCCTCAACCACTTTTCAGAGGACGATAGGTTTAATGAGTACCTATTATGCATTTTTTTAATCTGTTTCTGATTTAAATTTCTATTAAACTGTGTATTCCTTAAAGTGCATTGTATGTCTTTTATTATACCCTTCGAAATAAAGGAGTTGACTCAGAATCATAGAATCACCATTTAAAACAATAGTTTACTTGAACACAGTACCTTACAAACATTCTCTCTATTAGCTGCAAATAGCTCACCACTTGTTGGTTACGCACACCCGGAAAATCACACCCCCCGTAGATTCAGCTTGCAGAGATGACTGCATACAAGTGAGCCATATTTTCTCATCTGTGGTCAATCAAATCAGTTGCTTTTTTATTTTGGGTGCTTATCTGTTAGAAGAATTGAAGGCACCTATCAATTGGAAGAGTGAATTCTCTTGGGGTCAAAAATGAGTGAACAGACCCTCTCCTAAACACTAGATTGCACTTGGATGAAATGCAAGTCATTTATTTTTGCAAGTTTTTATTCTTATAATTGAGTTTTATTCTTTACTAAATGTAACAGAAACACAGTTTAAATTGAAATATAGGGAGACCTCATGCTGTGTAAACAGACCTAGTGTCTTCACCTCACAAGTCTTCACCCTCTTAGAGAACAGAATACAGTACATTAACATTGTATTCAAAGCACTCTGTAAAAGACCTTTCTTTATTTTTTAATGAAACATCCAAAACACACAAATTGAAAAAAGCGAGTATGTTTAAGAGGTTATATAGTCATTTAGGGGTTTGATCGCTTCATTCATAAACAAAGACACAAACGCACTTATTATTGCACTTATGAGCATTTAGTCCCAATACCATTGAATGGAAATTCAGGCAACTTCACCACAGTTTGCTGCCTTGCATGAAAAAACAACTCGCTGTGTTTCTTGAAAACTGACAGACACATCAACGCAGCATGTTTTTCCCGGCTGGTGTGTAAGGTCATGTTAGAGCACTTGTACTTAAAAAGAAAGATCTATAACATCCATTGCATGATGATGGATAGGTGTGTAAAGGCTTTTACTCCTAATCGCTGTGAGGAGAATCTTGCATACGAGGGGTTTTGAACACAGAGTCCTACTGCAGAAATCATTTTGGAGTTGGGGAAACAGGTAATAACATTCATATAAAGATCTTACGTATTGTGAGGTGGTGTGTGATATAAACAAAAATTTTTTTTCAAAAATAGAAATATAATTAAAGATGATCTTCGTCAAATTAAAAACTGAGGAAACAAATGTAAATTAAATCTATAGTTTGTGTTACCATTGTTTGTCTTCGAATCCTCAATTCTTAAATAAACTTTGACAAAGTCAAGGATTTTCTAGAATTTTAGTCTAAAACTGAGAGAGACCGTTTCTCATCATGGCCAGATTGAACACAGCAACAAGTTCTACTGCATCAACAAAGTCTCTTTTTTGAACACAGATTTCAGTACAGACTTGGCTTTTTAGTCTGCTCAATGGCCAACAATATTTACACAGTATTATAAATAATGCAGGATAAACAATGTTTTCCAGAGTTGAAAGAGTTATTACTGTTTGCAGATGAACCCCAACAAAACTGTAGTATACAAAACAAGAAATTACCTGAAAGTTTTATACGGTGTAATGAGATCAAAGCTCTTGCCCTTCCCATCACGAATTGTGGCCCCTCTTGCTTCAATGACAGTAATTCCAATGCCATTTTTGAAACACTGTTGAACAAATGTTTGGCAAAAATGTAAAAAAAACTGCATGATAAAACAAACCTTTATATTTTTTTTATACACAAAATTCACTAAAATGCCTTGATAAACTCCAACTGCAAGGCAAAAAAATCGTTGAAACAAGTGAGTGGTACTAAATCTACAGGAAAGTGACTGTAAAATGATTTACTTTAACCAGATAATCTAATCACCTGCTCACTCTTGTACAGCCAGATCTGCTCCATTATAATGGCTGTGTAGACCCTTGACTTAGTCCCTTTGAGCTCCAGGAAGCCGCTTCTCTGGCAGTGACTGCCTAGACCAAAACGTGGGCGGCCAAAAACAAGTTGGTCTTTGACTCGTTCCTGCAATATGCCGCACCATTTGGTCCTCTGAGCTACAGGAAGACATAGAGGGAGATTCAGATATAAGGCTATGGCAGTATCTATACCACAATTTTCAAGGTATGATACATTACATCTTGGTAACTTTCAAAATTAATGTTGTCATCTACTAAAAACTTGCAAAATAATGGACATTTCCATTAAATATCTGGCCACAGACAAGCATTTGTCCCACTTTGACTGAGATTTAGTAGCATATGCATCTGATGTTTTACCTAGACTTAGATTGTTGGTTAATATTTCATTGTTAAATCCAGAGTTTAAAAACCACCAGTAAATCACTTTCAGAATATGTTATATAAGCCCAAACTTTTGCCTTTTGTTTTTGTGACACAATGCATTTCTTAGAGAGTATTTATCAATTAAAAACAATTTCAAACAGGAAGCAAATACAGCTCTACAAGAACATACGGAAACAGATATAATTTTCTACATCAACATTAACATTTCTGAAGATTCTCTCCAGAATCTGTTACTGAAAACTAACGTCTTTTTTACAGAAGCATTTTCGTAGGAACTTTCAACTACTAAATAACTGAAATAAGTGCAGCAAAAAATGAGTGCAGCACTTACCATCATTATCAGCCCGGAAGACAAATGTCCTCTGACTCGTCACAACCTCAAATTTGTTGTCTTTGGCTACTCGAGCCATTTGTATGGCAGCTAGAGGAATCACACCTTTGGGATAATGATCCTGAAGAAAAAAAGAAACCATTTGTGTCAGGAATAATATTGAAAAATCTAATTAGACACCATGACTAATTAGTTAACAGCAAACAACTGTGGGAATTTCATGCCACTTACTAACATTGCAAATGTTTTTAATGCAAACCTTTTGGATTTAACTTTTTGTCTGAACAGAGCAGTCAGCTTTTAGATCAAACTGACTGTTTGACTTTCTAGCCAGGTCGACACTAACACATCCAGCACAGTCTGACTGGGGCCACGCAAGGATGTGTGTTAAATCTGCTGACCCATGACTGCATACTGTCGCACAATTCCAACTCTTCGTTAAATTTGCAAATGACACAATTCTTGTGTGTCTCATCATCAACAGAGATGATATTGACAGACAAACTAAAGGAGCAAAGTGAGACACCTGGCCAAGTGGTGAGGAGATGACAATCCATCTCTGAACAATCAGAAGAGGATTTCAGGAGAGCGCACACTCAGCATGCTGCTCTGACCATGAAGGGTGAGGTTGTATTAAAGTGATCAGTCTGTACTAGGTGTTTACATTTCAAAGGACCTCTCCTAGACTAATAACACCACAGTGCTGACCAAAAAAACATAATAGCATCTCTATTGTCTCTGCAAACTGATAGAATATCAAGCCCTGGCTGTTCGTGTGCACCTTCTATGAACACTCAATCATTTCAGAGGATTGTTAGTGTCTCCAGGATTACACGGAGCACCAGTCTCACCTAGAAAGTTATCAGTATTGTAAGTTACCCCACCCAATTGACACACAGTTTCTTCAGACTGTTGCCACCAGGGAGGAGACAGCAGAGTCTCCAGGTCAAGACCAGGAGACTGAAAGAAAGTTTTATCCATCAGGCTGTCAGGAAGCTGAACTCCATCCCGACCCTGCCCCGCCTCCCCTCTCTTGTTTCACATTCCCCCGAACCCTGACCCTCTGCATACCGATACATCTCTCCTCCTCACCAAGCACTATGGAATATGACAACATACTACACACCAAGTAATTTCTTCCTTTCACTCATTTTCTCTTTCTTGCACTAGATTGTGATTGATTGTGCACCTCGTCTTTACCTCAAATTTTGTGCACAATTTTAAAGCTATGGACCCTTATACATCTTGTACATCTTTTGATCCCTACATATGCTTTAAATCTGCAAATTAATATTTTCTTTTTTATCTTTATTTTAGCTTTATATGACGTATTATGACATTATTTAACTATATTTACCTGCATTTACAGTCCCAACAAAAAAATGTTGGCTACCCTGATATTTTGTCCATAATATATAGTATTTCTCACAGAAAAGTAATGCATTAACATGTTTATTCATTTTGTTTGTATTGAAAAAAAACAGGTATACATACATATATATATATATACATATATATATATATATATACACACATACGTATATATATGTATACCTATTTTTTTTAATCGTATATATATATATACGTATATATATATATATATATATATATATATATATATATATATATATATATATATATATATATATATATATATATATATATAAATATACACATACATATGCTTTAAATATATATATATATATATATATATATATATATATATATACATATATACATATATATTCTCCCACTGAATGGATTGGTTTGAAGTTACTCTTCGCTCAAGCTGCTTCCGCATCAGCTTAAAAAGGTTCAGATTGAGAAAATGGCCATCCATTCTGAGTACTTTTTTATGTTGCAGGTCTGTTGGGTCACTTTTTAAACTGACAAAAACAAAAAACTGATTTAAAACTTTTATGTTTGATTTACTCACTGTCTCACTGTCTCTGAGAAAAGGAAGTATCACACACAGATGACTAGAGTTATGATGTTTAAGTGATGGCTCAATAAAATGCTATTTTACTCAAAACAACAATGCTTTGTGACGTTAAAAAATGCCTATGATCAAAGAACCACAGATTTGACCCCTTTATCACAAGTCTTGAGTCATACCTTTTCACTTCCATAGTACATCAAGTTCTTCCCATCAAACTTCACATATCGTTTCTGAAACACGTAGTTCCTGTTAAAAAAGGTGCAAAAAATGGCATCAGAGAAAACAAATACAAAGGTCACATCAACGCTTGAGTAAAATAACCACATGACAAAAACAACCTAAAAGGGAAGTGAATCTAGACATGGCCAAGAAATATGTCTAAAAGAGGATAAGAATAAACAGAGATAACATAAGAAGTGATGAACAAAGTTGGATGGTATACCCTTGAGGAGAGAGCTTATCAAGCCAGCCACTCAGAATAGGGACTGGCCGCTCAGACAGTGAGGTGAAGCTGGCATATGGGGAGATGATTTGGTCCTCGTCTGCTTCACTGGAGCTCAAGCTGTGTGGGAGGGAGAATGATTGTGGGGTAGGAGAGGGGTCACCAACAGTGCAGTAGCCTGGAGAATCCAAACGTTTCAACCAGGAGTGATTGTGCAGCCTGAGGGATGAGGATCAACCGGATCAAACACACAAGAGCAGAGCAACTCATACAAATCAGCATGATGTCAAAACAATGTAAAAATCATACATAAATATATTTGAATACATTTTACATCCTGCTGATTATTTTGCTCCTATTAAGGTCTTGCAGACTGGGGACATTTGCATGCAGATTTGTGAATCAACCAGAGGTTTTTACAAGAAATAATCATGCAAAATGATTCCTGCTATTATATGAAGTTGTATAAGAAGCCCACCCTCGGCCCCAATGTGGTATAAAATACCCATCAATAAAAGTACACGCTTTAGTTATCAGTCTGGTATTTATCTTATGGCTCTTCACAATCAGAAACCTTGTTTTCTAATTTAGGATTTAAAATCGCAAAAAAACACTTTGTCCTTGAGCACTACCAAGCCATGCTTTTTGGAACTTCAGTAGCTCAAGATAGAAAGAGAAGAAAGAGGCTCAGTGTTTGGGGGCTTGCATCAACAACAAAATGAAACAAAGGCTTTTCACACTTTTTGTTGAATTATAGTTATAAGCCATTTCCTAAAGATTGAGGAAGCGTCTCAGTTTGGAGTTCGAATCAAACTCAATTGTTATATTATTAAAGGTGTTTAAAAAAGAATACCATAACTTTAAAAATCGAGAACTCTGCAAAGAAGAAATGGAGAGCTAAGCTCTTTCTGTGGTCAATTTTCTACTGAAAAATACTTTGTTAAATACTCTTAATTACCCAAATTACCCAATTAATTACCCAATGTTCCATCGTGTTTCTTTGATTAAATACAGATTTTCAAAGTTGTGGTATTCTTTTTGAAAAACCATAAACAATAAAAAAATATATTAAATTAGATAATGTTCTGTAAAATTAGAGAACTTTGTTTCAAGTTTATGAAAAAGCCAGTTTTAAGAGAAAAAATTAAAAAGTGTAATTTTATCACCAGTACTTTCTCCCTTTCTAAAGACTAATTGTTTACATTGATTTTTTGATGGCAGCAGATGTAAATGCAAGGAACCAACATGGTTATTCTGGCAAGCAACCAGGCCCCAAGGTGCACCACCTCCAGCAACAGTGCCAATGCCATGATGTATAATAGTTTAAAACCTGTTCCAGAGTTGCACCGAACAGCTGTTTCCAGAGGCGCCACATAGCCAGCCATGCTGAACCCGATCACCACTCGCTGCACATTTGGACACTCTCCCAAAGTATCTGCAAAAGCTTTGAGCTCTCTCATCACCTTCAGTTCAGTTTGCTTATTTTTCTGTTTATGTTGTTTATTTTAAATTCTAGTTTAGGTTATGTTAACTTTATCCCTGGGCCTGTGTCTCGTTCGCCTAACCTCATAGGTGAAAAAGGAAAGAGCTTAACCCTAAAGCTAAAATTATAGTCAAGATTCGAATCTGCTCAATGTCCGCCACAAGCCCTCCAATTGGAATAACCACTTGCTGACCTCTGTTTGTGATTTGATGTAGACCTTAACATGGGGTATCCTTTTCTTTGTCAACTCAAGGTATATCGATTGTAGTGAACGTAACGATAGGCTCCAACTCTTAAAAACACTCTTTTTCATTGTACTTGTTTGTACGCAAAAAAAAGACACATAATTGAAGAAGTTCACACAGTGGACGTTCAGAAGCCATTAATAATAAAACAGCAAGATGTGAAAAAACTTGTTGTTAGCAATTGCTATTATAAGACTTACACAGATGGAGCATGTCTAGAATACAGCGCTGAACTTCATAGTTGGTAATGTACAGCCTAATACTTTGACTATAAATTTAGCTTGAAGAAAATGTATCTACTTTTTCATTTAGTTGAAAAGATATAAAAAAAGTAATTGTTTGCAACAATAGTATATGCAAGTACAAACTGTGAATAACGCTGAATCACGCTTACCCTTGATCTCTTAATTTATCTTCATTCGTTGACTTTTCTTCACTTCCACTTCTCTCAACCTAAATACAATTTAAATAGTTAAGAATCTATGGTAAATGTCTCTCAGTTATAAGCTCACTTTGGTTTCTCACCTCTGGATGCTGATATAGCCGCTTGTTGTGGAAAACAGTTTCACAGTATGGGTTTATCATTTCATCATTTTCGTCTGCAGATGCTATGAAGATTGAATGGAAAATTTAAGAAGGAATAAAAAGACAAAAGCTAACATTGCATTTTCATTTCATTATGCATTGTTTTCTATAATTAATTTGCTACTCTTTCAACCCATTAATGTTGAATACACACGTAAGGTGAACGTTTTAGAGTTTTTTGAGTGTTCATTAAAAAACATGTTTCCTTTTTAAACTTTTTTATTTTAGAAACTAATATATAAAAGTTACGTATATATTAAGTATTACGTAAGTAATAAAAGGTTACAGCTTAAATAAACAGCAACTTTAACATTTTACCATGAAAAACCACAACTACAAAAGTTTTATTTGTTTATTTATAATTGAAAAAACATTTTGGAATTAACAAACAAAAAAAAGTTAGGACCCATGTCCAGTATTAAGCCACATAGATAGCAGAATTGTATATATATGGATATATTTAAAATTCAAATTTTATTCATGATAGATTTTTAGTTAATTAGTGCACTGAAGGATAAAAAGATCCACAAATGACAAATCTGGTAAGAAATGCAATGTTTTTTTTTTTATAGTTTAATATAAATAGTCTTCATGCTAAAGTTTTTGAACAAAACAAACACATGAAATCTGCATGTGCCAACCTTGATCTGTGTGTGGACAAACGCACAAATCTGCCTATTCTTTGTAAGTAAATCTTAAGGGGGTTTATTTATGTAACAATGGTACATGATGTTCCAAGACTTTATATTTCTAAAATCTAAACAATTGTAGGCACTTGTTCATATTTGTGAAGCTACTTTGATGATTACTTTTTAAAACTAACAAAATAAAAGATTAGTTATTTGTTGTTTCCAATTCAGACTATTTTATATTACTAAGTTAACATATTTTCCATTACAAATAAAGCCCCCCAAAAACTTTTTCTATTTAAAGAACAGAGCTAAGTACAAAACCCCTTTAATGCCTAAAACACAGGGATAGTGTATTTATAAGTTTGAAACAAACCTACCAGATGCTCTATTTGATGTCTCAGCAGAGTCTGACTTTTCTAAAGTGCTGTAGAGGGAGTAAATAAAAATTAACAATCAAAATGGTTGCTTTCGAATATATCTGATACATGCCAAAAGAGGGTTTCCTAGCTTTAAACCGATGACCACAAATAAGTGCTTGCCCATGTTTTAAGTCCAGTTCAGACAGTACATCAGTAACTTTGTGATCTATAAAGCGTTGGGAGATAGAGGAGCTTGAATTGATGCTGCCAGTACTGGTGCGAAAAAAAAGTAAAAACATTTTTACTGAAATGATTGCAATCAAACACATTTTATTTTGTGACCAATGCAGTTAGATGAATAACTTTGGTGATTTATTATGTGATTTCTAATGTACAGTGTATGTTTTCATATTTGAAGCCATATTGTAACGAGTGGTTTTTTACACATTTTGGTTATTCCAGTCATATAAATCTAATATAAATAATAGTTAAATAAAATATCTGTGATTAGAAAGTGTATATGTAAACGTAAATCTCTGTTTAAAATGTACATTTACTTAAAAATCTGTAAAAATATTTAACATGTTACATGCTAAATGTAGTTCCATGAATGCAAATTTAGGATGAGCGATCATATAATTAGCAAAAAGGTGAGTCCAATCCTTTGTCTGCTCCCCAAGTTACAAAACGGTAGCAACTCCACTTCCTTTTTAACAATTAAATCCCAAATTTCCTCCTCCATCCCTATCTCCACATCTTCCTGAAAGGGACTCCTGCCAAACTTGCTTTGTGTTCTGGGATAATTCTATGTAAACGAACTTGTGAAATAAAATCATAGTGTCTAACAATCTTTTACAAGTTTTTAGCAAAAAACACAAGCCTGTCAACAGCATCAGGCTTGTGACACTCTTTGTGGCATGTCACAATATAACCATCTACCACTCAATCCAAATATCCAGCTGACTATTAAACAAATATGGATGAGGTTCAACTACACACAAGGTCAGTTGTAGTTGAGTAAAAAAAACATAATTGTCAACCTCAGATCATAATCAAACATACAGCAGCCCCATAGTAAAACACAACATGACATATACAATTCTGCAAGTTGAATGAAAGATTTTTAGAAGAACTTACCTATGATTTTCAGTGGATGGACTCGACTCATGTCGTGGGGGGGGAATGGGTACAGAACGACTCCAATATCGATTAGGAGAGCCTGGTAAAGTGCCACAGTATATTTCATTGGAGACCATCTCAAGCCCTGAGCATGGAGGGCTTGGAGGTGATCCGGGTGTGTTGGTGAAAGTAGAGCACTGGTAAGTGGAACCGGAGTAAGGAGGGGAGCAGATACGTTCCTGTGCAGCCATCCTCCTAAACATAGGGGGTGGAAATCCTCTATTTAATCTGGGGGGTACTGGAGGTAATGGTCCCTCCATCTCAGGAGACAAGGTGATATCGATCAGACCAGTTTCAAAATGCCTCTTTGTCGTCTCCGTAGCTGTCTTAACAGTGTTTTCATGGGATTTAAATGTAAATGAGTCTTTTGGGATTATTTGAAGTGGATCCTGAGAAGAGTTTTGGCAAGGGAGAGTTTCGTGTTGAGTTGTTAAAGAAAATCTCTCAGCTCTGAGTTTGTGGAAAACAGTTCTAGGTTTTGGTACAGGCTTAATAACACTAGTGCTTCGTTCAGAGAAGGAGCGCTTGACTTGTGCGCAAAGATTAGGTGCAGACTTGTTACGTAATGCTTCTAAAGAGACACCTGAAGCTTTTGATTGAGACAGAGGTTCTGTTTTGGCAGGAGTCACATCGTGAATAGCCGACTCAGAATTGCAGCGATCTATCATTGATCCTCGATGTTGACAGATTAGCTGAATATACTCAACTAGTTTAAGGATCCGCTTTCGGTGGCCTGTAGCAGAGACTCCTACTCTGTTCAGAGCAGCATTGTCCACATGACAGAAGTCTCGGGCGAGCAGAAAGCCAGCCTGACGAAAGTGGTCCAGATACCGCTCCAGATGAATGAAAGCCAGCAGGTCCTCTGCATCAGAGCATGGACCAATTGTTGCCATGGTGTGCATGGGTGCTCATGAGGCTGCATGCACAAATGCAGCAGTTCCAGAAAAGATCAGGTGACACAAGTCTTTCATCTAAAAAAAAAAGTATTTTTTAAAAAATTACATAGCAGGTACATGAGAGGTTTATTCCCCCTCCGCAACGTCAAGTATATAAAATATTGCATATGTGCATGTGTGTGTTTAAAAAAAGGGAAATTATCAAAAGTGGCAAATTGTTCATGTCTTTCCTACTTTAAGTCACTCCTTAAAAGTCCATGAAACCCCCCTGTTTCAGTTCAAGTTGAATGAAGTTGTTGGGTAAGAGAACTCAGGTCTTGTGATTATTTGCGAGATACTGACACAAAATGCAAAATAATACTTTATGGAAATTATAATCAAATTATTAACAATGTAGATAATACAACTGAGAAACACAATAGCAAAAGTTAAAAAAAACTTCACTAAACTACTCAGGAGAGGAAATACAAATGGAGAAACTTGATCAGAAAACAAACACTTGTCTGACTGCGTGTTCAATAGTCAGCAGCACTTGAGAATTTGGCCTAAAAGGAATCTCAAGGCCTCAAGTGGCATATGGCCAAACCAAGGAACATAGGGTTGCTACATTCCATGACCTCTTTGAGGGGCGGGGCCTAATGTGTTGCTGTGATGATTGGATAAACTCTCATCATAAGGTGTACATCTTACACCATGAAAAGATATTGTTTTCAAAATAAAACATGTCATTTAGAAGAATTAAAGAATGTTTAAAGACAACAAATCAAAATGTATATCTATAAATATATAGAGAGCATCAACACATATAAAAACAGTGTCTGTTTCACTCAATAAATCTGGGTCTGAGTGAAAAAGCAGACATTGGAGAGCTGTTAAAAAAGGTTGATGAGTCATATCCTCGTCTTCCTTTGTCTGGACTCTGGATGCTAACCTTTAGCTCTGATTCACCGGATCCCATTCTGAGGGGGGAGGCAGGAAGCTTGTGGGGTGGACTGATAAAGTGTGACCTGAGGAAAGCAGAGAAATTGGTTGGGGTGTTGTCTTTTCCCAGTCATCAATGCAGTAAAACTCCCATTAGAGATACTGTCATCAAGAAGGCGAACCGGTGGCAACACATTTGGGGCCAGATTTGGTTACAGCTTGTAGGCATAATACCGGATTTAACATTAGATGAGACTACTGGAGAGTCGTTCTTAGGCAAATTGACACAATTGTTTAAGTTGATAACCTTTTTTTAACTTGCAACGGTCTTTGGGGAATATGAGTTTTGGTAAGGAGTGTCTGCTGCAGAATTGTGCATTTCTGTCTACTGCTGTGAGTAGACATTTTCACTGCCTGACAGAATGGTTCCACATACATTGGATTAGAGTCCAAATTTTCTTTTTTTTAATGTTGTCATTAACCCAAAATTTCCAAACATTTTAGAAGATACATAAGAAATGGACAAAATATTTCAGAACAGTTGCATTACTAAAATGCACCAAGAAGTAAAAAATCAAAGAAACACACTAAAACTATTACAATTGAGTAAAATTTGGTGATCAAAAATTTGAAGGATATTGGGACTGAAGAGAGTCCACATCTTGTTTATTCCAGAATAAAATAAATTCAAAATGCACCTACATTTAAAATGTATGTCTTTGTTGAATAAATACTATTTTACCCTATTTGTTTATTTAAAATAATCTAAATCTCATCTCCTGAACTTAGTGTCTTATCTCAACTTGTCTTGTGGGATAAGTGTCTCGTCCCCACACAACAGTAATTATCAAACTTTTAATTATTTACTATTATTTAGATATTAAATACAACAATTTTTATTTAATAATACAATTAACACTCATTAAGACAGGCAGGTGCAGAAGCACACTGAAATTCTGACTGGACTGCTACTTTCAAAATAAGCATTTCATAATAAGAGCCTATCAAATGGTGAACTTATAATGCTGTAAAAATCATTCCATAGAGAAACTAAATATATAGAGAAGAGAGTCATATTGCATTGATTAAAAGAATCAATCCCTGAAAACAAATACAGTCAATGCATCACTATATTAATGGAATCCATTGCTATGGCGATCTTTACTCTACAACAATGGTTGAGAAGTCAGAGTGACATCCTTTTTGTCACCAGGAGCGTCTACATATTCATACACTTAAGACATGGAAAAACACATTTATCCTCAAAGCCTAGAAAAATAATAATGCAGACACAAGGAGAAAGTCCCATGGTGGATCTACTTACATAACAATCTCTTCTACCAAAAGTTATATAGATATGAGTAAACATTAAAAACCAAATAATTGGTGAATTAGTGAATATGTACTTTATGTGATACGTATGGTAAAATACAATTGAAAGAATGGATGATAAAAGAGGCCAAAACAAATATCAAGATAACAACCACCTTCATCAAAGTACTTGAATGACTCCCTAAAAAAGGGAGTGTTTGTTTAATGAGCACATCTGCACCATGTGCCCTGGGGATGGCGGGGGATGGAGCGCCTGGAGATAAGAACCTTAAGGACAGAGGAGACGTCTTGGACAGGCCTAGTCTTGTAATGTCTAGAAAGGGTTAGTGCAAAAAGCTAATGCTGAAAGGACGCAAACAGTAACTGATTTCAGCACTTTTTCAAAATCATCCACGCCAGTGGCTGTAAACACAAATCAAGATGGCCACTAGCTCAAACAACAAACATGTGGTTTGGTGGGAAAACTGTACCCTGCTAAGCACTGTCTACCCCTCCTCAACTATATTTATCTTGATGACCGATCTGGGTTTTCTCCGAAGTACTGAATACACAGGATACAGCTGTCCCTCAAACAAAACCCTCCTCCTCTCACCCGCGCAAGAGGAAAAGAGACAATGCACATGGTACGGAGACGAACTGGTGATCATCACGGCTATCTTAACCCATTAGAGCCATAGGATAATGCCATTCATAATTAGGAAGTGGTTTCAATAGCATTGTGCATGGCACAGTCAGTTCACCACAAGATAACTTAAAACATCCTTCTTATTACAAGCTGTGCACCTAATCGGGTAGTGTTTTGGCATGACATGTCAACTACTTGTTCAATAAAAGGATGACTTACTTAAAGGAGAAGCTTGAGTGTGTTTTTATGTAATGATGATGCACATTTCTTAACTAAAGGGGTTTAAAGAAATGATTTAAAAAATGATTTAAAGAAGGTTACCACAGACAGAGCTGGTCAAAAAAGCTGTCGTTTTTAAGCACACTTTAATGTACTACCTTTTATCCATGTGTTGAACCAAATTTAAGATAACTTTATAGTCTCTTGTTTTTAATTGTGGGGGAAAACTGGATAAGTCCAAAAATGCTCATTCCTAATTTCTGTGTTTGTTAGGTTTTTTTTTTGTTTGGCTTTACTTTTTACTCGTCTTTTTTCTCTCTAATTATTTATGTCAGCTGGTGTGCTGGTCACGGCCTTGCAGGAAGTACTCAGAGGACATGTAGGATTTTTTCATCCCAATCCCCACTATATGTACCCAATCCACCTGTACCCAACATTTCTTTTAAATTGAGTTTTTTTTATCCAGTTCACCAACAATAAATCACATCCACACAAATACGCTAAAATGCTATGAAGTCAATCCAGTGGAGAGACTAATCAAAAGTTTTTCTCAGCTCTGAGTATTTATTTTTTTATATAAAAGGAATTTCTCTTGCCAGGGTTGTGTGAGTAGCTTGGCTGCATATTTCCATGAAAATGTTTTTTAAAAGAGTTGTGCTCCTTATTGTGTAATTCAGAGCCAAATAAAAAAAAATCCAGAAACTTTTTCTACAGTTGCAAGAAAAAGTATGTGAACCTTTTAGGATCACCAAGAGATTTGCAAGAATTGGTCATAAAATGTACTCTGATCTTCATCAAACTCACAACTATAGAAAGTAATAATTCACAACAATTATATGTTGTCATGTTTTTATTAAATATAACATGCAAACATTAACACTGGAGGGTGGGAAAAATATGGAAACCTTTGCACTTTATATCTGGTTGACCCTCCTTTAGCAGCATTAATTTTGGACCACTCCTCTTTACAAAACTGCTTCAGTGTAGCAATATTCTTCGGATGTCTGGTGTGAATTGCTCTCTTTAGGTCATGCCACAGGGTCATGCCACAGCATTTCAATTCAGTTGAAGTCAGGACTTTGACTGAGCCACTCCAGAAGGCATATGTTGTTTTGATGAAGCCATTCTTTTGTTGATTTACTTGTATGCTTTGGATCATTTTCCTGTTACATCATCCATTTCCTGCAAAGCTAATAAAATGGTCCAGCAAAGTGTCTTGAAATTCATTTTTCCATCAATGACAACAATATTTCCAGACCCAGAGGCAACCCCAAATCATGTTGCTCTCTTAGCCATATGTTACAGTCGGGATGAGGTTTTGATGTTAGTGTGCTGCGCCTTTTTTCCACACATAGTGTTGTGTGTCTTTTCCAAACAACTCTATTTTGGTTTCATCTGAAAATTTTGCCAGTAAAGCTCTGGAACATCCAGGTGCTATTTAGCAAATTTCAAATATACTGCAATATACTTTTTGGACAGCAATGACATCCTCTGTGGTGTCCTCTCACATCCTCCATTCTTGTTTAATGTTTTCGTTATTGAAGATGTGTGAAAAAAAAGTTAGTATGTGCCAGAGATTTCTGTGACTCTTTAGGACTCTTTAGGATGAGGATTCTTTTTAACCTCGTTAAGCATTCTATGCTGTGCTCTTGCAGTCATCTTTACAGGATGATCACACCTAGGAAGAGTAGCAACAGTGCTGAACTTTCTCCCTTTGTCTTAACATGGACACAAGAACATCTAGAGTTTTGGAGATACTTTTGTAACCCTTTCCAGCTTGATGCAAGTCAACAATTGTTGATCATAGGTCTTCAGGGAGTTATTTTCTGTAAGATATGGTTCACTTCAGTCAGTGCTTCTTGAAACTAGTAAAACCAAAGCTGAGGTGTGTTTTTAGGAAAGTGTAGGACAGCTTTCAGCAACACATCCAATGTAATCACAGTGATTGGACTCAAGGTGGGCTCACCCCTGGCTCCGATTAGCTCTTAGAGAGGTCAAAAGGCTAGGGGTTCATATATTTTTGTATATTATTATTTTAAGCAGACTGTTTTTCTATAGTTTGATAAAGATCAGAGCACATTTTACGACCAATTCATGGAAAACTTCTTGTAATCCTAAAGGGTTTACATACTTTAAATGAAAGTAAGATTTAAATACAGAATTTCTCTGCCATAAGACCAAATAAATGAATGAACAAAAAAAAGTAAATTTAAGCTGTGTTGATCCTGAGAATACCACTCGTTTGACAGAGTAAAAAACTGTATGCCTGCAAGAGCATTGCAGTGCCTCTTTATACTACTGCAAGCATCCAATTTAGGTTTACAAAAACTATTCTTGAGCACACTTTGAAAAATTTGAAGTTGTCAATGCTGATTTTCACAGTTTTTCACAGACCATGTGTAAATTTGATAGCTATGCCAAATGCTGGACCATTTAGGGGAAAAAAAACAGACTTTGCTCTACTTCCTCAGAAATAATGTGTAATTCAGTTAAAAACAATTATTGCAATATGAATCTCTTCAGAACATAATGGACAAAGAAATACTTCTCTGGAATAGAAATCCCAAAATGAACTTGGGAATCTAACCAAACAGTACTCTTTGTCAACAGGAAATGGATTCTTGGTTTTTCAAAAGATCTCTCCAGTCTCCAGAGATTGACTCTAGAGATCCTCTACACTATACACAACAGGATATGAAGACATTAGCACATCCTTCAATAAATGGCTAAAGCATGCACCAATCAATAAATCAAATAACGCCCCAACTAATGGAACTCAGTCTTGAAGGAGATCAGTAAAAATGCAGTTTAAATGAGTTTACCGCTTTCTTCTCTTGTTTGTTGTTTTGCATTTGCCTGATCACTGTTATTATTTTCATAAATGTTTCATGACCTGTTGATTGCGCTGATCTCTAGGTTGTGAGTGAGCCCAGAGAGAAAAACATCTTTAAACATCTTTCCCCTCGCATATCCTACTCAAACATCACCGGGCTCCCAGAAAGAACAATTAGTGGAAGCTGTAGAGCCAAAAGTAAATTGTGAAACTTTGGAATTAAAGAGGTTTTGGGATGCAGTTTGCTGGGGGTGTGTATAAATAACACTGAAGCACTATTGTGTGACACAATACGTCATTGTTCACAACTTGTGCTGGCCACGTAGCTGAGATGACAGAACCCTTGTACAACAAGAAAAGATCTCAATCCACTGGCTGCTATGAAACCACACTGCTCTAATGTAACCTATATCTTCAATTCACTTCAAAAGTCTGTTAAAATCTTGTGAGGAAAAAAAATGTAAACGGGCAAGATCATTCAAAGCAAGTCTACAAATAGCAGTTTAGCATGATCAGTTTAAAATCTTCTCTTCAGGGAACACCTCCTCTGACTTGATTTTCTTCCTGCTATGGTTTATTGATCAGTTGACAAAACTTCTTTTATGAGCGAGCTGAGATAGACTTTGTCTGTGTAACAAATTGCATATTATCTCTCCTCTTCTGTAAGTCGCTTTGGACAAAAGTATTAAAGATGCCAAATGCATAAATGTAATGTAAATGTAAAACAACACAATTCATTTGAAGCCCTCAAATTTTCAAAATAACTTAATTTTTATTAAAAACATATTATTTGCTTCGAATGAACAATCAGCTTTTATTTAACAATCAAACTGTAAACAACAGATTTTCATTTAATTCGATCCATCCATTATCTTGTTGGCTTTTTCCCTTTTGGGGTCGCCACAGTGGAATGAACTGCCAACTCTACTGGCATATGTTTTATGCAGCAGATGCCCTTCCAGCCACAAGCCATCACTGGGAAACATTCACACACACTCATTCACATTCATACACTATGGACAATTTTGTTCACCCATTTGACTTATAACCCATGTATTTGGACTTTGTGGGGGAAACCGGAGCACCCGGAGTAAACGAGGACAATATGCAAACTCTACACAGAAATGCCATCTGGCCCTTCTTGCACACCTTCTTGCTGTGAGACGACCGTGCTAGCCAGTCAGTCACTGTGACACATTTTCATTTCAATATGTATTTTAAATGGTTTTAACTGTTATGCATGTTTAAATATAATACCAGACCTAAGTCAATTAGCTGGTTGTACTAATCGAGGTAATAAATTGAGAGTAAAGATAAAATGAAGCTGATTATTTTCAATGTGTCCTTCGTGATAGCTTAAGGGTTAGTAAGCATGACAAACAGCAGCTGTGCTTTGGACGACCTGAGTTTGAATCCACACTCATGGTGCAAGAAAGAACATAGCAATCTTTCCCAGTAGCCTAAGGGTTAGTGAACATGACATACACATGTGAAAAAACTGAGAAAATAGGGGCATAAAATTACTAAACCTTTTTTCCTCCATTTTAAAATAGCATTTCCATAAAGTTTAAGAGATATTTTGTAATTTCACTAAATGTTCATTAATTTAATAATTTTGTTCTTTATTGTTTTATGCGGCGGATGAATTTCCAGCCCCAACCCATCGCTGGGAAACATTCACACACACTCATTCACACTTTAACACTATGGGCAATCGTTATTACTCAATTCACTTATACCGCATGTCTTTGGACTTGTGGGGAAACCGGAGCACCCGGAGAAAACCCACGCGATCACGGGGAGAACATGCAAACTCCACACAGAAATGCCAACCGACCCAGCCGAGGCTCGAACCAGCGACTTTCTTGCTGTGAGACGACCGTGCTACCCACTGCGCCACCGTGACTCCTTTATTGTATAATTTTACAAATAATTCTGAATCAACAAATTGTAATGAGTGGGATTCTAACTAAGAACCAATAATCACTTGGTTCATTAAGCTATATAGTCCTGCAAATTAGCATCAATACTCAGTTTTAACTTTAATTTAAGAGATGAATAAAATCATCAGACTTAGCAAATTCAACACACACATTATTTAGACAAATATAGGTCATTTAACCAAGTATAGTAATAAGTGCTGCTTCTCCAATGAGCAACAAAAAACTACAATAGCTGGCAGGATATAGAACCTATTCTATTAGCAGACTATCCTAGAATACAAACGAGTTTCAAAACATGGATAAAACCTTGTTCAAGAAAATTACAACAGAGTTTCCCTCAAGTTAAAAAGGATCTATTTTGTTCTTGCTTTCCAGCTGGTTTGAGTATGAATCTCATCTACATTTTTTTCCTGTCCCCGTCTTCCCCTTTCACTTTCCCTTTAGCAACTTTCCCAATAATAAAATAAAAAAAACTCATTATTTAGTGATACAGTACAAATGCAACAAATTCACTACACATACACGTTTCCTTCTTTTCAAAAGCTGCCATGTTCAGTTAGATCCTGTGCAAAAACTATTTAATGCTACTATTTTCCACACAATTTTCTTGTATTAACTATTCTCAGGTTAAAGTCCGTTATTAGAGTAAATTTGGGGCGACCCCTTTCGGGGCCACAGGGGAATGAACCGCCAACTTTTCTGCCATATGTTTATGCGGCGGATGCCCTTCCAGCCGCAACCCATTGCTGGGAAACATCCACACACACTTATTCACACCCAAACACTGTGGACAATCGTTTTTACCCAATTAACTTACACCGCATGTCTTTGGAGGGAAACTGGAGCACCCGGAGTAAACCCATGCAATCTCCATCCAGAAATGCCAACTGACCCAGCTGAGGCTCAAACCAGCGACCTTCTTGCTGTGAGACGACTGTGCTACCCACTTCGCCACCGTGACGCCCTGTCTGTCCATGTAATTTTTCTAAAGAGTTATTTAGAAATAGAGAATTAATTAGAAGGCAATAATCACTTGTTTTGTGACTGCCGTCTTGAAAACAGCTGTGCCAATTGCTTAAATGAAGTATAATAAAGCTGTGGTATGCAATTTTTCAAAAACACGCAGGAGAGTTTGGTCAAACTGACCTGACAGGTATCAAAACATAATCAAATCTATCAAAATATCTAAAAGGTCAGGGTTAGGATAACAGTCTGGAGGTGTGTCTGTTTTGATGATGGAAAATGTCAACTTTGCATTCTAATTATCACATGAAAAAAGCGAAGATGACGATCAAAAACTGTTTATTAGGTTACCATGTAAAGATAGAGTGAGTGAATGATGAAAGAATTCTCATTTTAGGTTAACTATCTTCATTACTTAGTAGTTACTGATTACACTGCTTTATCTGTTTTACATAATCATTATTCAGTTTTTTTCCCTCTTCACACTTTTTACTCCTGATGAATGTCCCAGGAGAGCACTGGTGCCTATACCCCAGACTTGCTGGACAGAGGGCTGCATGGACAACTCAATCACACGTTGTGTCAACACAACAACTCAAACTAAAATTTTGGATTAACTAAATATTAACCTGACTTCTATTTTAAGTGGGAAGGAAATGTATGAAACAAAGAAAAGCTGCATCAGATAGGGAGAAGCATGGACACAGCAATGAGAAGAACCAAAAAAACAAGACCTTTCTGATTAATAGCACTATAACCACTGCACCAAAAATGACACATTATCATTCAATATGCCATTGTTTTATTAGAATGTTATGTATCATCAGGTGTTTTTTTTTTCTTCTTTAGTTTAACCATTTGAATCAATTTACTAATTAAGTATAACCAATTGAAATATATACATTGTGTCTTGAAATTTTAGGGTGAAATTCAGGTCAGAATATGCAAGAGATTTAATATAATTAATACATTAGGGCTTAATCTGCATCTGGGAAACTGCTAGGATTAACATATGGTTCACACTGGGTTTAGGGGCTAATTAATGTAGAATACAGATGTAATAAAACTGCATGTATTAGGATTCTGTCTTCGTCTAGCAAAATAAATAGTTTTAGCAGAGGCCTTCAAATTGTTATTCTTGTTCCCGGTGACTCCCACAAATGTAGTGTCTGACGATCTGACAAATTAACTCTAGGGCTTCTATTTTGTGGAAACTCAACTGTGGTGTGTGTGTGTGTGTGCATAGTGTGTGGGCATCAGACTCCAGAGTAAGGATAACAGAGCTGTTTTGCATGGTACAGTGCATTGTAATGAATGGCTGCAGGTCCTGCCATCAGAATCAATGGAATGCAATGAGAACAGTCAACACTTGAGATCAGGGTAATAGATAAAGTCACACACAAACTTTAAAAAGCACTCCCTCACTTACACGAGGAGTCCTTAACATTTAGGATGAACGAAGAACAAAACAAAACAAAACAAGTAAGTGAAAACATATATAACATATATAATACGTTTTAAAACTCGGACATTTCAAACCCTCATCGTACTGACTGCAGCGTGAACTGGTTAACTGACTAACACGCTGTCCGTTTATTTAAGAAATTACTTTACGCCTCTTACCTTAACTGATTGAATTACATATTCCGTGATTTAGCGCCGTGTTGATGGGGAGCCTTGTAAACTCCTGTAACCTGAGAGGTGCTGGTGAAAGTTAGAGCGCTGAGCCGCTGATAGCTGTGTTTGTGACACCGGAGGTTCCAGGGCTGGCACAAGCTGAGCTCTTAAAGGGACAGACACACACCGTGTGCTGCTGCCACTCGCTAAAGTTTTCTTCATTCAACGCTGTTTTCGAATAGCAGAGGTGTTAGGGTGTATAGGGTATCCAAAAAATCTACGCAAGCAAAAGTACTCGTGAAAATATTGACTCAAGTTAGAGTAAAACTAACTACTCATTGATTTTTAATCCCAATGAAGGCATTTTAATTTCAAATACTTAAACGATATTTACTTTAGCCAGGAAACAACTATACTTATAAGTTACTTTGGCAGGGTTGCTAGATCCATTACATTTTGACCCTTTTAATTCACACAATCAAATAATTTTATTCTAAAATCTAAAATTGCATGTTTATGTGTGATTTATGTTTGTGTGAGAAGACAGAATAAAGGTAAAGAATCTACCATTTTCATACTCTTACATGACCCAGGCCAGTAGACCCAAACACCTTGTGTGTAAAATAAATGTGTAGGGGGTTAACAGTGTGGGGTCATTAAAAATGTGTTCAGATATATGTTTTTCACAGAAAATTAGCCGTTGTTTCAATATAAAATCTATATTCATTTATATACTACTTTAGGAACCGATGAAAGCCTCTATTTCTCTAAATGTGTTTCAAATGTGTAAAAATGTCTAGTTTGTGTCAATGAACCTACAAATACTAACCTAGAGCTGAATAGGAGAATGGCTGAACAAATGTTAAAACTCTGCTGATTTTCTTACTGAGTTGAATAATGAGCCTAAGGGTCATCACAAACCTGTTTCAAAGTTTCATGAGTGAATGCACCTCGATTGAAAACAATGGGCGTCAACGGCACATCACACATCTGACCGAAAGATCAGTGCTAAAGATAAATAGTTTTTTTTTTTTTGCAAAGAGAAGCTGACTTTTGAGTGGAACGTTAAAGAGCATCTGTGATTGTGCTCAATATGGACATTCACTCTCGACACGCACTGCGTGACAAAGATTAATGTGAAGAGGAGAAAAAATCGTGAAAAAGTCAAAAGAGGCCTAACTCACCAAAACAATAGCTTTCTAAAACCAAATTCATGTGACTCTCCATAACCCAGACATCCATTATGCTAGGTAGTCTGTCTAACCAACTTCATCATTATATTTTCACTAAGTAACAAAAAGAATTTGATTTTGGTTACAAATGGAAGTCAAATGTTACTTTTAGCAAACTACATTTTTATTTTAGCTATATGGGGGAAATACTGAGGGGCCATTGTTTACATGTCAATATGACTGCCCAGACAATTTATGGCATGAGAAAAATTGTTGTTAAAGTAGGTTGTCCTATAACCAGAGGGTTTGTGCATCGATACCCGTTAGGTCCATTCTGCCATTGTGGCCTTGGGCATGCCATTTCACCCGCATTGCCCTGTTTGGATGTGTGTGACTGGTGGGGTGTGTTTGGTGGTGGGCAGGAACCTGTAGACTTGAAATGGCAGCCACATTCTGCCCAAGGTAGCTTATTACCATCAGTGTGTAAATGTGGAGTGAATTAATTTTTAGATTGTGAAGCGTCTTTGAGCGTCTGCCAAAATTCTTTCTTTGGTTTTTATAGTTTTAATGAAGGTCCAACGTTAGAGTATTTTACCTTTTGCAGGAGATATTGAAAAAAACAGTGTACATTCAGTTTAACAAATAAAACTTGCTATTGAAGATGCAAACACTTTTTGAAACTTACAGAAATTTAAGTTACAGCATATTTCAGCTTGCAAATCAAGCTAACAACCGCACTCAATGTGAACCTCATGACTCTCTGCATCATGTCCACTATCTAGCTCTTTGTTTTATTTTTTTTTTATAGATGATACTTGTTTCATAGGAAAACACATAACTAAAATCCAATAACGCAACTTTGTGGTCACTGTAGACATAGATATTGCATGATATGGGAGTCTGGGTGGTATTAGTGTCATATAAATCCAGCATTTTGTAACCCCTATTTATCCCATGCTGTCACATATAAGTGATGTCATTAGTGTCTAGGGTGTGTTTTAAAACTGAAGATGGTTAAAAGAAAGGCTCTATCTGTGCGGCAAAAGCAACAGGACTTTGTTGTTAGAGAAAGCCGGAGGGTTGACTTCTGAAGTTTCCTTTTCTCCCCTACAGGCACATCTGATTGATGTAGGCAGGAACTGCTTCAGATGGGAAGCAGGAAGTGTCTGAGACAATAGAGGTTTTGAGGAGTGGTCCCAAGCTGTACGGTTATGGATGAAGAAAAAGGATGCTGTTGTGAATAAACTTTCCTCATAGGCAAAACAGAGGAAACTTTACAACTCCCATCAAATCCTTAAAATAAAAGCTCATTGATAAAGCTAAATATAAAGTCATTCTTTGTTTTAAAACTAAATGTTTTATGGCATGGACCTCAAATGTAGCAATCTATGATCAGCATTCCAACTTAAAATATATATTTTTAGTATGCATGTAAAAGTGCTATTGTAAAGGTGCTTTCTATTCTGTACTAATCATATATGGCCAATTAAAAAAGCAAATTAATGTTCACTTGAAGGGATGGTCAAGTAAACAATGTCACATTTTTATATGTTTTAACAGAAATCTTACACAACTACCTAAAATGATCAAAATGAGGGCTCGCCAAAGCTGTAATTATGCAAGTTCGGGATTGAATATGCTCAGTTCAAAGCCTTTTTTCAAGTAGCAGTTGAAGACCATGGTAAGTTAAGGTTAGCCAATAGATTGAACTCTACTTCTATGGAGTACATTTTTATGTCAGGCCAGTAATCACAAAAGGAAGAGCCATTAGGTAAGTGGAGGAACAAGCATGGATGTAGATGGCAGACGGAAGCACTGACAAATGCAGGCTAATGGCTAAAGTTAAAAGGTAATCCTGTTTGCATATCTTCCTTTCTTCACACTCCATGAAAAATCAATCAATCAATCACGTTTTTATATAGCACTTTTTTAGCAGTTGCTTTCAAAGCAGCTTCACAAAGTCTTAGTGTGGATCAGGTAGAGTAAATAGGAGTTCCCTCTGTGAGGTCCCTGTATAGCCTCGCTGACTGAGGCAGTTGCTAGTCACCTCACCAGCAAAAAGAACATATAAACACAGGATCCATCGACAAAATGTTTGCCGGACAGCACCCGAAAAAACAAAAACAAAACAAACAAAGACAAAATAGAAACTAACAAACGATGGTTAGAAAACTGTACCAGACAACAAACAGGTGATCAGCATCAGCAGCAGGATGAGTGATAAATGATGGGGAGAGGTTAGAAAGGCACATTGAACCACTTTGTTTTTCAACAGTTTGTATGTATATAGAGCTCAGACACCATATCCGTTTAGACAAATACCAAGAGCCAATTATTCGAATGCTTGATTAAACAGATATGTTTTTAATGTAGTTTTGAACTCTGTGAGCATAGCTGAGCTCCGGACAACATCCGGGAGTTTGTTCCAGAGCTTTGTGGCTCTATATGAGAACGCTCTTCCACCTCTGGTGGATTTACTAATCTGCGGAATAATCAATAGTCCTGATTTTTGTGATCGAAGAAAGCAAGCTGGAATATATTGTGATATGAAACTGCTCAGGTAGCCCAGATCCAAGCCATTCAGTGCCTTAAAGGTAAGGAGCAGTATCTTATAGTCAATGCAATATTGTACAAGAAGCCATTCAAAGAATGTACAAGAAGCCATGTTCCGTACTTTAGCAGCGTTCCTGAGGTGAAAGAAGGCGGTCTTAGTAACATAAGAGATATGGTTCTTAAACGTCAGTTCACTATCTATAATAAAGGCAAAATCTTTAACTATAGTGGAGAAATTAACAATGTGGCCTCTAGTTCTATATTTAAAACTGAGAGATTCTGTAATTGATTTTTAGTAACCAGTAAGTAATATTTCGGTTTTATCAGGATTTAGCAAAGGGAATTTTCATTCATCCAATCATTGATATCAGCGACACATTCTGAGATCTTATTTAACTTTAAAGGGTCGTTTTTAAAGGGTTTTGCTGAGATATAGAGCTAGGTGTTTTCTGCATAGCAATGGAAACTAACCCACGTCTTCTAACAATTTTGCCAAAGGGCAGCATGTAGATTGAGAATAGTATGGGTCCCAAAACAGATCCTTGAGGAACTCCATACTCTACTGCTGTTGTGTCTAATGAGTCTCCATTTACATGACTCCGGTCAGAGAGGTAAGAGTTAAACCATCTTAGAGCCTGGTCCTGGATGCCTGCATTGTTCTCTAGTCTCTCGAGGAGAATCCTGTGATCTATCGTATCGAAGGCTGCACTGATCTAGCAGAACTAGAAGAGAGATAATCCCTTGATCCCAATCAAGTAATAGATCGTTTGAAATTTTAACCAACGCAGTCTCTGTGCTGTGATGCGCTCTGAATCCAGATTGAAGATCTTCTTAAAAGTTTCTCTTCTGTAAGAAGGAGCCAAACCTGTGATTGTTTGGACAAGATTGTTGGTTTGTTGGTTGGAAGGAAAATGTCTCACACAAAAGCATATCTATTTATTTCTATTAGATTTCAAATGAAATTTTAACTATTAAATACTGCCAGAAATTACTTCTATGCTACATACTAAATAGTACATCCAAAAGCAAATCACCCTTCTTTTGCTTATACTAGATAGTTTGCACTTTTTTGACAGGCATATGTTTACATTCTAATCAGAGCCGAGAAAAAAAACCTGTACATAAAATCCCCCTTTCCACCAAGATTAAAAAAACCTTAAAGCAGCCAGATGAACATAACATTTAAATAAATAAGGCAATGGATCACTTATTTGCATTTCAAACTGAAAAAAGCCAGTGAGAATATTTATTACGCTGACAGATAATTAAACACAAGCAGTTTTAGAAACGCAAACCTTTTATTCTTCAGCCATTATGCATGTGTACGCCACTGAGTGAAAATCACACACAGGGATCAAACACTAAATAGACTTGACTTATACAAGACCTTATTTTTCAAGTGAAATGCAGACAGATTTTTATCACTTCAAGGAAAAAGCCTGGAAGTCCTTCCTATCTGCAATCTCTCTCAGGAAACATTCACCTCTGAGTATGGAGCTGACAGATGCGGCTTCAGCTATTATGCAACTGCTTTACAGGATGCCTGGTAGTTAGACTAAATAATTGAACAGTTGTGTCATTAACAGTATCACATTTATCTCTTCATCAAAAATTGTTAATTCAATATAATAATTTTGAATGGTTTCTTCATTCACAAGAAATAATTTAAAATGAACTCGATTAAAGCAGCCAAACTTGTCTTCAGCATATGGAGGTCTTGAAATCTCTGCAAAATAATATAATGTTACAGTAATTTGTTCAATCAAAATCATTTGAGGTGTGTTGGAAAGACAGTCAGCGTGTGTATCTTAAGTCTCATCATCATCGCTGTGATGCTGTGCCTTTTCTTCACTCACACTGCTTTCATCGATGTTCTCCAGAGAATCTGCTCTCTGCATGGTGAGCTCCGACACGCTGATGCAGGGCAGTGTGTTCTGCTCTGGGTACCGCCATGGTTTCAGGCTGGGATCATGTTTCCGCTTCCACTCTGGGTATTTTAAGCAAGCCTTGTAGATCTTTTTCATGGCCTGTATGTGTATCACAGGGAAGGCTTTACATTTAGACTAAGTAGAATATTTATTTTATTCAATAAAAAAAAACTTTAACTTTTTTTTTGTGAGAGAAAACACACACAAAAAATACATACAACAATAAAAAATATATTTATATACTACACAAAAAAACATTAATCGATGAGGAGCCTAAATAAAAAAATATTACGAATTCTCAAACGTCATTCATACATAAATTATAATAATGAATTCAACAATATAGATATAATTAAATAGATAAATTAGTGGGACCTAAACTTTGGAATTCTCTGTCCCTGTAAATTTAGCAGGCTACATCAACATCCCCTTTTAAATTAGATCTTAAAACCCATTTGTTCTCCCTAGCTTCTGTCTCAGTACGAGTCTTTTTTTATGCATTTGAACTTTATTATGAAAATTTTACTATGAATTTTATTTATAACTTTATTATGAATTTTATGATTTTAATTTTTTTTTCAAACTGTATGTGAAACAGCTATGTGTGAAATATCTATGTATTTTATGTGTGCTATCAAAAGTAATTTGGGATTGTTGGTTGTGAAGAACTGGTGGTATGCTTTAACAATTAATATTTACAATTTCAAATAACTATTTACAATGTAAAAATTAACAAACTGTATTTCCTTTATGTGTACTGTTTTGTGAATTGAATTTTGATCAAATAAATAACAGTAAGAACAGCGTAATTCAGTTTCCCCTCTCTATCAAACACAATGCGTTAGGTGAATAGGTGAAGTCATTGTATATTTTGACTAGGAGGAATTTAGGCATCTTAAAAAAAAATGGACGAATATGAAAAACAAAATAACATTGTGATTTTTAATCAGATGATCATACACTGAAAGATGGAAGAGTCTTTTTTGTCTGCACATTTTATCCCACTAGATGGAAGCAGAGTAGCACTCAAATGTGATGACAACCGTCAATATAATGAGAACTTGTTAGGGTTCTGTTTTGGTCAACGCTTTTAGGTTTTAATTCTTAAATCTTCTTGTTTTCTGTCCTTTTGGAGATTAAATTCTGTTTAGTTCATTTGTATCAGTTTGTATCGGGACTCCTATATTGGTAACTGTCTTCATTGATTTCCACCTGTGTCTAGCTGTTCCCAGTTCAGTTGAGTTAAGTAGTTCTGACTGACTAAACCTCTGTGTGTTGTGCGAGTGGGTTCTGTTACTATCCTTCTCTTATGAGAATCCTGACAGAAATATAACACAAAACAAATACTGACCTTCAATGTCTTACATTTAATATCTGTCGTTGAATATGTTGATGACACAAAATTTTTCCAGAAATAATTTATATTTTTAGCTATTGAACACATTAATTTAAATGAATCACATACTACATGTTTTCTATAGGTTGCTCTGTAACCAGAAGGTTGGTGGTTCAATCCCCACTAGGGTCATTCTGCCGTTGTGGCCCTGGGAAAGCCACTTCATCCAAATTGCCCTGTAAGTATGTGTGTGACCGGTGGGGTGTTTGGTGGTGGTCAGGAGGCCAAAGGCCTTATCACCACCGGAGTGTGAATATGGAGTGAATGACTAATGCTCTGATAATTGTAAAGCGTCTTTGAGAGTCCAGAAAAGCGCTATATAAATTGAAGGCATTATTACTACAAATATCATTGAAGATTTGGATCTAATATACCCTTTCCAGTTATAACAAACATTTTACGTAATAAAATTTTATTTTAAACAATGTACTTTAAAAACACCGCTGAAGATTTCAGGGTGGTGGACAATGAACAACTTAGCCTCTTTTTGTGCAAAATCAACATTTGGAGGGTGTTTTCACAAACAAATAGTGTAAGAAAGGTGAGTGGACACTAGTGTTAAATTGGTTAACTAAATTGGTTAAATTGGTTACACATTAAGTATGTTGTGTACGTTAAAAAAAAATTCAAACCAGAGCTGGCACATCTTAATGACTGCTGATGTTTCATATTATGTCCAACATTCCACCATCAGCTTGGTAGTTGAAACTATGATTGTATGCATAACCCTCACAAACCTGATTATTTAAAATAATATGCAATTTATATGCAAATCAGTAAAACAGCTGTTTAGGCACAATCCGTCAGCATCAGAGTTTAGAACGTCAGCAAGATATCTATCCACAGTGCAATAGTACTTTACTTTTATTTATAGTCCCTATAATTGCAGAATGTTTAGTCTTTTTCTAAATGCATAACTTTCTGAGTTTTTAAGATAGCAAATGGTTTGTAGCCTCTTACTAATCTGAATGTTACAGGACTGCAGGAAGTGTAATTGATGGAGGTGGTGATTTTGCATGTGTTGATGAGTGATCAAAGGAACACAATTGAGTGCAGACTGCTTTGTGAACGTGGGGCAATAACAAATGAGTCTGCATGTAAACACTTAATAAGACGGATCCAATAAACAATCCATGATTCTGCCTAGCTCCAAGAGGCAAATATTATGCTTTAAGTCATTATAATAGTAGAATTCTGGATTTGCAATCTATTCTTTTCAAACATAAACACACCCAAAATTCCACTTTACAACCTATTTTTAAAATAACAGAATTATGACACTACTCTGATGAAATTGTCAACAGCACGTAAACATGGAGCTCAGTCAAAAATTGTACAATCTTTGGCCTCAGCCTTTGAAACTGTTAAATCTGTTCCCTTTATTTTCTGAAAGGAGTCTCTAACAACAGTTACTGTTCTGCTTGGTCAACCTTCTTCACCGAAATTTTTTTCGGATGGTCTTTTGGATTTTGTATAGGTCTACCTTCGGGTGGGTGGTTGTGGGAAACTGATGACAGCTGTGTAACTTTGTCTTGTATTTTTGTATTTGAACAGAATTTGCTAAAACATTTGCTCACAAAAAATGTCTAAAATGCATTCTGAACTGAAAGCTTTCTGTAAAAAAGAACAAAAGAAAGTTTATAGGAATCTCTTAGGGTGGAGGTTCACTTGTGTGGCAATTTTCATTTGTCTTTAAATTGTAATCGCTAAACACATAAATAAAGTGCTACAACTGTTGTTCTCAGCCTTAGAAAATTCTTTATTTGAGAATAAAACTGACTTTCAAAAATCAAGGTATTTTCAGAGAAATGTTTGTGAAATCATAATTAAACTTGGTTTTTATTTGCAATATAAAAATGTAATTAAATTTAAAAAGATAACTAATACAAAGAAATCTCTCACCTTTGGCGCCACAAACTGTGAGACCCTGTTCACCACCCATTTAGGCAATGACCCTAAGAATGCAAACAAAGTAACAATTTGTCTGACCTTTTTTGTTAAATCACAAAAATAAATTAATAAAAGTAATTTCACCGCATTGCTAAGGAACCGATTTTAAGAGTACAGCAATTAGTATGTAAACTAATCTCAATTCAATTTGAAAGAAGAATTTAATGTCACATATTAGAAACAAATGAGCAACCACAGAAACCAAACAAAATAAGTGTTACAAAGTCCAGATTCATTTTAAAATGCTGCTGGAATGATTGTAAACAACAGAGTCCAGTCATCGTAAATCTATCTGATAGACATTCTACGACACACTCTAATTTTGTCTGCCTCTCCTCAAGTCTGCTGTGCAGCTGCAATATAATCACAGCAGCGGAAGACATTAATAATCAAAGCCATCGCTTCGAGCAGCATGGAAAAAATGACATCAGCAAATTCACAAAATATGTGTAAAGCAAACTTTCAAAGGCTTCTGAGCTCTTTGCTCTGGAAATGATAAAGGAATTTGGGTCAAAACTATCCTTGAAGAGATAAAATAATGCCATTTGTGAATACCTGAATCAATTCTGTTGGTTATGGGAATGCAATGTACTGTGACTGTATACATACTCCTATAAATCTACAGAGCATCAACTGTAAACAGTGTAAGTGTTGTGTAAACACGTTTTTTCGTGGTGTCCTTTTCCACTTACAGAGAAGAGCTTGCTGTTTGAGCACTGATATTTAACATGTCCTGTTTTTCTCTTTACAAGAAATTAGAGCGCTAAAATGAGGTAGAAGTTTTACCTCTTGGATCCACTTGTGTTAAGTAGTAAAGGGTGCAGGAGTTTGCTCCATTGGACTGGATCAAGTATCCAGTGAGTAACGACACAGCCCTCACATAATCCTTCTTAGGTGGGTATTCCTGAAGAAATATACAGTACACAATAAGAGCTCTGTTTTAATGCAGTCCTCACATCTTTAGAAATTGTAAAATGGCATTTTTCAAAGCTAGTGTCAACAATTGAACTCACCAAAACAAAGTATACTGGAAGAATTTTTATATTTTAAAAGATACCTCAATTGAAAGCATCTTCTGGTTTCAAAAGCTCTAAAAGATTGTGTATTATGTCTTCTTGATATTGTTTTGTTTTAACACCAAAACAATAAGGACCCACCCAATCTCACCTTTAACTGAACCGAATGCAAGTTTTTCACCACCAGGTGGTGTCACAAGAATAAAGAGAAATGACAAAGGTAATTTTTTACGACAAGCATTTACTATACAGCATGTCCAGAAATTAAAAGCATGCACTCAACTTTCCAGTTAACAGATTAGTCCTAGGTAAGATTGTGAGAATGGCCAGAGACAAAACAGAATTTAATAAATGATAATTAAAGGAGTAGTTCCATGACATCAGCCTTGCATTGGTTAATTTGATACTTTTGAAAGACCCCTGCACTCATTGTAGAAGCGTAAATGTGGTTAAATGCAAGCTAAAGATGATGGGGTAAAATGACTAAGCTTTTTAAGAAGCTTAAATTATTCTTAAATGATTGTTGAACATTTTATCCTCAGTTTTTTTTATCTCTGACCAATTTTATTGTGTGAAGCCCTTTTAATTGCCAATGTGCATAAAAATGTGCTATAGCAATAAAATTCTCTTGCCTTGTCGGGGACCTTCTGTCCCATTGGCCAGACACACGGCCATCATAACACGGTTTTCAAACCATTGCCATTTGCCAAGGTCCCTGGACTTGGCAGGGTACTCCAGTAACATATATTATTGGAATATATTAACAGATGATATTGATCTTCTGGCTCTCTTGAACATTCCAAGCTAAATTTTAGTAAAAAAATAATGCAATGATGCGATAAGTTGAAAACAGCTTTGCAACCCATTTCGATTTTTGAAATTTTGAAGAAAAGACTCAATGAAACGACATCACTCTAACATAGTTGTGTACACGGCATTAGTGCACACAGTTATTTCCCAACATCTTCCAAAAGTTGTGTTTTTATAACATTGGCTCTTTAATATTTTGAGGCAGCCATGGTTGTACAGTTTTTCTGACAATTCCACGTCTGTCATTTTAATGTAGATTATCAAGTATTTTTGTGTTTTATCAACAATATGTATAATTTATAACAAGTAAAATTATATTAAAGACAAAGTTTTAATTATCTGTGCCATTTTTACCCGTTGTGACACATAAATTGTGTTTAAGAGAACTCCTTTGCTCTTGTTAAAGAAAAATGTTTGCAATCATCTTGGGTGTGATTGTACATGCCTGTATGTCTGGGGCTCAGGTATGATTTTCCTAAAAATGACCACCAAGTAGGTGTTCCACCATCAACTATGGCCCTAATAGTTTTTGGCCCTGGCCATAACTGCCAGTAAAATGTCCATATTGTCTGTGATATTCATTAGAAACAACTATCTGCTATACAAACAAAACTCATCACTTGACAATATTTTTTCAAAATAAAAACATTTGATCCTAATCATAGATTAATCAAAGTGAGTTTAGGACTCTCAATAGCTTTCTGCTCCCTGTGATGCAGTGATCCCATCCACATCTCAACAATCCAAGGCATTATTTAAACAATTTAGATCCCTTTCATTTGAATTAAACTGTAAGTTTTAAAGACATGTATTTGATATAAGGCTAGACTAAGTTTAAAGGATAAAACATGAGCACCTCATCCCCCTCTAGGATGCAGGCCTTTTATTTGATACCTGAACAACTGACGCCTGTGTAATTAAGGTCAAATTGCTTTTCTATCAACTAGACCAACCCCTTTACCTTCTTTGAACAGAGAACTGGGGCACGCCTTCATCTCATACGAACTTAAAAAAACTATGGGTAAAGAGTAAGCAGAAGAGGAGCGTTTCATCTTGAATCGAAACTATAACATTATTGTAAAGAAGTAGGGCACAATCCTTGGAAGCCAATGAGGTCATTTGAAATTCCACAAAACCAACAACGAATTGTCAATATATAAACAGCTCCTTCTGGTCGGCTACAGGTAGTGCTCTTGAATGTTATCATACAGCACTTTTAAAACCTTTTTCTCGATATTTTATATTTTTAAAGGCAAGGTAAGGCAAGGTCAGTTTATTTGTATAGCACATTTCATACACAGGGTAATTCAAAGTGCTTTACATTGGAAATAAAGAGTAAAAAGAAAGTACATTTAATAAATTCAAGCATAAAAAAGTCATATAAAATCAAATTGATTAAAAACTGAAAATTAAAAACATTACAAGGACTCACCAGCGAATTAATGCGCCGTTGTCTTTATATCACCGTATAATAACTCCCTTATTAATACGCGTGATCTTCTGCAGAGCGCGTTACTCAAATTTAATCAAGTAAAGAATGTCACTCTTTACATGAAAAGAAACTCTTTACACGAAAGAAACGCAATACACATGTTCTCCATTCTAAATTTTTCTCGATGCGCAAGTGATGCACAATGAACAATCCCTATCACAATATTTAGATCATTAAGCAAAACTGTTGTAAATAACAATGATACATAATATTCATGTGTATTTGAACTTGTGATTTAGCTAGGTAAAAAAAAAACAGTCACCCTAAAGCAAAAGTTAAAAATTGGTTTAAGGTCACCAGGGATCTCATATATAAATGACGTGTGCCATATGTACTAAAACCTTGGGTATGCTGACTTTTACATAAAAAGTCAGATTTATAAAAATAAAATGAATAAAATTCAGTTAAATTGATGCTGATAGATTTGGTTGACTAAACTGATTGGTTCCTCCTTTAAGGATTATTGTGTCATATGCAGTAATTCCTCCTCCTGCCTTTAGAGGCCACCTCACTCCCCTTTGCTTTAGTTCTTCTTCATGGTTCTTTGTATGTGTAATGTTCTTCACCTGTGCCCATTTACACCACTTTAAGTGCTGCTTTGTTCCTCTGTTGTTCACTCGTTTTTTTTAAATTGACACTGTTGTGCTGCCTTGTATTTTCTAGTCCTCCTCGTTCTTCTACAAGTAAGGAAATTTAGTTTTCCTGTGTACTACTTTAGTTTTTGCCCCAGTAGTGCATTTGTGCATTTGTAACATATTGTATATCTTATTTGCCAAGTTGAAGTGCTAAGTTTCAATTACCACATTCAATAATAATAATAAGTTTAATTTATATAGTGCCTTTCCAGAGCTCAAGTACACTTTACAAAGTTAGGAAGAACATTACACGTACAAAAAGCAAACACAAAGATCACAACGAAATACAAAGAGGATGGATGCATGTTTTAATACATGCTGTAACCTCTTAATGTAAGTAATTAATCAAATAATGTAATAAGCTTTCTCTATATGCAATGTATTAGTAAGAAATTAACTCAAATGTAAGTACATTGACCAGTTTTAAAATCTTCTACAGGCTTGTTTTAAAGTCGGACCAGTATGGCAACAACTTTTAAGATCATTTAATTTATTCATCTCCTACACTCCCAAATAAATCTTGAGGTGAAATCTTGAAGGGGTCTCTTGAGTCCTCATAATGGGTGAAAGAGTGGCAATTAATTCCAAATTATCTCTATCACAAGCCCCAAGCCCACCACTTAATTCACTCACTGAGAAAAAGTTAGTCATCTAAAACACTCTCAGAAAAAAGGTACCATCAGAGACAAAATTGCAAACACCTAAGGTACAAAATTGTACCTTAAGGACCTATTGTGGACCATTTTAGGGACACTGTCAGAAAAAAAAGGTACAGAGCAGGAAAGAGTTTGTTACTAAGGGTACAAAATTCCCCCTTTAATGGTACAAAAGTCTAAATATAGGAATAAAATTGAACCCTTCAGGGTACCACTCCAGTGATGACCATCGTACCTTAAAAGGTACAGTTTCTGAGAGTGTATGTATAATTTTGAGGGGAGGATGCAACAAAGCTGGTAACCATTCTAAGCATTAAACCCCAGCAAGCCTTCCATACAATATTTAAAAGACCAGAAAATACTGCATTAAAACGCATCAAATGGTGGTGAGTATTTCCTTGGAGCTAATGAATAGCACAATCTTGTTGACACAGGACATATAATTATTCATTACAGCAAGGGGATTGGATCACCCGGGACTCTACTTGATACCCCATCAGACTTTTACCACTGATCAGGCCTCTTCTGTTTCAGGAGACTGAAAACCTGGAAGAGAGACCTACGCACTGACGATGACATTCTGTACTGGACTGTTCTGAAGACTTTGTGAAGATGTTTGAGCACAGCAGTACAAATAAGAAAGAGCAGACACACATACCGGGTGTTTGACCGAATAGTTGATGATGAGATAATCATTTCCAAGAGGAAGCCACGACCTCATGGTGACGAAGTCTCTGTTTTTTAGTGGTGTTGGACATTTCCCTGAAAAGAAACATGGACATGGTGTAATCCCCAAAAAGACACTTTATGACCATTCTGATTATAAAAAATGCTCAACTTACACATCTATAACATTACATTAAAAAGTTATTTGTCCCAAAGAGAGAATTTAATGAAACACAAAGTAGTTCACATAAGGGCTGCAACTAATGATTTTTCTAATTGACAATGAGTAAGCGATTATTATTTCGATTACTCGACTAATCTGGAAAATGACTCACGTGGATAATTGCTTGTACAGGGAACACAATATATTAATAATGTTCTTATTACACTGAACAAGACCTGAAAACAACAGGAGCCATATAAAGGAAGTGTGATCAGAAGGTAGCGAGTAGGGACAGGTGCAATAACTCACCTCCTGAACTGAGGATAACAAGACACAGTGGAAGCATAAACACTGGCAGGAACGACAGGAAATGAAACTTAAATATAAACAAAAGACTGATATAGAACATAATAATTGGAGAAAAATAAAGTCATCTTAAAAAGAATTAAAGGGAGGGTTCTGTCTAATTGTAAATAGAGCACTTTCACAACATATTTCAGGAATAAAAACAAACATTTAAAAAAAACACAATTTCATGAAAAACCATGAAATTTCATGATCAAATCATCAACAGCCACATTCAAGTTTTTTAGCAACAATATAGAAATCTCCTATAACTATTGACACCTATTGACAAATGATATTGGTGTTGTTTATACACAATATTGTCTTGGCTCAAGTTTCTCATATTAAACTATCAAAACTGTATTATATGTTATTATATATGAAATACTTTTAAAACATCTGAATTTTTGAATGAAACGATAGCATTTCTATAATTTTTTTGTCCTGCTATGGGCTTCGTCTGCAGTTCACAGCTGAAATGACAGCAATAGTTCACCATTCTTCTTTTCCTCTATGGTTAAATGCATTGTTGTAAATGTACAGTCAAGGGTGAGTGTAGCCAGCATTTGAAATAGCCAACTGGTGAAGTCATGTGCAAGCACAACATAATAATAAATGAACTTCAACACAAATGTTATTTCTAATAAAAATATCAATGAACAAATCAGAAATAATTTCTGAAACAATACAAAAAACATTGGTTATGTAACAAAAGAAATTGGTCTAAGAATATGACAATGAAAAATCTTTCAAATCTGTAGCAGAATTAGTGTAGATCTTTTAATCTATTCAAGATCATTTAAACAATCTTACATATTGTACCTTTTAGAAACCTTAAACATATTCTGTAATCTCAGCCTGGTTAAAAGCTTAACTGAGCATTATACTTCCCTCTTCAGCCATTTGACATTCTGTGTGCATGCTGTATTTGCCTATTTGAGCCAAGTACCTCAATTATTACTGTACATAAGTATTAATGTAGAGAAGTGGATCAATTATGTTAAACATTGCCCAAAGCTGGCCCAAATCTAAGCACAGTTAACATTACATTTTATGTGCCACAATATATACAATATCACTACTTTCAGACTCCATAAAATGTGCCAATGTCTATACCATATGTGCTAGATAATGGCAGTTTTGGCCAAAATTCTTTTACTGACTTGGTGGGGTATAAAATTGCTTGCCTGATTAGTTAGAAACCCTGCTCTCTGAAATGGGAAAGTCCTTACATATTTTTGACTATGAAAAGGTCAAATTGAATTGATCAGGCCAACCCTGTACCCAATAAAACAGTGTTCAATACATCTCATTTATAGAGAAAGACATTATTAGCATTAATAATATAGAGAAAGCACTATTAAACATACCGGCAAATCTCTTAATTAGGGTCACAGAGATCTACTCACAATGATAAAAAAAAACTCTGCCGCCTTGTAATTATGTAATGCCAGCAGGAGACACTGTTGTTATGATTTTAATTTAACAATAAAAAACTAAATGATTTTCACATTCAGGAAGATTTTGTAAGTTGTTTAGACTTTTAGCCCTAAAGCTAATATAGCACTTCTTAAAACATCATTAATGACAAAACATATAAAGATGTACAAATAACAAGCTTGAAAGTAGCATCTGTGACCTGGATTTTATTAATAACTAATATCAAAGTTGAAATTTAAAAAATTGTAAAAAAAAAAACTTTAAAATAAATGAAGTAGTAAAAGAAGTTTTGCCTTTGAGTAGCTTTAGATTGTCTATTAATTTAAATGTAAAATGTGATGGGAAATCATATGATTTGTTCAAATAAAATGTTAATTATTGTTAATTATCGTTAAAAGCACAACATTAAGCTTCATATTGTTAAAGGGGTGATGAGCTATGAAACCAAATACCTGAAGCAACAATAAAACAAAACTGAAAGTTTTAGAGCTCAAAATAAATTTTGGATTAGTTTATTAAAGCCAGCTAGGAAAAGTTACAAACTCTTGACTCAAAATCTGGTGATGTCACTACATACTTTTTCAACCATCCGCCAATAGTGATGCACCATATTATGATTAACAATTACAAAAACGGAAAAAGAAATACAGCTACCAATTGCAAAAAGCTGAAGTCAGCTTAATGGGAAGTAGAAACGGACGATCTGTACAAGGTGAATGGTTACTTCAACATTTGTACTTTTAGTGGATAAATTAAATTTGGGGGGGAATTCATTTCAAACACTGTTGTGTATTACTATTGTGTAAAAACGCCACAATTCATGTAATAGCCCCTCTGTGTAAAGAACAGTTCATTACCACATTTATATGAGTAGGCAACAATTGGAAATGATGGAAGCTAATTTAAGACAGAGATAAGGAATAACTCACATGAGTAATATCCTACATCTGCATTCACCGTCAGTCTTCCAATGTCGAAAGTATCAATCATGTTGGTGTCCCATTTTTTCCGGTAACTTGTGTCATGCAAGACATCGTAGAGGGTCTCTGCAGTCACATCCTTGCACACAATTCTCATCTAGTGGACAGAAAGAGCAGACAAACTCTCATTTGTTTGTTAAAATCAAATTCTTAAAATGTCTTACCAATTTTGGCAGCATTTTTTTGCTGGATACAAATGTACTAACCGCTAGAAAACAAAGTGTAACGTAGCTTCAGTGGAGTAAGAGATACATTGAGGCTTTTACATTTAAACATGTGGGTCTGCATTTGTATCTCAGGCTCACATGTCGAGTGAAACCGATGTTTTTTCCAGGTGTACGGTAGCTACCTTCTCCATTAACTCTACCTGGGTAGGGAGCTGGGTCAGGTAAGCATGAATACATCAAATGCAATGTGATCAGATATTGTATGGCTTCACGACGCCAGTAACCGTGTAACTCAATCAACTCTACCCCGGCGTCATTTAATAATTTATCCCCAGCCTCCTTCAACCCCAGCTTGATAAGTCCACTGGGCAGCTTGGAACAAGTTTTATTTAGTCTGTATGAATGGAATGTTGTCAAAGCCTACAAAGATCAATTATTCATGAAAGGTATGCATCAGTGCTTCAGAGTTTCACATAAATTATTGAAGAAAGTCTCCCATTGGTTCTCTATTTTAAAGTATTTCCTCCATACCTCACCAAAAAACACCTAGAAAGGCAAAACAGAATTTAGCTAATGACAAGAAGGTCATCAGAGTTGGTTTAAACAGGCAGAAAATGGATTGTAATCTGGTAAAACAGAAAGAGGCTATCGGGTTTCCTCATCTGAGATGCTGCTACCACTCTTTTCCGCTCTTAATTTTTCAGCACATCTCATGGGAGCAGCCAGTCCCTGAGAGACAAGTCTTTCATCTCAGAGATTGTGGATCATGAAGCAGTCAGGCCTGGCCGGTATCACTCTACGCCGAGTTTCCCTTTGGCAAATGGAGCATGGCCTTATCTGTATGTTTCTATTAGATGTTCCCTGAAAGAATCTAGAGTCTGTTAAGAAACACTGTTAAAACGTTATACCTGCATATACTATTGAACTGACAATACTTTTGCTGATGTAAGCTGCCTTGCAAGGTTAAATTAGAATATAAACATTTTTGCTTCCTCTTAGAATCTGGTTTACAAAATTTAAAGAACATATATTATTAGCATTTCCAATTAAATTCCATTATAACAAATTGATTTTAAGTCTACTTTTTTAACTATTAAAACCTCTTCCCCTTAGATACCCAATGTTAATGCAAGTTCCATTTTTATAAATTCAGATCAACGCATATAAGAAATAACTGAATTTGTGTGGGCTTAAACTTGTTCAATGATTATTTGAGTATGAGTGTTGTGCATGAGTTTATGATGTTCATTTCACCATTTGGCACTTGAGGCAACATCGCCAACTCAAACATTAATAGATTTACAACTAAATAAACAGTTGCTTTTTGCGTCTGTCATTTGGCACCTTTTCGGGGTGATGGTGGCTCCGTTTCAAGTCTGTGATGAAAAATATTGACAAGAGATCTGCTAATGTGGAGCTAGCCCAAAAAAAAAAATGTGGAGCTAGCCCTTCAAGATGGCGTTGTTAAGGAGGTCATGTAACAGAAATGCACCTGCGTAAATTATGTATTTTGTTACCAAAATAATAGCTCACCATTTCAATAATTAGACAGCTATACTATATATAGCACAAATTCCTAAACAAGTATAACCAATAATACGATTTAGTAGTCATTTATAAAACACCTGTTATAGAAGCATACTTTGAGGCTACACGAACATTCTCAATCGTTAAGCTTTCTTAAAAATGGCTTCGTTTACAACCAAGTTGTAAAGAACTAATAGGTCATGTAACTACCTAAAAATGACCAACTACGAAAATGAGTGAGTATGTTAAATTAGAAAGAACATCAGACGCTGAAACAACTGACTGCGACTGAAAGAGTAAACAAACTAGCAACCGCTGGCGTCTATTGATCCGCATTGCAGCGCACTTGCCTTGAGTTTCTGCACAGTTTTACACTCCTCGTCTCGACACCACACCGTCACTGCTCCTTTGTTAAAACGAGCAACCCAGCCATCCTGACTTTCACATTGATCTCGAAAAGATAGGAAATCTGTGTCGTCCGGTATCTGAACTGGCATCTTGCCTCCGGGTGCTGCTGCGGATCAGACAGGGTTAAACTCTCCTCTCATAAATGCTGATCCGCTTCTTTCTATGTGGGTCTCCACTTGGGTTTCGACGTGTGTAGAAAGATGTGTTGCTCTAAAGGCTAACTGTTGCACGACTAGTTTGAGCTAGTTGCTATAGTTTGTAGGCGCAGGTGTGTTTGAGCATCCTCTTCAGTCCTGTATCAACTCCATACTGGAAAAAGGCATTATATAAGTAGGCATCACGTTACTGACATGTCGTTTTTCAGGTGGAGCAGTTTACAAGAGCTCGTTTGGTCAGACTAGCTGATGATCCAGGGATCAGGTGTCATGTTTGTCGACGCAAAGGATTTCTTTTCCCTGACTGTTTTGTTTAACCTGTGCAGGACAGGTGTGTAGTCTGAATCCAGCATCTACTATTTCCTAAACTCTATCATCTTCTCTCAGCTCCTCTCCTTTTTTCATGTGTTTGGGGAAAAACTAAAAGTGTGCATAGCAAGAACCAAGAAAGCACTGTAATTGTGATTTTTGGAATGCTATTTGCTTTCATACTGTAAATGTTTTGTCAGGTTATTTATGGGACTTAAGAACCAAAAAAATACTCAGAAAAATAAGAATCACATTTTTATGTCTGAGATTGGCTGGAAAGTTATCATTTACTTCCTTGTTGTCATGAAAGAAAAATTAATGTTTTTCCATTTGGATGTTAAATTATGAGACATTATGAAAATATGGAGATGTCTGGATTTTAGGGAATTCCCTTTATAAACAGGCTAATAGTAAAATTGGATTTATTGTGACTTACTATAGCAGAGTCATCAAGCATTTGAATTATTGACCATGCTCCATTTAAGCAGAATCCACTGTCAGTCTCAGTGCAAAGAACTGGAAGAATCTCATGAGGATGCCAAGTTAGATGAGCTGACTGTCTGCTGCTTTCTTGGCTTTTAATGTGTAAAAAGTAAATTACCCTTCTTAATTTGAAAAACACACAACTATATGAGATTACTTATGACCATTTTACAATCAAATCGTGTATAGGTGTGTATATCTACACACACACCTATAAGAGATTACTTTTTCTTAACATTTTACAATCAAAGCTATGTAAGATTATTTGAAGCCTCAGGTCATCAAAAAAATTCACTTTTTTTTACACTTCAGGCAAATTGTTTTGTTGTCATTTTTATTATTTTGAGAAAACTAGAACCCTCATTGCTATAGTCCTCGACTTTTGTAGTTAAGTAAAACCTTACGAGGGCACTAACGAACCTTTACAGATGTAGTTCTCAAGTCGACAAAGAAAGGGAGATGAATAGATGTTCCTTCAGCTCATTTATTCCAAATAAACTTTCTAAAACTTAGATGGTGAAGGAAAAAGCACATTTTTAAAAATCTTTTATTTTAATATTTTAATATGAAATTATCAACTTGTAATGGTACTCCAAACATTTAAACTGAGGGAGCTATAGAATCAACCCTTCTTATCTGACATCACCATAAACCATTCACTGTATCTCTATATCTGACATCACCATAGACATTGACAAAATTAAACTATCAATGTTGTATCCTTCACTATCACTTACAGAACAGATTCTGAAGAGAGAAAAAACTGGGCCTATATAGTTACCCACATCCTTGGTAATGGTATCAGTAATTATATGAATAACTTGGTGCACTGACTTATTTTGTTATGGGAGGTCCTCCCACAACATTAAAATATGTGAACTAAAATCGAAAAAAATCGTTGATTGATTAATTTATTGATTGATTTATTGATTGATTGATTGATTGATTGAATGAATGATTTGATTGATTTATTGACTCTTTTATAATTTATTTATTCAATACATTCAATATGTAATACTAAAGTGTTGCTAGGTGCAGAATATATGGCAAGTACATACATAATCATAAAAGTAATACTTATTAATACTCATAAAAGAAACAGAAAAAATGTTAAAACATCACAATCATAAATTACTGATAAGAAACCTAATAGCGACTATGGGAACTCGACTAGGAATGCTCTACTCTCTCCATACTCTTTTTAAAATGCCAATCAGCGGCCATGCTGATGGTCACATGACCACGCCACCATGCCCCACACATAAAGTAGGTTCAGCCGTGGCACTCCATCTGTCTGCTCATTGGAGCCATATTCTAAGACAGAAGTGACTGTAAAAAGATTTTACATCGGTGTTGAATTACTTTCCACTTTTGTGGATCAAGTGATTTGGTGTTTGTAGGCTGCAGGCATGGTTTTTGTCCCATTTGCTTCCCGCTCCGCCGGTGTGTTTGCAATCTTCCACAGAGAGTAATCGGAACATGCGCTGATGGCAATTTCTGACGACTCCTGTGTGCTTGATAATCTGATCTCCACTGCTGCTGAGTTGCTTACCCGGGCTGCCGGAGGTTGGTGACTCTGCTCCTCGCATCTGATATTTCCAGGCTGGACATGTGGGTTATGGGGTCGCGCAGTGTTGATAAACTGCAGCCGCCCTATCCCGTTTTTCCTGGATGTGCATCGGGAGCTGACCAGAACTTAAAAGATACCTCTTACAAAAGAAAGGAGTTTGTTCAATCTCCCCTCTCTCGCTCCCCTTGATGGCACGGTACCTAAGTGGTATGACGCGATTCCCCAGGTAGAGCAGGGTCTTGCGGTGCATTATGCCTGGGTAACCCTGCCGGTTGGAGTGATAAGTCGAAGCCCAATCTCGCTAGCTAAGCTATCGTTGGACCTGTCTTTAAGAGCTTACGATACTGTGGGTGAAGCTGCCGCTGCTCTGCATGCCATGGCAATTTTTCAGGAATTCTAAGCCTAGGCCTGAAAGATATGCAGGAGGGGAGTTGTCGCCCAGGTCTTATGAATGACCTGAGAGCTGCTACGGACTGTAGCGCTTACTGCTGTAAGAGTTGAGGCCAGCTAGTTGGCCACTCGCTGTGTATATTGGTAGTCCACAGCCGCCTTCTTGGTTGACCTTGGCTGAATTGTTGTCACACAATCGGAAACATTTTCCTCAACGTATCTGTGGTCCCAGATCGCCCCTTCGGCATTGCCGTTGAGGACCTCATGTCGCGGGTCTCTACACCGTGGTGGTGTATGTTAATCGACAAGGAAGGATACGTTCTCGCTCGCAGACCATTGCTCTGGAGTCAGCACTGGGGGCTGTCCCTAGTCGCAGTCCATATTCCCGGCAGTTTGAACCTTTAAGCAGGTACACTGTCTCTGTGGATACCTCAGTCAGAAGAATGGCGACTCCACCCCCTGGCAGTCCAGCAGATCTGGGAGTTCTTTGTATAGCAGAAAAAGACCTGTTCGCCATCTCAGAGAATGCTCAGTGCTGGCTGTTCTACGCTCTGTTCCAGGCTCCTCTCGGGATAGATGCGCTAGCGCATTAGTGGTCCAGGAAGAAACGCCTATATGAGTTTTCCCCAGTGAGCCTCCTTGCACACCTCCTGTGCATGACCAGGGAGGATGAAGCAGAGGTCCTAACAGTGGCACTAACTCTGCTCCCTTGTGACAGTCCTTCCCTGGCCAGTTCCCCTGTGGTCATACCTTCTGTCCCAGAGAAGTGGGCACAACCACCCGGACCCAGATGAAACTCCATTTCTGGTACCTTAGGTGCGGAGAACCCCCGGTTTTGCCACGCACGTGGTTCCCAAAACTGTGTCTTGTCAGAGCTTGTATGTCGGCAAGTGGGGTTGGTTCATCAACTAGTGCCATTCTCGCCAAGTAGACCCGAGCAGGTGCCCCGTTGAGCTCGTGCTATCCTTCCTCCGAGAGGACCTGGATTGAGGACTTTCTCTTTCCACCCTGAAGGTTTACATCTCCGCAATTTCGGACCTGGTGATACTCATGTTACTCTTGTTACGACCCCTTGTAGTGTTCTTTCTGTTGTAGTGTGTGTGAGTGTGTGTTTTCCCCATCAGAGGACCTCACTTCCTGTTTCTGTGCTTTCCTCACTTCCTGTTCCTGTGATGCATCACTTCCTGTTCCTGCCACATCATCCTTACATCAGAAGATTTGTCACTCTGCCATTGGTCCTCATGTTGTCCTGCCTTCTCGTCAACCCCTCAGTCTTCTCCATAAAAACACTGCTACACTGCCATACCGGCAGCTTCTGCTCACTTGCCCTTGTGTTATTGTGTGTTTGAAACGTTGTACTCTTGCTTACTTGGTTAACGATTTGCTGCCTGTTTTTGACACTGAGTTCTGGATTGCCCTTGTTTGTTGTGAAGTATTTGTACATAAATTTGTAAGTAGGGAGCTGGTTGTGGGTTTTATTTTGGTTATTGAAATTGTATAGGTTTTGTTAAGGAGATAGGATTAGGAATTGTACACTTTGTTTTGGGAAGTAGGTTTATTTAGAGGTGTTTAAAAAAAGGACTTATTTTTCTTTCTTTGTAGTTTTCCCCCAGTCTCCTGAGGTATTTGTCTGACTCTTTCACTCAACTGAACCCTTATTGTTTTTTATTTGATCACATATTAAATTTCAATATTTGAATATTTGTTTTCTGTCCTCCTTCTCAAGTGCTTTAAAAATAATGTTTAATTTGTATTGTTGCGTCTGACCTAGACCGGGCGTAACACTCTTAACCTCAAGCCTGGGTATGTGCCCAAGATTCCTACCATCCCCTTCAAAACTCAGGTAGTGAACCTCCAAGCTCTGCCCAGAGAGGAGGTAGCACCAACTCCTGGCCCTAATTGCTCAGTTAGAGGACTTAGAAGTTCTGATCAACTCTTGTATGCTTAAAGGACAGCAGACGATAGGGAAGGCTGTCTCCAAACAGAGGTTGGCCCGCTGGCTAGTGGAGGCCATCTCTACCGCATACACAGCGTCCCATGTCCCTTGCACCCTGCAGTTGAGAGCCCACTCTATCAAGGATGTAGCGGCCTCCTGGGTGTTGGCAAGAGGTATTCCGCTGGCAGAGATCTGCAAGGATGTGGGTTGGTCAACACCAAACACTTAGTGTTGAATCCATCTCTTCAGGCGTTCTAGGTGGTGGTAGCATTGTCTGAACTGTTCGAAGGGGTGTCCAGGTTGGGTTGCGCCTTTTTCAGTGATGCATGCACTTTTTTTGTCCCTGGAGATAACCTCCAGCTTTTTGGCTCCTCTCGCCCAACAGGCGTAGTAGAGTAAGCGGAGTATTCCTATGTACTGTCCACATGTGTGCCCTCTATGAGGGACTACCGGCTGAATCTTTTATGACCCCGGGCACAGGAGGGCCAAACAGTTCCAGAAAGGCTAACTCTATTGCTCTAGCTAGTTCCATCTATGCTATCTTCCCTCTAAAAAAAACTTTCCCCAGTGGTTCAAGGCACATTTTTCCATAGGTCCCTCAATGAAACCATACGTGTTCAACTGCCAGAAGTTCTAAGTCCAGCTTTCAAGGTGACGAGTAGGGCCTCTGCGGGTCTCCCTTTAGCTTTGGGATTGATGCTTTCTCCTCAGGTATGAGAGAATTTATTGCCGGATTGCCCATTAAAAATTAAGTCTATACTTAATGCCAGGGCGGAGGAGGGCCCGGTTGGTGCTGAACTACTGATATGCCTGGCTTGCCTGGCCATTGGCTGATGCGGAAGGATCTAGGTTGTGTTTTCCAGGGTGTCCATAGTCGTCCGCCTGATGGGGAACGTAATGGTTACTTTCGTAACCCTGTTACCCGAATAGGGAATGGAGACTTATGTCCCCCAGCCACAACCGTAAGGTTGTAAGTAAGTCTGGTTGCCTAGGAGGCAGCTTCACAAACAGAAAGAGTGTCAACTACTTTATGTGTGGTATGTGGTAACGTGACCATTAGCACGGCCACTGATTGGCGTTTTAAAAAGAGTAGGGAGAGAGTAGATCGCTCCTAGGTGAGTTCCCATAGTCGTCACCGACATAAGTCTCCATTACCTATTCGGGAAACGAGGGTTACGAAAATAACCATTACGATTCTTTGTCTGCAGTGCATTTACTTTAAAGTTGGTGTTGTTTCTTGTTTTTATCAGAATAACTTATGATTGGCTTATTCGCCCATTCAGAAACTTTTTTATCAACACCTCTTTTTACTTTCAACTCCGTTTTGCAACATGACTGGTATTTTAGTTCACTTAATATTTACAAAATATTGTGCAAATGAAAAGATAACCTCACCAATCACTTTTCATGTGCGAGATGTGTGCTAAGTGGTGGAAACATCCAAATATTTGCAAAGCATTACCTTAGCTGCAAGTTACTCATTATTCAGGTTTCACTGTATGAGAGAATAAAAGTAGGGTACAACCTCACGTGCGAATTTCACATGTGGTAACTATCAGCAAATTGGGGAACATGATACCACTGAGTGGCCATATGGTACTTACAATACAACTGATGTATTACTTTAAAAATAATTCTTACCCGCCACATTCATGCTATGCAATAGCTAATTTACAATGAAGTGTATACGGTTTAAAAAATACTACATATATTATTGCCATTTGATATGCAGTCATGTGTTTAGATATTGATGGTTTAGAATAATCAGTAGTAAGCAAAAAGTAGCAGTCATATGCCCTTTGTCACTCTGTTTACAGTGATCCTATGGCAACAGATGGTCACCTCCTCATTCACATTTTTACTGTGGTAACGTATGTGCTGTCCAGCTGTCCATAAAGAATTTGCTGTGTGTTTCTGGAAAGTTTAGAGGTGATCTCAACCCCTCCTCCTCCTGTTCCATGTGGCAGGGTCAGGAGATCAAGCAGGCTCTCCTTTTCCCCTTATACAACGACCAGCACAAGGGTGGACTGTAGACTCGTTCATTCCATTGGGGTCAAACCAGGGCGTACAGTGTGTCACATCTGACGTATGTTTAACTGAAATATACTGAGATTGCAAGTGAACACATACATGGCCATCCAAAACAGAAACTTAGTGGAACCATGGGTAATTAATCAATGTTAGAGTACTTCAGAGCTTCCTTAAATTGGTGTCAGAAAGAGCTTAGCTCTCTTTAACTTATCTTAACAACCAAGAGAAGCAGAGGTGCCACTACAGAAACAAGAGAGCTTCTCCAGAGCAGGCAGAGAAGAGAATGCGAGTCTTTAAATAAAATAAGGCAATGCAGGACATAATGAGAAGTGAAGCAGCAATCAAGCATTATGGAGTGTTCTAAATGGGAAAGCTCATTGAAGTATGAGAAACTCAACACTAATGAGAAAAAAGAGGAATAATTAGAAAGTAAGAGATACAGAAAAAATAAGCAAAACTGACATTAAGTCTTGTTGGAAAATAATACTAGCATCTCCGTAACGCTTGTTAGAACTGATCAAATAGCCCATCAAGCAGCTCAATCAAGTGCACCACACAGTTGTGCTATTTAGACAATGAATAACAAAAAATAATGTAATAATCTCATTCTCAAAAAACTACAATGCAGCAGACGGATTAAAATAGCTAGATAGTAACAGTGACCAATAATAACAGACAGTTACTTTAGCCAATAAACTATTGCAAATAAAACTCTGGAGGTGGAGATCAAAAGTTTTCCTATAATGACTAATGAGAGGGAGCCTCATTCATTCCACCTGTTAGCTCTGCAGTGAGAAGCTTCTCAAGAAGTCTGGAGGCCCCATCCTCTTTAGCTCTTGGATATGTTATCAAAGTATAATGTTGGGACTTTAGAAAGACTTTCATTTTTATTTGGTTTACCAGTTCTGAAGATGTTAAGACTCTTTTCACCCCAAACAAGTTGCTCAAAGTTCAATTGTTTCTTGCTTCTTCTATGTGATCTTTCACACCAGAGTGTTAGGAGACAGCTATATAGAGCCTCAAGGAGAAAGGAAAAACAAAACTAATTGTTTCCCCTTAAGGTAACTCATTACCCTGTCACTGTGCACTGCTTGATATGGAAAGCTGTGGAGATACAGGATACGGCATAAGCATGTTTCAGTTCATTAACATGATTCTGTTGACACTCGAAGGTTGTAAAACAATGGAAAGAAGAAATAATTCAAAACGACATAGTGTGAAATGAGAAGAAAAACACAATCGCTTCAAAATTTGTCTCTTCGAGTTAAATTAGCTCACTAAGGGATTCATATCAAATGTCTAAATGTGGAATGTAAAAATTCCACTTTAACTCAATGAAGGTTTTTTTTCCATCTGAAGCACAGGGGTATCAAAAGTTTAAAAGCAATTGGTATTCCTTCTCCTCTTTGTAGAGAAAGGAATGTGCTCTTCGCAACTGAAGCTGAGCTGAACATTAAACACTAGGCCCCATGGCAAACCCCTGGACATGGTCATAAAAAATAATAGAAGAACCAGAGCTCAGCAAAGTAAAGCACCGTATTTCATCTATGACATGAAATAACAAATACGGAATAGTGAGTAAATTAGAATGTTGGTTAATGCTTTCTGAGTGCTTTTTACAAAAGATATTCTTTATTAGACATTTTTATTGGATTTTTTTGTTATTGCTGGAGAGCAAATTTAGTTTGGAAAACAGATGTCACTGATTGAAAAGATGTTATGGTACTCAGAAAGAATGTAAATATGTTATCAAAAGTATCAAAGGTGGGGGTGAACTTATTTTTGTTTTACTTGGTACTGTTTAAAGGGGTGTAATCATATGAATTATGCAATTTTGACATCCAATCTCTGTGTAGTATAGAATTCAAACACATTATAACTTGGTTACCAAGTAATCCAGGATTTTTTATGGGCGCTGCTTTTTCCAATGCTCAGTGATTAGACCCCCCCCCCCCCCCCCAAGCAAACAAAACTGGTTAGCCAGTGAGATAAGAAAACACTTGTTGACTCAACAGTAATTGAGCTTTTGCTCCTCTGAACGCTGCTGCTAATTTTGCAAAGGTGGCAAAAATTGCTCTTTTTTACATTTTCAGACCTGTAAATATGTTGTCAAATGTAATAGGCTTTCTACCACCAGAAGGCGCTAATCACCCAATGTAAACCAACTCTAATAAACTGTATAAACTACAATTGTTAATCATTTTTAAAACGCAGAATTAATTGGCAGAATAAATTAACTGAGGAAAGCTACGCTTGAAAGAAACATTAAGAGGGTTAGCCACAAAACATCCGTCCCCAAAATACAAGTTACACTCATGGATCAAGACACATATTACAAATCAAAAATACAGATGGGGATTTTATGTGTGATTGTTATCTGAAATGCAGCATATGAGACTTCAGAAGATTTTCGTGAAGCTACAAGAAAATAAAATTACTGCAATTACTGAAGGGACATCTTTTCACAGAACCTCTTAAAATGTATCCTTCCTACCTGTATAATTTGGGCCACTATGCCTCCATTTGGTATATCCATTTGATATAGACAATTTTCAGTAAGTGTATAAATATTTTGCTTAAATATTAATTAAAATAAATACTTACATGTAGTATTCTTTATTCATGTATTTTACTTTCTTGATTAAAAATCACACTAAAACGTAAACCTTTTTAAATATTTTTCATTAACTTTAATTGAATATTTTTAATGAATATTATTAATAAATGTTTGAAATGCACTAATTTACATGTCTTATTTTAGATTTTCAAAAAAGAAAATGACATTCCACAAGGCATGTATGTTATAGAACTGTTTAAATGAATAGTTTTCCCACAAAACAAAAAAAATGTTTTGGCCTTTGCAGAATTTATTTTAAAGTGCTTTCGAATATTCAATATTCAGCAAATAAAATGGATTAAATTCACCCGTTAGTGTATACCGCATCTGGAATATATTTTGAATACTTAAGTTTTGAACACGTTTTTAATGTTTTCTAAGTAATACACTTTTATGCCTCGTGCAGTGATACATGAACTATAAAAATGTGTTTTCAGTCATTTTGTTCAAACCTTTGGATGGTTAAAAACAAAAACAAAAACAAAACACTGCGGTCTATTTGAGGAGGCTCCTAATATATGCGAACCTCAACGTCAAACCAACTTCTCCGCAGCTGGATGCGGCTCTGAAGCGCCTCCCCGAGCGCGGGGGTCTCGTATTTAACCTGCTGCGCGGCGCTTGCGGTGCCGCTGTGGAGCGCGCGCAGGGACGCAAGATGAAGCGCTTAACTTTGTTCGCTCTGGCTCTCACGCTCATCGCGACGGTTTTCGCCGCGAAATCACCGTATCAGGCGGTTCTTCAGCACAGCAGGATAAGAGGACGAACTCAGGGGTAAGAGCTGTTTTAGAGATCCAAACTCCAGGGCTTTACAGCTGAGGCGCAGCCCTGAAATGAGCATGAATGGTGCTTTCTCTTAACTTCAGTGACTGAAGCACATGGAGCATTTAAAGAATGTTTGTGTGATTTGTGTTGCAGCCCCAATGTTTGTGCAATGCAGAAGATTCAAGGATCAGATAAGAAGTATTTCACAAACTGCAAGCAATGGTATCGCCGCAAAATATGTGGCAAACCAACGTAAGTTAAATTAAATATCTTCACCTGACAATGAACTTGTAATCTGCCTTTCTGTCTGCATACCATTGTTAAAAACACACTGTTGTGGATAGGTTTGTTCATTTTCGTCTGGATTCTAGAGACCCGCTGTGTTTGATATATTCAGTATTAGATAAAATTCTTTACCTTTTTTGAATTATCTGCATTGTTGGAATCAAATTCAACTATTTAATCTCTTCAAAATGTAATGCCATTCATAAACCATTTTTCAGTCAATACTATTTTAGTATGTGTCTACTTCACCTAATGACAACTCTCAGTAGCCGCAGTAGGTCCTTATCATCCAATTCCAACCTAGACATTAAAACTAGAAGTGTGTTCCACACACTTGATCACTTCAGGATCAATTTCCAAGCGAAGGAAACATCTACTCCTTGATATAATAAGAAGTTTTGCGTGCGATGTCTAAGTGGATCTAAGTCTGAGTAATATCCAGTTTAAGTCACTGGATTACTTATTTGGAAATCAATAAGAAAACAGGTAAAAAAAAAAATATATATATATATATATATATATATATATATATATAGTGCATCATGAGACCGTTTGTATGGTTTGGAAGCTGTCTACTTTAGAAAACTCTAGAAAAAATGTTATTTTCTTTTTCAATGAATAGAATATCACTCCCTTTTCCCACAGACAAAGAGCGTCCACCATTACCGTTTTCCTTTTTCCTTCTCACTCTGGGACTACTCTGGGAAGCTACTGATTAGTTGTTATAGTCGCAAATATCCACCAAATATTTGAACTTCCGTGGTTTCACCCATTATTTACATATTCTCTGCAACAATGGAGCGCACCACAAAAACCACAATACCCATTCTGCCTTCTCTGCATGGATTTAAGATTGTGTCTTCTCATTGACTTAACATGAAAATTACTTGCAAATCACACAGCTTCCATTATTAGTGTGAAGATGTAGTCAGATAGAATAAAAACAGATCTGAGTTTTAAACATGAAAAAACTTCACATATTTAGTTACTGGCTCTAAAGTGAAATATTCCATCTATTAATAGAATGTATTATTCTTTAAATAAATCTTTACGGTTTCATGATGACTTAAACCAATGATTTCTTTCCCACATCTAGATGTATGCCCAGACCTGAAAAAAGTAGAGTAGACCTCCATAATTTTTGATCAAATCGAGTTGCTGCTACTGTTTCAACTCTGGTAAAGTGAGCCACTCTTGGAATTTTCTTTACATAACTATGAGGGGACTTCAGGTAATCATGGCAACAAGCAGTAAGAGCTGGAAGAACAGAAAACTAGAAATGAATGTTGGTCACAATGTTGATGTACTTAAGTATGTATGTGTTCAACTCTATGGCCTAATCAATATTGTAAAGATTTTTTCTTTACATCATACTCATTTACGTAAAACCTACTGCACCTAAGTATGCTCCCAGTGGGTTGAACAAATAGTGCTTCATATGAATGGCTTTCATGTGATTCAGAGTGGTATAATAACATACAAACTGTGTGGTTTTGTCTAAACGTCCTGCTTAGATGTGGTGAAAATATAAACAACTAAATATGAAACTAAAATATATTCAATATAATTAGGTTCAAACTAAATATATCGTGCAGATTTTGTAAATTAAAAAGTTTTTGAAAACAAAGAAACAATATCAACTATTAAGGAAAGTTTCTGTTGACTTTTTGACACCTCCTTTGTGCTTGCAACACTGTGAGGGTATTTGAGTTCAAGTTGACAGTAGATACAGAAGAACGCTATGTAGTAATGGTTACCAGATGCCTCATGGTAATTGACTTCAGTCTTTGTGGGGTTAAATTGCCTAACATCCTGAAGAGTGCACAAATGTGAGACTGACAAATAAGAGGGTGTTTCTGTCTGAAAGCTCTGTGGTGCACTAAGCTAAATCATTCACGATCACAACTCTGATTGACGGCCGTTTAACGTCCCCTCTGGGTATAAAGGTGTTATTGGTTACATGAGCATTCCACAGACTATGTTTCAGAGGAATCATATATTCTGTTTCATCAAAACTGGAATCAAATTATAATACTGTTTTAACAAGGAATCAGATTTTCAAGGTTAGGGTTATGGACAAAATGCTTCTTTGTTGTGCTAGTTAAGGAATGCCATTTTTTTTTATTTCCCCTGTTGTGTTTTACCATCTTGGAACCTATAAAACCAAATTTCTGTTCTGGCAACAGCACTTTTAGCATAGCTTAGCATAAAGGATTGAAACAGATTAGAGCGGTAGCAGAAGCCAAAAACAACCAAAGACATTTACCAATTAAAACTGGAATCCACTGTCTTTAATTTGTCCATCCGAAAATATTTACTTGTGCTGTGTGAACATATCACAGCCCAATCATCCTTAATTATTTCCCTGGGATGAGAGTACAAATTCTACCTAAATCAGTTTATAAAGTGACAACTTTTAATTTGCTGCTGCTACTTTTTTTCAATAGGAACTTACTTTTTCAATAGGAACAATATTACATGCATTTTTGGGGGGTAATACGCAGACGTGTGAGGAGTGCAAGTAATAGTGCATTTGACAATATTTACTTTTATTTTACTTGTGTAAAAGGTATCAGATTAAAGATATACTCGGGTGAAAATATGTTGCAAGTAAAATGAAAATTTTTCTGGAATTTTCTGGTATTGCTGCAAGTTAGATGTTTTTTTCTACAAAAAGATTTGCAGGTTTTTCCCACTTGCAATCTAAACAGAAAAATAATAAATGCCTTGATTGGAAAGCTTTAAAAAAATCCTTAGTAACATTATGAGAGAAACTTGTTTGGTTGTTTTCTTTAAACAGGGCTTCTTTCATAGCATTTCTCAAGATGGCAAGAAGGAAGTCAGATTTGCTCTGGGTGTTTTAGGAAATGATTTCAGGTGGGAGTTCTATGGAAGGTCTTACATCCCACAACACACACAAATCATTGAAAGGGTCTCGAGGAGATTTCCAGCCATCTCATGTCTGTGTGAAAGTTAAACATTGAGCGGTGCAGTTAAAGAATAGACCATCCTCAGGAAAGCGCTGTTGGGGTCCTTGACACAGAAGTGCATTTGATTTACAGACTTTCTTTGGGGTTTTGAAGATAGCGGTTAGAAGAATTTAGGGGAACAATTGCCCTCTTGTATGGCAGGTTCATAAAGGTCGATGCTGTGGAACAGGACGTTTACAGGTCAGTTCAGGAGAGAGTGATTATTTTCTTCACCAACTGCTCCCTTGTGCACTCTCTTTGCTCTCCAAGTGGATCTTTAGTTCCCAGACTATTTTTTACTCAATATTAACAAAGATTGATTTAGATTGAATTTTTATGACTACAATTAAGTACTTTTAGCTTTTAGAAAATCTAATTTGGAATTATTCTGTATTTCAAACACATTAATAAGTTGCTAGAGTGTTACATTAAATTTACTGTTGAAATACCAAATCTTTTTGTTATGGTAGGTTTCTATTGTAAAAAAAGAAATCATACATTTATGTAGATGTTGTTAAAGAATATATGGAATTGAACAGATTTAGTCCAATTTCAATTATTTTGTGTCTAAATCCATTTTGAAACAATGTACTTTTGTAAAAAAAAAAAAGAAAGAAAAAAGAAAATATATCATGCTGTAAAATTACAGATTGTAAAAAAATTTATGAATGATACTTACTGTACTTAATATGTTTGTATAAAACTAAGAAAAAAATACAAATGGACAATCCCTTTAAATTTCATACTTTGCAAAAAGGAAATGAAAATATTCAGAGGATGATGAATCAGCCAACGTGGTCATACACCAACTTTCACAATACTTTTTGAATCCTCTTTTCAGACCACTTGAAAGTCTATGTAACTGAATTTGTTTATTTAGTCAGAAATCCATGGCTACCAGCTTTGCTTTTGCTGGCAGTGGACAAACAGTATTTGAGTTCCCATCTGTTTTAAAAATCAATTCAGTGTGCCTTCCCCATCTGTCATTTACAGCTCGACCCTTTTCCTGAATGTCACGATTGTTGTCTTTGTTTAGATTTGCTAGTAAGTTTTCAACTCCATTAACTTTAAAGACCCTTGAGGTTACTCAGACTTGTGCGCTCTAATTGGACACATATCATTAGCTATATTTTTTGATAAAGAATCTTTCAAAGCTACAGTTGTTCCTTAAAAATACTTCTTTTGATATACAAAAACATATACTTTACAAACAAATACATTTGCAATTTCCAAGTCCAATTCACTAAGAAATGTGTATTTCTTAAAGAATAACACTTTACATGTCTGATTTAATTTGTGAGGTTGTACAGATTCTTTGTTTAGTCTGCTTCTTTTTACTTCCAGTCAAATATTCATTTTAAAAAAGGCAAAAAAGCTAGAAATAAAGAAAAAACAGAAGCTTGACACTCCTCTACTACACCCATCCGATACCATCTTGTCTCCTTGGAGGTGGGTCATGGAGTGCAAGAGAACCAAAATAAACATTATTTAGCACTATATCAATAGTGCTGAAAATGTGTTTTGCTTCAAAATGTGCAGTAGGGGGTTTAAAAGAACACAAAATAATATTTTGACCGTAATACCCACGTTTTTCAAACAAAAAGGAACAATTGTTTACGAAACAAAATGACTCGAGCCAAAAAAAGCAATGCTGTGTGTGTGTTGCCAGCCAATGCTTACTGCTTTAGGTTATACAACAGGAAGAGGTTTGATTGAGACTAGAATTAGTAACTAGTTCAGCTTAGAAAGCAGTCTGTAGAAATCGCATTTGTATGTTAAAATAAAAGTGAAACTATTTTCAAAGTCTTGTTTTTAAAGTGTTTCAAATTTTATTGGAAGGAAAGGAAACGGTTTGTGATTTCTGTAATCTGTAATTATATCAAAACAAAGATTTTTTGATAGCAAAGTACTATAGTTGCATTGTAAATGAAAGATTTAGCATTTGCAAGCGCTAATTACATTTTAATAAAACATGTTTAAACAAATTAAAGAGTCAAACTGGAGGATCCTGGATTACTGAACCTTCGCCTGGTAGTTCCTAGGAATTTCCTCTTGTTTTTATTGGCTGGACTTGTGGCCTCAGAGTTCCCTCAGGAGTTTCCCTGGCTCTTGCTGTGCCTCTGGATTCCTCTGCTACCAGAGGAAATTTGATTTTTATTACCCTCTAAGACCAGTTCTATCACAGACCTTATTTATTATGGAACTACCTGGCTAGAAATAAAATGAAAAGGCCCAGTATATCTTAAGCCGTGCACTTTAAAACACTTTGAGGAGTGTGTTGATTGTCTCCCATCCAGTCTTTAGTAATAAAGACAAAATTACAGCTCTGATTTATCAAGAAAGAACTCCCATTTCCGATAGGATCTGCAGAGAATCTTTGTAAAGCCCTGTTGAAGAGATTTTTTTGACTGTTCAATCTTAAACTTCCTTTGTAGGGTAATCAGCTATGAATGCTGTCCAGGTTACGAGAAGGTGATTGGAGAAAAAGGATGTCCAGCAGGTAAGACATAACTACTACAGGAATAAGCAAAGGGTTAGGTGTAATATTCTGGAAATAAAATAGGGAAATGGAAAGGGAAATAAAATAATTGTTAATTATTAGTTTAAAGAAAATGCTCTAATAAAACCAATTCATGCAATCATTATTTGTCTTCCACACTTTTAATATTTACATTTACATTTATGCATTTGGCAGATGATTTTGTCCAAAGCGACTTACATTAGGGGAGAGACAATATGCAATATGTTACACCGTCAAAGTCTATCTCAGCTTCTCATAATAGAAATTGTATCAACTGATCAATAAATCAAAGCAGTGAGGAAGTAGAGTTTTTTTTATATAGTAGATTTTCCCTAAAGACAAGAGTTTTCAGTAGTTTTTTGAAAGCTGTTAGTGTTGATGCTTTCCTGACTGGATCAGGGAGTTTGTTCCACCAGCTAGGGACAGTGAGAGAGAAGGTTCTGCTAAGAGATCTTCTGCCCTTGTGGGACGGAACCATGAGTCGCCTTTCCTTCTCTGAGCGCAGGCTTCTGGAGGGCATATATGAGTGAATGACCTCGTGGAGGTAGACAGGGGCTGATCTGGAGATAGTTTTGTATAATATTTATTCATTTATTTATTTTTAAACTAAGACGTAAGTATTAAACTTTTTGTAAATGACTGTTTGAATACAAATACAAAGATTCTATGTTCTGTGTTTGTTATAGAACTATTTTCCTTTTATTATTTTTTATAGCAGAGGCAAATATGAGTTCTTGCCAATTTGTGATGCATGACAGGACTTCCACACTATTACTACATCATAATGTTTCTTTGTTTACATCACAAATTGATAAAATTTAAGCTCAAACAGTATTAAATTAAATTACCAAACACAAAAATTTTGAATTCTCAGTCATTATTAGCCAAATTAGCTACTATATATTTATTTTATTATATAAACACACACTCATCTGAGTGAACATATTCAAATATGCACCTTTTGTCAAATCTTAGAATTGTACTGTGTATCATTCTTTGCCTTAATGATACATATTTTGTCCTTTTTTAAATACAACTTTAATGTGTAGTTAATGTTGCCAGAAACTAAATAAAGCCATGTTAGTTTGGATCTACACAAGTTTCTGTGTTGATTACATGATGGCATCCTAGGATTCTGTAGGTGAGAATTCTGAGCATTCAAAAGGGGTGTGAAGACAGATTTTCTACTTCTTTTAATTGAGCTTTTTTTATAATGATTAGTATTTAAACATAATAAAATGAAAATGAAGTTGCCATATATGCTCAAATAAAATTTTGGCCAGAACCCAAACACAGGACAGCAAAATAGACTAGCATTAGCAAGGTCCTATTGCCATCGCATGGCCGTGCAACAGTGAAGACTGCCAACATGCTTATTTCCACAGGTCAAAGTTAAATTCACCTCATCTTTTGTTAGAACAGAATCAGAAATCTCACAGCATAGGCTAACTTACGTCGAAGGCAATCCCATTCAAGTCAATGTAATTGTTTTCATAGTGTGATTGCAGCATCAGGCAAACACAATCATAGGTATCAGATGTTCACAATCAGCAACCAATGAGAACACCCATGGATAATAATCAATGCCGTCACACAATCAATCCGCAGCCAACCACTAAAACACTGGCCCCTACCTTTCCACAATATATACACTCAGATTACTTCAGTCCAGCTTCAAGTTGCCAACTTTGGATACCAACAGTTTACAGACTGCCTTCTACTCACCTATACATTCTTGATATGGTACCTCCTGTTCGTGATATCCTGGTTCTGGTCTGGTTCGGTTTGGGATAATAGAGCCTGGAAGTTTGGAAGATACTCCCGGGACAAAATATAATTGAATTGAAAGTTCAATGTATTGTCTTCAGGGAGTATCTCCAACAGGGCCGATTTCCGGTTTGATGACGTGCTGTGAAAACACTCTATAGAATTGTAAATTAATATACCCATTAATGTGAAAACCTCCCTACTGGACTAAAGAAAGCTCCAAGACCAAAGATTCAACTTAAAGCTACCAACATTAACAGAAGATTATGAATCTCAAAGGAAAAATAAAAAAATTATTTGCAACATACCATAACAAGACAACAGAAAGGAAGAATATAAAAGAGAGAGGCTAGAGGCACAGATGAACTAATAATCATATGTCAAGATGGATGAGGTCAGCGCACTACTAGCGAGGGGAACACATGGCACACAAAAAAACTATTTATGTGACCAGATTTCAAGGAAACAGAAGTACAAAAGCAAGACATATATTAGGGGAAAAAAATAAGAATACAAACGACTGGAAAAATACAAAATACAACAAAAACGAGACAAAACAGTAGTGTTCTGTACCAGGATTCAAATATCATGGTCAACAAAAACAAAATAAATATAACAGGACTCTGAACAAACGGAGAAGTGGTGACTGAGGTCTGGCAGAAACAATTTAGGCACAAATTACCCTGTTGAATCAGGTTCAGTGTTCAGGTTTGACTGTTTTGTCATGGACAAATGGCTAAAAAATACAATTTCAACATTTTCTATCAGTTATTGGAATTTACATGATAACCCAGTGGCATCTGGAAGTGAACAACATTTAGATTTTATCTCTGAATTGCTGCTTTCAAGCATCATCAAAGATGCTTTCAAGTCATTAAAAACAAACACGATAGCATAGTGATGTGTTTAGCTTTGTTTTTTATCTTTTGAACTGACTATTTATGACCATGAAACATATATATTTCTGTTTCAAAGCTCTCCCTCTTGTGAACATCTATAAAACCTTGAGTGTGGTCGATGCCACCACTACTAAGATGTATTCGGAAAGAGCGAAGCTACAGGAGGAGATTGAAGGACCTGGGAGCTTCACATTCTTTGCTCCCAGCAATGAGGCTTGGGCTGCACTCCCCACTGTGAGTGCTCACCAATGTCTCTCCATACATCATGAAAAACAAACAAAAAGTTTCCCATCTCTCCAGCTTTAGATTTTCAGTAAAGACAATAAATCATCCTCCAAAAGCTAAAAATGTTCTTAATCTCCTTCAGGAAATACTGGATGCCTTGGTGAGCAATGTCAACATTGAGCTCCTCAATGCTCTTCACTACCACATGATCAATAAGCGCTTGACGTCTGATGACCTCAAACACGGCGCGTCGTTCGCCTCCATGTACCAGGACTTTGATGTTCATATCCACCATTACTCTAATGGGGTAAGTATATATAAAAAATATATAAAAATATATATTCATATATATATTATTTCCTGAGTTTTATCATCTTTCAACTTCTGACAAATCCGTAGTACATCATAATCTTTTTGTGGGTGCAGATTGTGACGGTGAACTGTGCAAGGCTGATAAAGGCAGACCAGCATGCCACCAATGGGATTGTACATGTTGTTGACCGAGTCATCACTGCCATTACCAATGATGTCAACTCTTTGATTGACACAGATGACGACTTGGATACTCTTCGGGTAAACTGAAGAAAGTTTTAACTTGCTTGTTGATATGACTGAAAGACCGAAAATTCCAATGTCCTTCTAACAACAGACTGCAGTGGCCGCTGCTGGTCTCTCTACTCTGTTGGAGAACAAGGGAACCTACACCATCTTTGCACCAACAAATGAAGCATTTGAGAAAATCCCTCCTGATACACTAACCAGAATTTTGGGAGATCCTGTAGCTCTCAAAGGTACATTTACTAACACAAACCTCTTTAACTCTGCAATGGAAGAAAAGGTGAAGTTGTGTCTAAGCTGGTTAAAACTAGTTTGGGCTGGGCTAACAACCACATACAATGTTCCAAAACCACTTGGTCAAACTGGATGTTTCCAATAGGGCATAAACACTTTAGAGACAGGTAAGAACTCAGTTATCACTCAATATCACAGGCTTTAGAGATAATATCTTTGAATAATATTAATAACTGAAAGACCTATGTTGATGGCACTGTTATGTGAATTTTTTTTGGAATGTAACATGTGCTATTATCCTAATTATATTGTATTATATTATATTAATATTTTAATGTGCTAATTGTAAGGAAAAAAAAGCATCTGGCAGGCAGCAAAGTTGTCAAACAGTTACTGTTATTTTACAGTGAAAAATGCTTTACAGTAGGATGCCACAGATTTCTGCCACATAATTTCTTATATAACTTAGTCATAATGGCATTTTATATCAATGTTTTAAAAATGTCTAAAAATCTAGATTAGCATAATGGAAAATCTCCAGATTTACTGTTTGTGTACAGTCACCTGTTTGTAAAAAAAAAAACAGGTATATTTGATCAATTTCTGGTTTTAGTAATTGTTAACTTTTGTCAAAGACCCATATTTTGTTCATATTATAAATCTGGAGTTGATTGCAAGGCTCAAGTTGGATCATAGTGGACACAATGATACAAAATATAATACAAAAAAGGATAACCCATTATCCTCTCAATTTGTTTCAGATCTCTTGAATTACCACATTCTGAAGAACTTGCAGTGTTCTGAATCAATAATGTCAGGAGCCCCTCTGGAGACCCTTCAGGGCTCAATGCTGGAGGTCGGCTGTGATGGTGAAGACATGACCATCAACGGGAAAGCCATCGTCACGCAGAGAGATAAACTTGGAACCAATGGAGTGGTTCACTACATCAATGAACTCCTCATCCCAGACTCAGGTAATTTAGCATTAAAATGCTTTGCAATTGTAATTGAGTATACTTTTTATGTACTTCTGCTCATTACATTTAAAAAAAACATACTTTTGAACATTTTACAATCGACTGCCAAACAATTTCTTTTTGCCAGATAAATTTAACCTGTGGCATGAGCAACAGAAAGACCATCCAGATTTTTTTTTAATTACCACCAACTCAAACTTAAAACCCTCTAAAAATTTCTATGTTTGTGACAGTTTTAGCCCACCATTTTTAAAGTTAGCAACAACCCACCTTTAATGAGTTTGAATTACATTTAATTAGCCAAGTATTGCAAGAATATTTGGAAAATAAACAAGAAGCACTCTGGAAAAGCTGTCCGAGGAAGTGAGATCCCATTCAAGTAAATAGAATTGTGTTCAAAATCTGACAGTGGCATTATTCTTAGAATGCACTATATTCTTATAATGCATTATATAAAGTTTTGCTCAGTCAATTAATAGATTGGTTTATTTTCTGTGTTTGTAGCTAAAACTCTTTTGGAGCTTGCTGAAGGATCAGTTGCTACTACAGCTGCAAAACTTCTTACAGAAGCTGGTCTTAATAGCCATCTCATTGGCTCTGAAGGGGTGACCCTGTTGGCTCCTCTCAATGAGGCTTTTAAAGGTCTGTTCTGTCCACAGGATCAAGTCTCGTAATCAAACCTTTCTCTTGACGAAAATTATTTGTATTATTTATGTTCAGACAAAAGCTTGGCTATGACTCCAGACATGAAAAAGCTGTTGAGAAACCACATACTTAAGGAGAAACTTTCCTCTAAGAGTCTTTACCACGGACAAGAGTTGGAGACACTTGGTGGACTGAAGCTTAGAGTATTTGTGTTCAGAAATGTAAGTAATTCCCAAAAAGGTGCTCACATTTTTCTAAAAGTCTCGTGAAGATTATGTTAATTTCTCTGTCTTATCCTTTTTTATGGTTGAGGCTTATTTAACTTTTTTTTAAGCCTGTGAATTTAAGGCAACGTTTAAATACCTTCCCTATTGGGTTAACCGAAAGTAAATCAAAGAATTGAAACATTAATATCTCTCTGTTAAAGAAGCCTTTTTAAGAGAAACCTTTCTGAATTTCAAATAATTTCAATGCACCAGCATCACCACCGGCTTCAATTCCCAAACCATCAAATGTACTTAGATTTCAAAATTTTGTGAAGGTGGTTTGCGCGTGATAGATTGCACAGACCACTGGATCCCTTTCCTCTGGAAGTCATGTTTTCCAGAGTTCACTTCATGCTCCATCATTATCAGTATTGTGAGAAAACCATGCTTTGCTCTAATGTTAATCATTTTGCTTGGTTGTACATTGCAGAACTTGTGCATAGAGAATGCCTGCATTGCTGCACATGACAAAAATGGACGCTTTGCAAATATGTTCATCATAGATAGTGTCCTTGCACCCCCAATGGGAACTGTCATGGATGTTCTGAAAGCAGACAATCAATTCAGGTAAGATGATGAGCATGATCTTGAGAAACACCCCATAATGATGTCTCCCATTGTCCACACTAATCAGCACAATTTATTTATTGCCTAATTGTATCTGACGTCTTATTATTTATTACTCTCATTGTATTTTCAATAATGGTTGAAGGTTAAAATTGCACATAAATACAAATCATGTTACACACTTGCCTTACTTCTAGACCTTATTAATTTTATTATAATTAGTCCTTATTATGCACTTAAAAAGCTTCCTGATGCACCTTTAAATTGCATTTCTGTGACTAACTTGAAATTAATTGAAATTTAGGTGAACACATAAAAAAAACTCGCTGAAAACTATAGGCAACATAACGCAATACATTTTTTGAATAAAGTGAGAAGTTTAGTTTTTAAAGTATAGTTTAGTTTTAGTATTAGTTTTAGTTCTAAAGAATAGTTTAGTTTTTAAATCAAAAATTTTACTTTTGAACAATTATTTAAATGGGAAACTAAATGTCTAATAAGTTGCTTTGAAACGTTGGGTTTTCTCGTAACTTCTTTATTAGTAGATTCTCAGAAACAGGTTTTTTTGTTTATTGGACACTAGTTTATGATTAAAATTCAGCTGACTAAACAACCAACTAATTTTCTAGTGTATAGAACAAGAAAAGCCACTGTAAATTATTAAACACTTCTCTCACTTAACACTTCTCACTTTTAAAACCAAAAGGAGCAGGTAGAAATTGAAGCTGTGATCTACTGACCTTTCTCCTACATGCTGCTCTCAAATCAATTACTATGCCGATAATGTGAAAAACATTTGGACTCAAGACGCATGAGAACAAATGGGGTTGGGTGTCAAAAGAATGCTTTTGAAAACGTGACAGACCTAAACAACAATTTCCACAGTAATTAATTTTCCCTAATAAAAATTACATTGGGAAGAGGTTGGAAATTAAATACAGGTTGCAGGTACATGTCATGGCCCATAACCACTTGTCAGGTGACACAGAAAGTTAATAGGCTTTACGTTATGCATTTCTTCATTGTACTGTTTTTGTTGTCATTGTAGTAGAATGTTTGTTTAATTTCAAGTAAGAATCACCTGAATGTAAAATCTAAGTTTAGATTTGGTAAGTAACTGATTGCGGGTTCATTTGTTTTATTGTTTTTATTCATCAAAACCCTTAAAGCGTACACAAAAAAATTAACATTTTTCGATTACAAAAAAAATACAAACTATGATTAGGAAACGCAAATATTGTCCAACTTGCACATCCATCCACAATTGATCACCATAGTCCAACCCTCAAGCCCTGCCCACCAATGCATTATGCACAGAATAAGCTGCTCTGAGATTTGTGAGTCTGTGTGCAAATTAGAACAATCACAAGTAACTTTTTATAGTAACAGGTTGGTCGGTGGCAAATGCAGGTTTTTTTTTTCTTGTCCAATTCTGAATTTGTGACGAGATCGATTTTTTATTTATTTATTTTTTCGGAAAGTAGAAATCTTCAGATAGAAGATTGTATAAAATGTTTTCTACAATACAATATGGCTGTTACATATTACATTTATTCGTATATCAAACATACTGTATAAAGTGATATACATTTTCTTAAACCATTTTTGAGAGGAGAGAATCTCCAAAGATGCATATGTCTTTCCTTGTCAGTTTCATTTATTTTCTTTCATTTAACATATTTGTATAACATTTTACTATTTGGTTTACCATTTGGAGAGCTATAGGTGTCATTTGTTTGATCTCCTGTGGTCTGTAGATAATAAACAAAAACATATTCATTAATGGGTTTTTTAATTCTCTTTACAGCACTTTGGTCGGTGCTATTCAGAAAGCAGGCCTAACGGAGCTCCTGAATAAAAAAGGAACCTATACCTTCTTTGCTCCAACCAATGCTGCTTTCAGCGTAATGTCTCCTGCTGACCTCAACAAACTCATGAGTAACTTTACACACAAATAAATGGTTTGCAGCTTGTTTGCTTTACTCATTCCTTTTAATTAATCTACTTCATTGCTGTGTTGTTTTAAGGAGATCCTAGAGAGCTGGCAAACATTCTCAAATATCACATCGGAGAGGAGTTTCTGATCAGTGGTGCCGTGACCTCTCATACCAGAGTGAAGCCAATCACTGGAGAAAAACTAGAGTTAGGCACTGTCAGTACTCAACATACTCTTTAATCTTGTCTTTTATTTACTTAGACTGATATGTTTATGTTCATATTTTTTTTGTGGTGGTTGCAGTGTATTTGAAAGATTTTTTATCTTTCTTTTTAAACATCCTTTTTAATCATTCAAGACTTTTGGGGGAAAACAACTACTTTCTAAGCTAGTTAAAACACCAGCTATGCATATGTGAAAGACTAATAACAGATGGTACAACATTAGAACAACTAGAATATTCATTCATTCATCTTCATGTCGGCTTTATTCCCTTTCAGGGTCGCCACAGCGGAATGAACCGCCAACTCTCTGGCATATGTTGATGCCCTTCCCTGCTGCAACCCATTCATACACACATTCACACTATGGGCAATTGTTCTTATTCAATTCACTTATTCCGCATGTCTTTGGACTTGTGGGGAAACCGGAGCACCCGGAGAAAACCCACATGATCACGGGGAGAACATGCAAACTCCACACAGAAATGCCACCTGCCCCAGCCGAGCCTAGAACCAGTGACCTTCTTGCTGTGAGATGACCGTGCTACCCACTGCGCCACCGTGACACCTCAACTAGAATATGTTCATCCTAAACATAACATGACAAAAGATAATTCACCCTTGCAACTTTCTTATGATGCTTTTCCACCAACCTGTTCTGTAGCAGTTCAGCTCGACTTTCCAATGCATTCTGTAGCCGGTATCTAAACATTTGTGTAACTATTTGAATGAGGTTCTAGGAAGTGAGCTGAATTGAGCCAAAGTGATAAATTTTTGATCCGAAAGAAAAGTATTTTGTCACATTCTCTTGCTTGCTGATTAGTCAATCACTGAGCTCAATGATTGGTCAAAGAGAAATTTAGTGAATTTGATCGATCTCCTGTACTTTTCATCTTTATAATGACATATCGAGATGAGTTACTAAAAGCCATTACTAAAATCCGGTGGAAAAGCGGCATTAGCAATATTTCTGAAAAGCATGATTTAAACAAATCAACTCATACATTTAGCGTCACGGTGGCGCAGTGGGTAGCACGGTCATCTCACAGCAAGAAGGTCGCTGGTTCGAGCCTCGGCTGGTTCGGTTGGCATTTCTGTGTGGAGTTTGCATGTTCTCCCCGTGATCGCGTTGGTTTTCTCCGTGTGCTCCGGTTTCCCCACAAGTCCGAAGACATGCAGTATAAGTGAATTGAGTAAGAACAATTGTCCATAGTGTGTTAATGTTTCCCAGCGATGGGTTGCAGCTGGAAGGGCATCCGCTGCGTAAAACATATGCTAGAGTGGCGACCTTCAAAGGGAAGAAAGCCGACATGAAGATGAATGAATGAACTCATACATCTGAATGAATGAATGAACTCATCTTTATCATTCTGTAATTCAGAGATATAGCTAATCCAATAGTACACTGGCTGAGACAATTCAACAAGTTCAGAGTTCAATTCAAATCAAATCAAAGTTACGAAAGCAAAATAAGAAGAAAACACAAATACAAATCGCAAAAAACAAATGACCAATTTAAAAAACACAATGACGTTTCGCTCAAAATGGAAAGAATATGTACCATTTGTGAACCAGTAACTTAGCGCTCCATGGAATCATTATCAGTCTCCACACCATTAAAACACACTTAAAATAAGATGGCTTAGAAAGAAAGAACTATGCATAATTGCAAGCTTTAAAGAGCACAATAACAGCAGAACTTTGTGGATCAGGACATTTTCTTGCCTATATGACAAAATGAAATAATTTTGCTATAATGGGCACATAATGCTATAATGCTATATGGGCACAAAAATTCAGGCCAAATCACTTATATCTAAAATATGTAACTTGTGCCGAATCATTCTTTTGATATACCAATTTCATCTTGAGAAAAATCAAAGATCTCTGTCTGCATTGCTGATCATTTTGGAGTCCCAGACAAAATTATGTACATATAACCTCATAAGTGCCCTTCAATGAAGTTTATGCTGTTAAAAGAAAATTAGATTATTGAGTATGACAGATTGAAAATAAGAAGAATTATGTTTTATGGTTTTATGTTGTGGTAGAGAAAGAAAACTGAGTAAAAAATACACCAACACACAAAAGAGAACATGAACTTTCCCAGAGATTTCTCTCAGTGAAATGGATGCAGGTTGTACATGTGAGCTCACAGAAGGACTTCAAACTTCTTTTGTGGAACACTCATTTAGCAGAAATGCCATTCAGATTTTATTCACTTATTTTTTTATTTGATGCTAAAAAAACACATGATTCTAGAAAAATGTGCTCCTTAGATTTCATAAAAATCTGACGTTTTGTATTTTCAGCGCAACTCTACTGTGTATGTGAACCGAGTGCCAGTTGTGCAGGCTGATCTGATGGCTACCAACGGAGTTGTGCATGCTGTCTCTGTAATCATAAAGCCATTACGTGAGCCAGATATTCTTTTCTAACATTGTGATAGAAGAGTTATCTTACAGCACATCACACCAGTGTTCTGCTACTCTCTTTCAGCTCCTAAAACTGTGAGCGACCAGGCGGAAGTCACAACTGTGAGACGCACCTCGACTGTCAGGGTTAGTATTTAAAAATTTGTTAAAAGTTAAAACACAGAAAACCAGTAATCCCACACCTTAACCATCCTCAACAGTTACCTTTAACTCAAGCTCCTGTACAATAATTTATTGTTTGATTGAAGGAAGTGTTAGCTCGAATGTTTGAAACCTTTTCTGTATCTTTCTGAAATTTCTATTTAAAATGTGAGCAAATCTCTAACCCTAAATAAACTACTAACAATATCTATATATAATTTTCTTGATCATTCCTATCTTCAGAACCCTCCTTTAAGTCCCCTGAGACAACTTTTTTTTAATTTGTTCGTTATTAGTTACATGTTCTGTCTGTATCCTAAGTCACTTTGAAAAAAAGCATTTACTGAATGCATGAATGTAAATATAAATAGCACTTTTGAGAATGTTTACCATTTTTTCATTCTGCAGGCTGGATCTCAAGTTTTGAAAAATGGTATGCATTGCATTCAAACTTTTCCTCCTGTTAAAATGCAATTTAACCTGTTTGTGATCGTACGAATAACTAATTCAATTCTCTTTTTTAACAGATGATCTCTTCCGGAAGGTCCTGAGAAGTCAGAGCAGCAAAACATTGTCTCGTGTCCAGTAAACACAGCTCTGTTACAGTAAAACTGTAGCGCATGTTTATCCTTCCCACATCTAAAGGATGAGACTGTGCATATCATGCAACTAAGTACAGAGGGACTCAAGAGTAAAACATTTCTAAACTTTGAACTCTTGAAAAGCCAAAAAGTTTTCAAACTGTCCAAAGTAGATGATAGCTATTCAATTTGGTACTCATAATGTCATGATATTCTTTCAAAAATGTGTGTCCATTTTATTTAAATCAGATTTCTGATGTTTTGTCATTTAAGGTTTGTTATTCCAATAGCATGTTTGCATGCATTTCAGTTAAAAATAATGCTATATGGGCACATAAATTCAGGTTAAATATGTCTTTTATATCTGAGATGTGTAACTTGTGCTGAATGATTCTTTTGAAATCAAGGTCATCTTGAGAAAAACCAAAGATCTCTGTCTGCATATTTCATGATCATTTTGTACCCATGGAATAATAATGTACATATAACCCCATAAGTGCCCTTGAATGTAGTTTGCGCTGTCTGTTAAAAGTTAATTTGGTGTATTGGCACAATGTGGTATATTGTTTTTAATTGTTGACTTGTGAGTGGCAATTAAAGTCTCACTTTACCTACCATTGAGCATTTTGTCTGTAATCCCCCCCCCAAAAAAAGAAATTGAAATGTATTATGCAAAAAAATCTGGTTAACAATACAAATCTATTATAAGTGTGCCAATGCAACTAGTTTGCATCCTTTTTAGAAAATGAATCAAAATGCAAGATGCTGGTAAGTTTAGTGGGAGGAAAATTCTCATCCCAAAGATCTCATGACTGAGTGAAAAGGTTTGTGTATTTGCTGAGTGAGTTCGCTCAGCAATTTTCTGTTTCTCAAAAGGGAAATGCTTAGGGAACATATCTGCAGACAATACATCACAGTAAAAAGACGTCAGAAGATGTTTCATGGGGTTTGTGGATTATAGTCTGGGAGCTCTACTACACTGTAATTTCATGTGCGCAAGCTAGATTAAATGCTAAATCAATTTAAACATGGATCAAAATTATAGCTGAGTGTCCTTGTTCTGTATTGGTGCATACTCTGTCAAAAAAGATCAAGCATTCCAGTAAATATATCTGAAGCAGTATATCTGAGTTAAACTCTTTAGAGTGATGGTGCTTCAGTAATAGATGAAACATGTGTCCATGCTTGTCTGAATAATCTCAAGCTGAGAATATTCTTTGTTTTTTTTTTTTTTTTTACAAATCTTCAATAAAAATGTTGTCACTTTTTATTTTAACGATTTCTTCTGCTTGAAAAAGAGCTGTTTTCAGCGTTATTTTGCCTTTTATATAAGCCTTGCTTTATCGTTTTAATGACTAACACTAACACTGACTAACACTGTCACAATCTCTTGTGAAAAATAGACACATTGTAAATATTAACTGTAAGTGGTTCTCCAAGTTTCAAATTTCAAACTTCAAAATAAAAACCAGAGACAGAACCATTCTGATCTCCTCTGACATCTCAGTGAACCCTGAGAAGGAATTCAAGAGAACTTTTAATGGGATAAATAATTACCTGTTTTGTAACGGTATGACTTCACTCATCATTCTTTTTGGGAGGTTTCCACCAGATTCTGTACTTGGTACCCATGCTTTTTTGTAAGTACAAGGTTCTAAAAACAGCTAAGTGATATTTTTCACTTAGCTAAGTGAAAGTAGGAAGAGACTTTGAAGAGAGATTGTTGGTTGGTGAATCGGCAAGTTCACTGATTGGCCAGAAAGAAACACTGCAAATACAAGACTTCTCCTTTATGGTTATTCTTCAACTTCTTACCATCATCCATCTTTTAATTAAACCTTTTTGTTTGAGATTTAAGTCACCATATTGATAGTACAAAAAAGCCGGTCCTTTAATGGTCTTCATCGTCATTATATGCAATCAGCTTTTTTTGTTTTGCCATTCACCTAGCACAACTAGACTGACTGTGACCTGTCTTGAGAAAGGTCAAGAATTGATACTGAGATCAGTGCAAAAATACAACCAATCCATTACAAGGCAAGTGAAGGAAGTAATTTTGTAACTGACAATCACTGGAAAAGGGGCACAAGAAACAAATTATGGAAGTTGGTCACATGAGACTGACAAAAGGGACAATCCCAAACATGTCAAATGAGGTTAACAAAGGTCAATAGCTCTCATTGACCAATCAACCAAAGTTTGTCAAACCTTTCTAGTTATAGTTGTCTTGCATGAACGAGGAGTCTGGTGGTGAGAAAAAATATTTATAAATATATAAAAGGGATACTAGAGATGTAGAGAAGAACACAATCAAATAACTTTATTCATGAACAAGGAGTGAGATTAAGGAGTGTTTCTTGTTCTAAGGGGGATGTGTCAATGGTGTAAGCGATATTGTTTTGTTTTTTTTTGTAGGAAGGAAGGAGAAATGTTTTGAAAACTGGTAACTGAAAACTTTTCCTTCTACATAGAACTTCAGCGCTCAGACTGGGCAAATGGGACCTGGGGTTGATGCTGCCTCCTCTCCGGGCAGAGCTTGGAGTTTCACTACATGAGTTTTTTGTAAGGGGATGGAACCTTGGGCACATATCTAGGCCTGGGCTTAGAAGTAAAAAGTGTATTACCAGGCCCAAAATGTAAGCAGGTCACTTCGACAGAGAGTGCCTGCAGATCCCCCACCTTCTAATCGAGGCTAACACAAAACTTAAGCTCTACTGAGTCAAGCGGCTTGAATGGATGACCTGGATGTCTAACCCTTCTGGCCCCTCTGAGGAATCTGACCGTAAACTCAAGTCGTCTCAGCATGTTGCCTTCAACTGGAAGCAGCGATGTAACCTTCAGGATGAATGGACACCGTACTTGATTCAATCCTCTTGGAGGAAGGTTAGCACAAGTTCATCAGGGCAGCTGCTCGAGTTTACTTGACGAGAATTACAAGCTCTGACAAGACACAGTGTTTGGACAACAGACGTGGCAAAACAAGGGGTTTTCCACACCTAAGATACCAGCCAATAAATTCCAGAGATAAAATCCCACATCCCTGGGACAGAAGGTCCGACTGCAGGGGAACTGGCCATGGAGGGACTGTCACAAGGGAGCAGAGTTCAATGAACCAAGGTCAATTGGGCCAATAAGGTGCCACCATTAGGACCTCTGCCTCGTCCTCCCTGATCTAGCACAGGAGGCTCACTGGGGGAAATACATATAGGCGTTTCTTCCTGGGCCAGCAATGCGCCAGCGCATCTATACCAAAAGAAGCCCGGGACACAGTGCAGAACAGCCGGGACTGAGCATTTTCTGGGGTGGCGAACAGGTCTCCCTAAGCTAAACAAAGTTCTCCCAGATCTGCTGCACTGCCAGGGAATGAAGTCATCACTCCTCTGAGTGGGGCAAGAGCTGACAACGGGGTGAGCATATCCTTCCTTGTCGATTGACATATACCACCGCTGTGTTGTATGTCCTGACCAACACGTAATATCCCTGCAGCATTCTCCTGAATTGCTTTACCGCTAGGGACACTGTACAACTCAAGGTGATTTATGCTCCAAGAAGTGTACTTCTAAGTTCAACACGGAGACAGTGCTTCTGGCATTGAGCACTCCACCTGGTCTTTGACGCATCAGCAGTCACTACTATGCACCTGGCAGGTCCTCCAGGGGACACAGGCAAGGAGGAACTTCCAAAGACGGTGGCGAAGGCAGCAATGAGGAGTCAGGTTCACCTTTACTTGCCCCAACACCATGCTCACGACAGAACTTGGAACTTGAGCCAGGCCATATGTGGAATAACCACTACCGCAGAACCCACATGCCCAGGAGTTTCTGGATTTTTTGCACAGACTCTGTATGCTGCCTTCAGCAGGCTCAGGGCATGGCTTCCAGGGAAGCCTGCTCGTATGTTCAAAGAGTTTAGCTCCATACCCAGAAGGATATGCTCAGGCCGGATTTCCGACAGCTCCTTTTGGGATGATCTGAAGCCCTTTCGGCTGAGGTGACAAATCCCTGTCTCTGTGACGTATCAACTGAGACATCAGCTGCGCCAGTATCAGCCAGTCGTACAGTACACCAGAACTCAAACCCCTTCCCATATGACAGGATTAAGCCACCTCAATCACCCTGTGAAGGTGCGAGGGGACAGAGGCAAGCCGAAGGGGAAGACGAGGTACTGATACACTCAAACTTTGAGGCTAACCTAAGGGATCTGAGTCGAGGGAGCCTACTCACGTGAAATATGCATCCTTCAGACCACTTGTAGAAAACCAATCATCTGGATGGATTAATGGACTGTGCGTCTGGAGACATTGTCCTAAAAAATTCTCAAGAGATGAGTGTTCAGAAGACATAGGTTGAGGATTGGACACAACCGATCTGTGTATTAGGGAACTAGAAAGTATGGGCTGTAACCCTCTTTCCATGTCGGCAGGAGGGGCTGGCTTGATTGCCGGTAATAAATCCCTGTTAAAAGCCCACACGGCAGCTGGGCTCCCTGGGTGGCCTGTTCTAGGGCCGCTTGCGATGGAACCTCTTCCCCTGATGAAGTTGGGGGGGCCCTGGACCGGACTTCTCCTCCTTCAACTCCTCATAGCCACTCTCAGTCGGTGTCTCTGATGTGGGGGCTGATGATCAGGGAGGACTGAGGAGGCTTTCTCCAACATTGAGCAGGCGGTGGGGTCACCAACTTGGAAGGGGAGCTGCCACGTCTATTCCTACACGGTATCATGAATTCTCCCAAACGTAAGGTCATCTACGGCAATGCCGAAGAGGCCATCATGGACCACAGGTGCGTTGAGAAAATGCTTCCAATCATGTGGGAGCATCTCAGCCTGGGTCAACCAAAGAGGGGGAGGACGACTAACGTAGACATCGTGTGGGCAAGCGAGCTAGCTACAACTTTTGTCGGCTTGATCACAAAGTCGGTAGCCTCTGACCTGGGCCACAACCCTCCCCTACCCCCCAACCCCCCCCCCCCCCCCTTGCATATAGTTCAGGGCCTTGGCCTGGAACAACTGAAAGGCTGCCATGGCATGCAGGGCAACGGCAGCTTGACCCACAGCAGCATAAGCCCTCAAAGTTAGGTCCAACGACAAGCTTAGCTGACGGGATGGAGGGCTCGGCTGTTCACACCAGACGGCAGGGTTACCCGGGTATTAGTGCACTGTCAGCGCTCTGGATCCAACCGAAGAACTATGCTGGTTGCCGTCGACTTACCAGATCTCTCCAAAGTCCACACAAAGAAAAAATCCAACTAGTTTATATGGGTATCTCTCACTGTGAATCGCTGCTCCAGCTGAATAAAGGAAGAGTGATTACGCTTGCATCCCCTTTATACACATCAGCATGGTCACATGACCATAAGCGCGTTCACTGATTGGCATTTTGAAAAGAGCGTGGAGAGAGTAGAGCACTCCTAGTGGAGCTTCCCATAGTCTGTACCAAAATAAGTCGGATTGACCAACTGATGGGGAACTAAAGGGTGTGAGCATTAACACATTTAAACAATGACATTGAAAACATGGAAGACTAAAACAGACTAAAATGAAAAATCTAAAGGTTTACAAAACTAGAACTAAGGAAACTTTAACTGAACTGAAATAAAAGACATACAGTATATCACTACTTGTGGAAATCGATAAACAAATGTAGTAATCAAAACGTTCATGTTAATGTTCAGTAATTTTGTATTTAAACTGATTAAGCACAACACATCTCTGTATAAAATAGATTTTCATGATGTAAAGTTTTTAAGCAAACTTTTCTAAAATACAGGGTGATTAAAAAATACCACATCTTTAAAAACTGAGAAACCTGCAAAGAAGAAAAATAGAGTTAAGTTCTTTCTGTCATCAATTTAAGGAAGCTCTGAAGTTTAATTTTGGTGTTCATTTGGTCTCTGACATGGATTAATTACCCAAAGTTCCATCATGTTTCTTTGATTAAATGCAGATTTTCTAAGTTGCAGCATTTTTATTAGGACCCTGTACAGATTTTTCTACATTTTATACATGTATTGTAAAAAATATTTTATTTTCTGTTCATTTCTGAAAAAAAGAGAAAACATCAAAATTTTAGTTCTATAGAAATATGTGAGGAACAAAAAAAAAAAACAATACAATAAAACAATAATGTTAGTTTTTATTTGCAAATCAAGAAACTAACACTTCTATTGCAATAAAACTTTTATTCTAATTTATTAGGATATTTAAAACCTTTTACAAATTTTGGTTGATACTTTGCATTTAATTGAGGATTGTTAACAACTTTTATCATAATTTATCCTTCATTGCATCATTGAATCTTTCAAAAGAAAGGCATTTTGAATTCCAACCAAGCTTTGGGACTAAAAGCAAGTTAATGGCAGCTTCCTTAATGACTCCATGGAAAGAGACATGTTTTTTTAACCCTGCCGCTTGCCTTTACTGCACTTGCTGTAACAACGTCTGCTCTCTGGAAGTGTTTGAGGATAGTAAACAGAGCTTCTGTACCCTGCAGCACTCCAGGGATGGGATGTCTGAAGCTTCCCAACAGAGCTGGCGCATAGGAAACATATGTGAGCAGTATCCTCTCTCAGCTGGTAGTCTGAACCAAGTTAACATTCCATCAGCGTTTTCCCTTCAGAGCCAGACATTGGCACACTGCAGTGTCACAGAGGCCGCAGAGCTTTAGTGGAACCCAACTGATAAAAAGCCCATTCAAACTGCCAATAAACAACAATGTTAATATTTTCTTATATCATAAACAAGAGACAATCATCAATATCATACATGTTGTAGCAGAAACAAGCTCAGAACTGATAATGAAAGCTGGGGGCGAGCCGTCTGAAGCAGAACCAAGTCATGTTATGATGTTACTTAAAATCCAGTTGAAAACTGCCATTGATGTGCTTGATTGGCCAAAAATTTCACTTGATCAGATGAATAGTAAAAGAAAGAAACAGATACCTGACCCAAAGCAAGGTAAGGCAATTTTATTTGTATTGCACATTCTCAAACGCAGTGCTTTACACAAGAATAAAAACAGATCCGAGATGAAACAGACCAAATCAGTTCTACAAAAACAAGGCATAATTCATTTCTTAAAACAACAAAAAAGGAAAGCTGTACAGCAATCACAAATTTAAATTGATCAGTTTTTAGTCTGGATTTAAATGTGATTAAAGTTTTAGTTCCTCTAGTCTCTTCTGGTGGCTTGTTCCAGCTGTGGGCAGCAGAGTAACTGAAAGCAGACTCTCTCTTTGTGAAGCAAACTCGAAGCAAACTTGGCTGCTATCAAAGTCATCTCTGCAGCCATTACATATGAGCAGTGTCACAGAATAATTGCCTTGATGAATAAATTAAAACTAACAAAGAAAAGGTCACCAGAGTTTGAGTGCTTTGAAACAAATATGCCATTACTTTACATTTATGCATTTTATTGGTCTCATGTAATATTCAACATTTATAATACGCCACATTTTGCACGCCATGAACATATATACTTATATTCACTTTCTGAAATGAGGGAAGACGGATAATGGGATAAGGCTAATGGAAGTAAACAGTCCTTTGTAACTTTAGTGACTGGAGGTACAAAACAGGAAACAGCAAAAGTAGTCAGAGTGACAGGAGCCAAGAATAAAAAAAAATATATTTAGATCTTTCCAATAGTACGGGAAATTGCTGCTGCATTATAAACTATCACAATTTTTATGTTATAAATTCAACTATATATTTTTCTGAATCTGCAACAAACAACACGTTTTGTACTTTAGAAGGGTTTCTAATGTGAAATAAACCATAATTAACATAAGTAACATAGGAAATATGATTCTTAAAAGTCAGTTGGTTATCTATTCAGTCAGTTATCTTATCTATACCAAGATGAGAATTGTTGCAGAACTCAAATGCCCAGCAGCAAGGGATCCAAGAAAATTACTGTTTATTTGAAAACTTGAAAAAACGGTAAACTAAAAACCACAGACTTCAAATCATAACAGGACTGAAAATACAAAGATAAAGACAATGTTCTAAAACATAAAAATAAAACATAGAACCCTGACAGAACCTAACATCTAATCTTTATGAAGAAATAGTTCTGTTTGTTTTTTGAACTCAAAATTTAAATTTTTTAATGATTTAATGAAAATGTAAAAATGCACTGGAAAAGATTAAATTAAGTCGAGGTATAATCAATACAGTTTTTACAGTTTCATAGATCAGCAGGTCGATAGATGTAACTATAGATTTAAGTTCTCAAAATATGCCGTGTTTACTATTTTTCCATTCTACTGTGAGAGGAAATTTGAATGATAACATTTAGTCTTATTAATAGTGTTTATCTATTGTCTGATTATCTGAAGTTATTGTGTTGAATAAATCTAACTTGTAATGGAGAGAAGAGAGACAGTTGTGGAAGGCAGTTGTTGGTCTGGTGGATAAGGAGAGCAACTTGTGATTGGAAGATCGCTGGTTAGATCCTCAGATCCACCGAGTAGAAGGTGGTGAGTGATGAAACACTTGCTCTCCCATCTTCAACAACCACAGCTGTGGTGCCCTCAGGCAGGCACCAGTTTCTCGACTTCTCCCAGGGCGCCACAGCCATGGCTGCCCACTGCTCCCCTGGTGTTTGTTCATGGAGTGTTTGATCACTGCTGTGTGTGTACACTGGGATGAGTTAAATGCAGAGCATACATTCCGGGTATAAGTATATTCAAAGAGAAAGGACAGAAAGAGCTGTCAAGTGGCTGAAGCTCCAACCCTATAGGGGAGTGTATAAACGTTAGCGTGATGGGGGCTTGCTCTCTTTCCTTGTCCTTTCCACTCTTGCATACTGCGAGCATGCGTTAAGTTTATGTTTAGTTCCTTGTTTGATCATCTTAAACTGCTGCTGTTGCCGTGTCCTTTACCTTTACTCCATAGTTGTTATTATTAGAGAAAGGAACTTTCTAATACACCATGAAGCCTTTGTGTAGGTGTACATAACAGCCAAAGATGGAGAAATAAAACCTGTCTGAGTAGTCCGTGGTGACCAACTTCTCTATTAGGAGTCAGATAAACTTTTGAACTTTTGACCTTGAAGTTATCCCTAACCCATTGTTAAATGTAGACAGACTTCAAGACCTGCTGCAGACTAAACGTGTCTTAACTACAAAACAGGTGTACTGCACAATTCTCTTTAGGTAAGACTTTTTTCTGCAATTGAACAAATATGAAGAAATAACTTTTTAAATTATTGAATGGAGGGGATCACATTGTTTTGAACTAATACAATTGCAATTGCATTTTAGGTTTTTAGCTTTCTATGCCAACTAAATGAAAAGACACTGATTGAATCTGCAGATTTATTAGAATTTGAGTCATGTTTCTGCAATTATTTTAAATCTTATACTGTCAAAAGAAATGGAAAAGTTTCAGTATATAAAATACAAAACATGCTTTTGTTATTTTTCACTTGTCCAGCTTTGTTCCTTGTTCAACAGTTATAGACAGACCAAAATAAACATGGGTAGATTTGCGAACGTGAAATGAACAGGTCCCTCTTCTGTTCTTCCTTACAGACAGACCCAGATGTTTTAGGATCAGGATGGATGACTCTGACAACATATGCGGGTCTGTGATTTAGCCTTTTGCTGTGTGGGCTTGACCCACAATAGCTCCCTTATATCACACCCTGGACACCCAGAGAGAACAGATTGGAGAAGCAGATTTCCAGGTTCCATAAAACTCACAGCTTGTGAAAGCATGGGCCCTGGATGAACAAAATCTGTAAAAGCCAAACAGAAGTAAAAAAAATGTTTAATGTTGAAAATATTCCAGGAAAACCATTAAGTTTCAACTCAAAGTGATTTAATGGACATGGATTTTAAGTTAAATCTGTAATCTTTATAATTATGTGTAAAGTAAAATGGCATGTTTCATGATGAATAGTTTTTACGTATCGCTGTACTAGGAGTGTTGGAAAGAGTAAAAGAAATATTAAGATACTGGAAGAGAAAGACTGACACCTGGTGGTAACTCTAGAATCTGCCATTTCTGTGTGTACATTTTCCACTTTTTTCATGTATTGCTTAATAATTAAATTATTAGTAGTAGTTAAATTAATGTTATCAGTAGTATTACAATATTAATAGTAGTATTAGACAAAGAACATAATGTACAATTAAAAGTATAATTTATAATGTGTATCTGTTGCAGGTTACCATATTTTCATTACAATAAAAAAATGTTTTGCAATCATATCTTTGACTGTTCCTAATTAAATGATCCATCTGACATCAGCCCTTCACATTTGAGAATCTTAATCATACATATTTTGAAAAGGTAATGAGTACCTAGTCCCTAAATATCAGAAACTATTGAACCCATACAGAAAGTGTAGATACAGAAAATATTGCGGTGGCGGTCAAAAAGATTTTTTAGAGTTACAGTCAAGTTATTTCAGTTAGAACCCCTCTGGGTCCCATTGCAGAGTCTCCAGTGTCTCCATCAAAGTCATATCCAAAGTCTTTACAAAAATAATCTCTGCCAGAATTGTCTCCAAAGTCTCTACCAGAGTCATCTTCAGCTCAAGCATCTCAGTCTGAGTTAACTTAAACTCCAAAACCTCCTTCTGAGTCGTCTCCAACTTCAAAAGTTCCCTCTGAGCCGCCTCCAGCTCAATAGCTTCTCCCTGGGTTACATCCAGCTACAGAGGCTTCATCTAAGATGCATCCAGCTTCAGAACCTCAACCTGGGTCATCTCCAACTCCGAAACCTTGGTCCGGGTTACCTCCCGCTCAAAAGCCTAAAGTTGGGTTGAATCCAGCTTCAGAGCCTTCATCTGGGTAATCTCAAGCTTCAGAGCTTCCACCTACATTTCCTCTAGCTCTAGAGCCCCCTCCTTTTCTAGAACCTCTGCTTAGGCAACTCCAGAGCCTTTGTCTGAGTCGCCTGCACCTCCAGAGCCTCCACCTGAGTCATCTCCAGCTCCAAAGCCTTCACTTCTGGTGTCTCCAGCTCCAGAATGTCTGCCTGAGTTGTTTCTCCAACTCCAGAGCCTCTGCCCTCCAATGTCTGTTGATGGCATGAGAGCCATCTTTTGGGGGGTTGATGTTAGTGTCTGCCTCCCATTACCTTCTTGGTTGTATTTTCCTTCATCCCAGAGTTTCCTGAACTTCCTAACTGTTTTTGTGTTTTTTGTCACCAAACATGTGAAGTTTACTTCTGGCTACAGATTAATAGAAACATAGATGGGCCAAAAAGACAAATATACATGGATAAATAGAAACACAGACAGACTAAACTAGAATGAGAAAGACGCACAGATGAATAGAAACACAGACAGACTATATAAGACACATGGATAAAGAGACACAAAAACAGAAAGGCACATGGAAAAATAGAAACACAGACATACTAAAAATAGATACAGAAAGACAAAAAGACAAATAGAAACACAGACTAAAAATAGAGAAAGACGCACAGACAAATAGAAACACAGACAAACTAAAAATAGACACTCGGACAAATAGAAACAAAGATAGACTCAAAATAGAAACAGAAAGACACAGAGAATAATTAAAACACAGACAGACTAAAAATAGAGAAAGTCACCGACAAATAGAAACAAAAAGAAAAGATACAACGATGAATAGAAAAACAGACTGCAATACAAAAAAGACACATGGATAAAAACACACAACGACAAAAAATAACTGTTAAATACACTTGTTTTCAAACAGTCAGAACTCCACTGTGGCCATATCACCAGCTGAGAATGTCACATGCTATTTGAAACACCAACCAATTTTGTCCCTAAACCAAAACAGACAATATGTAAAATAATCGGGTTAAAACATGCAGTGAGTTGATCAGATAGAATGTAAAAAAATATAAAAGAAACTCTAGATTAGATATTTTTGTCCGCGATGAACCCTTCATAAACTGACGAACACTGTACACACTAATTAATTTGAATACGACCTCTTGTGTTTGCGCGAGTAAGCAAGCAGCGCGTAAACTCACCCTCCATTGGCTGCTGAACTAGTGAAGTTTTTTAAAGCCAGACAGAGAGGAGCCAGATTTTGTGACGTCATGAGACCGTAGCACACCTTCAAGACGGCTCTTTCGTTACAAAGAGTCCAAGTGTATCCTTCCGCTACACATGGCTATTGAAGCCTATTTTGTGTGATCGGATTTTGAGGAAAAATACGTTCGCTGTAGTTTTGAGTTTGCGAACCGTAAATAAAAAACATTTGAAAGAGATCAGCATTATTTTGCATAGTTTTTTTTCCAGTTTGATGCTTAGTGCGTGTGGGTGAGGACTGTGGATTTTAATCAATTCACTTGACAATTGCATTCCTCATCATTAACAAGATTAAAAAATAAATAAATAGAACAAAATGTAATTTCATTTTATTTAAAATAAGAAGCTTGATGTCTATGTCCTGGAGTAAATGAATACATTGAATAAAAGTTACGTTAAATGAATAATTTATCAAAAAATACTTAACTAAAATCACCTTGATTTATGAAAACAAGCATCAGAACAAAAAAATATAACTTTAATTGTTTTATTTTGTTACAAAATGAACACCAATGCTACTTCACTTGCTAATACATACCAATAAACACAATTTTAATATAAAAAAATATATAGAAAGAATATAAATGAACAAGTAATATTTAAGGGAATTCATGAATGAACAAACAATCAACAAAAAAGCAATAAATGAATAAATAATTTCACGAGTTTAGAACCAAAATGTCTCGTAACGACTGGAATTTAAATTAATTGAATATATTGCAAATATTTTAAATAAAAATTTATCATCTAATCTTTAACATATAACTTTTTTTTTTTGCAATGAATCAGCTTCAATCAGTTTTAAGTCTGAAATGAACACTCATGTTGTTCTTGCTAAAGTCACTGTTAGCAAAAGTCTAAATAATTGACTACATATAACAGGTCTAAACGCAGTCTAGCACACCATTGGTCACCGTCAGACATCTTTTCTCTTCTGATCTTCTCAAGCGCATCTGCAGCCACTCGAGCCTCACACTAGAAGAAGAGTGGATGGTTGTCAGATAGGCGGACGGATACACGCTAATGTGCTGCGGCCCCAGTCTGTTTGACGCCAGAACGGGTGAGCGAGCGAGAGAAAGAGAGAGAGACGAGGGAACTAGAGAGGCAGGAAAAAAGGGAAAAAGCCTACTTCGTGTCGGTGTCTGCTAAACAGAGCAAAGGTCGATAGGCTACACCATTTTGATGAAAGGTATGTAATCCAATGATAATATTTCTAGCCGATAAAGAAGGCGCTGCGGTCACTCATCAACTTTTACGTTATCCCAGTTTGGATGGTGTCCTTTTCGCAGAGAGGTGTTAAGAAGTGATTGAAAAGTTCCCATGGTTTTTTTCCGTCTGTTTGTGGGGATGTTGTGAGAAAATACGCTAGCAAAACATATTTTATGTTAAACTAAAAAAGGCAAGATACTACATACAGTTGTTTTGAGGTTGTAATGGTTATTTTGGAGTTTGTGAAACCTCAACTGCAATGTAAGTTAACTCAAATGGCTAGCTGGCTATATAGCAACTTAGTTAGCATGAGTTTTTCAAAATGGATACAATAAAAACAATTATGCTGAAACATCTCAGTGTAGTTAAAAAACTTGTGTAAACTGATTGCGTTTACAAAATTGTGTCAAAAGGAGTGTTTAAATGTGTTTAATTCGGCTTCACAGTGTTGCGGCTAATGTAACGTTAGCTTAAAGTTAGCTCCACTCCTCGCTTTTGAAGCAATACATATTGCAACTTTTCAGTTCGGTGTCATGCAGTTGATTGTAACATTTCAAATCGCAGGATCGCGAAAAGCAACACTGTCCAGTTAAAAAGCGTTTTATTTAGTTGAAGAAAGTGATAACATTCTTGCGAGGAGACATGTCGTGGCCTGTCTTTCTGTGTGCTCCAGTATGAAGTTTTTTTTTGCAGTAAAAATAGAAGAAATATTGATATACTCTACTTGTAATCAAATCTTATAAATGTGCTTTTTGGGTTTGTGTTTGTCTCATCATTGAGGGTAGTGAAATTATTTGATTCGATCACATGAGAACGAAAATAGTTCACCTGAAGGTCTAGCTTTTTTTTTATTCGTTTTACTTTTAGCATTTCAACCAATATACTTTTTTTTTTACTGTATTGAAATGTTTTTCTACTAATTAATCTCCCAACCTGGCGTCTAATGTTTTCACATTTTTGAGTCAGCTGATGTTTTCTTAAAGAAACTTTTTTTTTTAATAACCAATATTTACTGGCCTAAGAACAGCTTACCATTTCATGTGCTATAATGCTGGTTGACTTTCAAGGCAAATAACTAGAAATGTATTCTTCCTTGGCATTGAATCAGAGATTCCCCACTCTTGCATGGATTTTTTTTGTATGGTAGGAATCTCAAGTCTTTGGATGAAACCCATTTGAAAGCTTGCAGCTTGTCTTTGACCTTGAATGAGAGGGGATGCGGTCAGCTTGTACCATCTTATCAGACTGAGTGGCTTTGGAGAACAGCATCACCTTGTTACTGGCATTCATAGAAATCATTAAAAGGCAGATTTGTTTCACAGTAAACATATTCTATGCAGCAGCTTAATACCTTTGTTTAAATTGTGATTTTATATATTTTTTCTTCTTCAAAAATATTTCTTTAACAGATCACTCTGATCATGGAAATGCCAGTTTTTGCTGCAAGCGTTATGGGAATGGTTCTCAAACAATTGTGCTCAGAGATGTAACAGTACACAAAGATCACGGTTCCGTACACACCTTGATGTTTAACCACGGTTTTTGGTTCAGTGCTAATGGCGTGGCAAATTAATATTTTTAATTGTCTTTTGTATAAAACCATTAACAGAAAAAAAACATGTTTGATAGAATTCAGTTCATGTTACTAAATCAAAAAGTAATGTAAATCTTCGAAATTGGACACTTTAAATAAACAATAATATAAATTAACAATATAATGTGAAGATGTAATGTAAAGAAATATACTGTATTATGTATGTACTTCTGAATACATACCTTATCTGCACAAAACTTCTGAGAATAAACATGAAACAGCACATTTATTGTAAAAATATCTTATTGTCATGTGATTGTAAATGTACAACAAATTGTAGGCCAACAGACTTGTCTGCTTCTGTATTTTTAGGAGCTTGTGTTGAAAGATTTATTTACGGAATGATCTCCATACTATAAAAACGTATTTGATAGCAATGTATAGCATGGGTCAAGATCTTTTAAAATAGCTGCATATCTATTAGCAATTAAGATCCCTACATCTCTCTTAAATTCTTTACTATGGCAGATTTTTACAAAATTTACTGAGGGGCTGTTGATTTTTCGCTGTTTGTGTGCTTCTCAAACTCGGATGCAGACAGTTTTACATTATTAAATCTGATGAAACAGTGCTTGCATGTGGTGACATTTTGTTTACTGCTTTGTTGTCTTTGATAGCAAAGCTGAAATGCCCCCAAAGAATAGAATATTATCTGTCATTGATATCCCTGACTATCTCCTCCACTGGCCAAGAGAGAAGCACAACAAGCTCTGTCTCTCTAACTTTAGGTTTGCTTTCTCGATTTATGATAGCTTATTAGATAAACACAAGGTAGTGGTTCATTGGTTGGATATTTGCTTACAGAAATGCTTTTCTCTGAGCTGTGCATGTTCACATCCATAAACTAGTCATCAGGCTTGTTGATATATATATATATATATATATATATATATATATATATATATATATATATATATGTATATATATATATATATGCACACACATATATACACACCAGGGGTTTTCAAATGGGGACCGAGGTTTACATAGGCGTATTGAACCACGGACGATACATCGAATGGTTTGGTATAAAACTGAGTATTGCTTCATCGCTAGCTCAGACACTTTGCTTCCTTGTCACCATCATGGTCCAGTAACTTGTGATCGTGATGTAACTAGAGCTGGGCAATAAGTGCAAAAAAAAATGTCAATATTAAAATCATGTATTTTATTTTGATGAAAAGTGGGAAAAAACATAGTTTTAAAACTATTTACAGGCATCATTCTTGTTTCAAGTGCTATTTGGTCTGCTAATTATTTTTTAAATGGTTTTGGGATAATGTGATTGTATAATGTGTTAATGTCAAGTTTTTATAGTGAACCCTGTTGCCATTTGGTTGATTTTATTTTATTTTTTTGTATTTGTTAAAAGATGCTGCCAAGAGTGCAGGGTCTTAACTGTCTCACAATCATGTTGAGAATGTCAAAACTCTCAAAAGCCAGTGTGAGACTCCTTAGAATTGAGAGTACCCAAAATGTTCAATCTCTGACAGGGCGTTCAGACCAAGCGTTAAACATGTGGATAGAACGCGTCTCCCGCGCGCGCCTATCTGAACGCTTTCAAACATGAGGTGCACTCGCGTGAGGACGTCCGTTCCGAGAACAGCACGGAACTAAGTGCGAGCTCGCCGGGAGAGGTATGGCGATGATGAGACGAGGCCGAGCATACCTGCTGCTGACCCTCTCTTTCTCCTATTCCTTTCTCCTCTGCTTCAAAAAGTGTCCCTCAACCCTCTCAACTTCTTACTGCACACTCCCTCTGATAAATTATCATGCTTAGCTTTAGCTAACATCAGCACAATATCCATTTATATCAGGTTGCTTAATTAAAAATGTGTAACTTACCAGATTCAGCCACCCTCGTTTTTGCTTCCACGTGGATAATAAAACAAGTTATTAATTCTGGCTGGCCACAAACTGGGATATTTGTCTCCTCTATTGTTGTTGCTCATGTTCCCGCTTCAAAGAACAATCATGTAACTACAAGAGCTTGCCCCTGATTGGTTGCCGCGCAAACGAACTTCGCCTGAGTAGAAAAGATTCCTACTCCCGCGATCAGTCCGGTGTGCCACGCCACGTCTCTCGCAGCGTTCGGGTCCCCTGCGCCGCGTGGTGCGGACCCTTTGCTCCGCGGGGTGCCTTATGCCAGCTCATAGGATAGGTTTTATAATCATGTGAGCAAAAAAAGAGGCCTCCAAATGGTGATTGGCTGTTATGGGATAAGCCAGCAATGGCTAATACTGTCAACATAACCCTGTGTCCAGCTCAATTTTTTTTTTTTTTATGAATGGTTGCCAGAAACACTAATGTTTTTTTTGTTACATCTTTATGCAGCTCCAAAGTATATTTCTTGCTCATTAAACAAGTATTTTTATTAGTAATATACAGATACTACTACCAGGATCGGGTATCTGACCAATTCTATGTTCTAGCACTCATAAAAGTGATGTGCTCCTGATTCCACTTTATGACCGATGGGTGTCAGTTGAGCAGTTGCTCCTAATAGGTTGATGGACAATGCCATTGCCGATGGCAGATGGGCATTGTGCTGAGCCGTCATCTTGACACACCCCTGCCCGCTTTTAAAAAACACGTAATTCAATTTCCCATGTTTACTGATTTATTATTATGAGAAAATAATTACAAGATAACTAAGTTGTTAAGAATCACCATAAATATTAGTGTATGAATCCAAATTATTTACAAACATAATTTTTACCTCAATAAATGAGGCACTCAAACACAGCAGGAATTTTTTATTTGAATTAAATAAACTACACCAAAATCCCTTTTTGTAATAGAAGGAAAGAGCTTGGGGAAAAACATATTTAAATATGAAGGTGAAGGACTTGCGTGTGTTGTGGGGCCTGCCGCCATTTCAGCCCCCAGTTTATTTTTTTGTGGCACTTGGCTCAGGTGGTTTCATGTGATCCCCTCTATATCTTGGGTCAAGCAAGGCTGTTTTGCCCAGATAGGTGAATGTACTCCATTTTTAATAACCATAATCGTCGACCCTCGTGTTATATATAATTTTATTTTATATATTTATTTATTTTTTAATAACTGCAATTTGATCAAATGTAGTAAACACTGACTACAAAGAGCTCGCTATTAGCACGAAAAGACAACAAAGGCCAACTTTGCAGCAAACTCTCAAAAAGCGGAAAAAGGTTTTAGCACGAACCCAACAGCAGCTTTGCCCTAGATCAGTCTTAGTCTTGTTATATTTTATTTAACTGTATTGGACCAGAGGTATGAGGTCACTGTATTATGATGTACTGGTGTTAGTAAGTATTCATTCTGGAACTTTGTATCGTAAAGTACTCTGATGAAAGTACTAGTACTCACTTTAAAGAAATCAGTGCAGCACTAAGTTTTTTTTATTTTTTTTTTTATCACTGAAGCATTTTTTGTGTCTAAATGATTACTTTTCACTCTTACCTGCTCCTTCCATACCCGTAAGCCTAGAGAAGTAAATGAAAAAAAAACAAGCGATGTTGAAGACAAAGTCCTCTTTACTGCAGTTTTCACCCCCCTAAACCTTGTCTACCAGAAAATGTCTGGGTTGAAACCTTTTATTATCAGAAGTTCAAAAGTGATATATCAGAAAATTAAGAGTGAGTTTTTTTTTAAGATGCTGCAGGATTAGGCACTTAATCTTTGCTCACAATTGTAGTTCACCTATTTGGTCTGGTTAAAATTAGAAAGTGATTAATTTGGTCCTTATTGGGTTTGCTTTCTAATTAGATTTTTTATACCAAACCTAAAGGAAAAGTGATCATGTAGTTTGGATGACATTAGGATTTCGAGACAATATTTACCCAGTGTAAATTAAAGCTACCATGTGACTGATTGCGTTGTGGTGGTTGCACTTTTGTAATGTTGCATTCAGTTTTTGTTCCAATTATACATATTTTTTGTCTGTTTGTTGTGTTCATTTCCAATGAAACCTAACCATAATTGATTTGAAAGTGGTGTTAGACCAATATTTTTTGCCGCTCTTTTTCTACTTGTTTAATGCTCACCCGCATTCAGGTGGCAGCATGGCATGCTATGGACTTTAAGAAGCAATATTAGAAAAGACTGATGTAACATTAGCAATTAACATTAAAACGGCGCAAAACGGAGTAGAGGAAGTGGAGCGGATCAAAACTTATAAATCTGTTAATCACATGGTTACACTCTAAGTCATGCATGCACTATATGACTCAACAATGCCATAGTCGTCTTGTCAGCCATTTCTGCTCAAAGTCCCTGTTAGTTAAATATTATTTCACTATTCAGTTATCCTGAACAGTGATTGGAATTTTTCAGCTGTATTTTGATCATATCTATTTATATGCTTTTTCAAATTCATTTTCAGATGGAAATTAATTTTTGTAACCCAAATTAAGTTTATTGTCCTATCTATTTTCGTTGACATTTTTTTGATTATGTGTAGTTTAGAATAAATTCTCCAGAGGCTCTTTGGTTATCTACCAGTGCATAAAGTTTCTACAATGAAAGTCAGAAATATTTACTTTAATTATGATGTGATGGGATCTTAAAAAAAGCTTGATTAAAAATATATACTCAGAAAGCAAAACTATCATGTTTTTTCTGATATCAGTTGTGGTGAACAATGGGATGGCAATTGTTTATGTGCAGGCAGCATGAAGAAGGTCGAACCCTATTTGTGTCGATGATGTAAGACTCCGGGGATAGGGAGGCTGGATGGTGTCAACCAATTTTTCACCCCCCACCTGAATGACACAATCTTTGTTTTGAGTGAAAGGGTGTGGCTGCTCTCCGTTTTTAGATTGATTTTATTTTGCTCTCGGTTTGTGACAGCAATGTATTTGCTGTAAGAATCCTACTGTACTTCCATCATACTTCATGTCCCTTTACTGTTGGAAGACTGTTTCAAACAAGAGTTATACCCAGTTCCATTGGAAATTAGATTAGAATAATGTCATCTCGACTGCACAACGGCCCTCGTACAAAATCAATGGTTCCCGTCGGGAGTGGAAGCCCCTCATCCATGGTCTGGAGCTTGATTAGTGTCAAGTGACTCCATTTTGATCTAGAAAGGTAATTTTGCAAATGGTTCCACTTATCACAATTATAAGACATCATTAAGATTGTTGCATTTGTGGTGGACTTATAAACATCATTTGCGTCAATTCGGGTGTCCTTTTTAATTTAATGTGCATGCCAGTCCTACCCACCCTTTCTTTTCTGCTTTTTAAATCGAAAAGTCCCCCTTGCTTTGAATTATGTGCTTATGAAGAGTAAAAGCTTTAAGTGCAGGGCTTTTGTGACTGCTTGAAAAATCAATATAGCTAATGCTTTCTGTGCCTCTCATTCTGTAAATGGAGCAGCAGGGTGAAGAGGCAGGATGGAGAAGGGGAAGTGTGTGTTTGTATTGAGCAGTTATATTGCTGGTCTTGGTCCTCGACTTCCTATTGTTAAAGCTTTGTTATCATCGGTATCTTGGTCATAAAGGCGGAATGAGCTGGTTACAACCAGATTAGTTGTTTTTGCAGATAAGCCAGATAAACACTTTGGTGTACCACATCTAGTTTAACATCATTCGTAATGTTTCCATCTTTTATACGCTAGTTGCAATGTGGTCAAATATGATTTGTTCAAGAGAATATAGTCAGCTTAACCACTTTAGCTTGTCTTATTTTTCCACTTGCTGAAAGCATCATGAATTAACATTCCTTCGTTGATGGAATTAATGGAAATTGAAATAAAAATACTGCACTTGTGATATGCTGCTTTTCCACAGAATTTTAATAATGGCTTGACTGCGTTGTACGGCTTTGGTCAAACTGCCATGGTTTGGCTTTGTGTTTCTTCCAACTTTGACTATCAGTTCTCAGTGAGCTTGCTTTTAGTGTGTCAGTCTACAGTTTAGCAAGTCTGTGACTGTTGCAAAAACGTGATCATACAATGATCTAATGAAAAGCATTGTATAAAAGATGCCAAAATTTCCAGAAGAGGACTCAAGTTTACTTCTTTTTTTCTGCCCAAGCAGGGATAATAGGATTCAATTCTTCTTTCTTTATGGAAACATACTTAAATAGTGGGAAAAGCCCCCAAAAGTTGAGCAGCGCTAAATGTGGTGTTTCCATTTTAGCACTCACTGCACTGTAGCTGCCATTTTTAAAAAGATTAATGTATACTGTTTTGGATACCAAGGAATTATTTTAACTTAATGTCAGCTCTCTTAAAACTAAAAGAAACTTTAGTTTTAAAACGCTAGAGTTTTAAAGCCTTTGAACATTCACCCAGAAGTATCAGGGATTTGTGTCCTGCAAGAAAGGAGCATTGGCTAAATAAGTGTATGAGAACTGACACACAGATGACCTGCTGGCACATAAAAAATACTGACTTATTGAGACAAAAACTTCTGAGAATGTAAAATAGAAAAGGACACAATTAATGTACCTGACTAGTTAGAAAGAGAGTGTAGAACTGGCTATGGATCAGTTAATTCTGACATAAACAAATTATTTTTGTGCAGGACAATAATTGCAGAAATATGTGTTTTGACGTTTACGTAGATGTAAGGAGATCCTTTTGAAGAGGGGGTTCGAACTGAATCTTAAGGGAAGCACTTCAAGTTATAATTGATGACTAGTGCTTTTGTCCCGTTGTTCTATTGAAAATTTGACTGCATTGTTTGGAAACCAATTTACAAAAAAACATATAAATTAGAACATTAACGCTGTTAGAAGCTCTGTATTTTATTTTTAGATCAGTGTTGCACAAGCCTGCTTAGCAAAATGGCTTTTTAAGATATTTTTTAAATAAACTGCTTTAAGTTTACTATTTTTGTGATTTACCTGAAATGTGTGCCAACTTGAAAATGACACGTTTTAAATCGGAATCATAGAGATTGACAAAATGCGTGACATCTAGATCTGTTATTCTGCAGGGTGTCTAAAAACTGAAACACGATATATTGGGTTTTACATGGTCACCTTGTTCACTGATAAAGCATTAAACTTCAACTATAAAATTGATCGAAACTTTCTCCAATGTTTCATCTGGCTAGATGTGCTTTATTGGAGGTAATGAAAGAAAGAAATTGCTCGCCTAAAAACTAATATGGATAGAAAATGAATATGTTTCAATTCAATTGTACATCAATCAAAAGAAAATTTTGAGAAGGGGAGTGCTTTGAATAGTAACTACTTGTTCCTAGTAGCCAATAAACCTGATGTTTGGCTTGAGTTCAAGGGGAAGGGATGTGGCTACAGGAAGTGTCTCTTAGAGGTCCTATATCCTGGTTACACTTGCAGCTTTTTCAACAGCTGTGCTTTGCTCTTGCCCAGGGAGCTCCCAGGGTGGGGCAGCGGGAGGCTGTTGCTTACACATCCAACACAATGACTTTCTATTTTCTGTAACATATGACAGATGCATGCATCCGGACATTAATCTATGTTTGTGATATCTACCCCATATGTTTGTGAATTCAATTGTTTTAAAAGGATTGGCATTAAACTTTTGGAGATTAATTTTAACCATGTTCTGTACCTGCTTTGTTAAGGCCAAGCCAAAGAGCTAGACTACTGGTATGTTTTTGGATTTTGAACATAGAGAAACCTTTTTAAATCTCAAAAGTTCCATCTTCTTCAATTGTGTAGATTTTTTTTTTCAGCTGAATACTCCATCAGTTTTCCTTCCTTCCTAACTCACTTTGGTTTCTGCTTTTGTTACAGGTGGCCCTCAAATGGTCAACGCCTGATCAACATCCAATGTCTGGCATGGATTATTAGTTTTTATGTCTGAGAGGTGTCTCATTGTGCGATTTCAGCTCTTTACAAAAACTCTTGGGAATCATTTGTGACCCAGTTCCACCCCTTGCTTCACTACAGGCCTTCCTGAGCGCTGAGCACCAGCAGCTGCGTCCTGCTTTGACTTCCTGTCCTTGGTCTTGCAAGGCTAAGCGTGTCCAACCCCCTACCCCCACATACGTACATACACGTGTGCATTAACATCTTCCTGCCACTTTGCAGGCAGAGAACGCTTAAGATTTGGCTTCCTGGTGCAGCCCAGCACTATGACCTCCATGTCCAGTCTGTTCTCCTTTACCAGCCCTGCAGTGAAGCGGTTGCTGGGCTGGAAGCAGGGTGATGAAGAGGAAAAATGGGCAGAAAAGGCTGTGGATGCACTGGTGAAGAAACTTAAGAAGAAAAAGGGTGCCATGGAAGATTTGGAAAAAGCCCTCAGTAGTCCCGGGCAGCCCAGCAAATGTGTGACCATCCCCCGGTCGCTGGATGGGCGGCTACAGGTGTCTCACAGGAAGGGGCTCCCTCATGTCATCTACTGCCGTGTGTGGCGCTGGCCTGACCTACAGTCCCATCATGAGCTCAAACCACTGGAGGTTTGTGAATATCCTTTTGGATCCAAACAGAAAGAAGTATGCATCAATCCATATCACTACAAACGAGTTGAAAGTCCAGGTAAGAGTTATCCAGAGTGAACATGTTACTTTTTGTCTGATTCCAACTTTACATGTATTTTGTTGTAAAAAAAAAGTTGCACAATGTTTTCACTGCAAAAAGTTTGTAATGGAAAAATGCAATTTTTTTTCTTTTTCGCCCCATTACCTCAACACAACAAGGTTTAGTTTAGGTTTTAGCCTAAATGTTTGTTTTCTGGGAAATAAACAATATCTGATAGAGGGCCACATCACGGCACAGATTGTTTTAAACCATGAATAAATGCTCATATACACACAATAGGGGTCATGTGATTTCAGACTCGATCAAAATTTCAGACTCAGTACACCGAGTGGTTCTTTCAGTACATGTCCAGGTTTTCATGAATCACACAAGCACATACCAGCCAAGAGTCCTATTTTAGCCAGGAATGTCCCATATTTTGCCCAGCCGTTGTCCCGTGTTATTATTTTCCAATCAATGTTCGTATTACTTAATTACAAGGAGCATTTTGCCAATTTAACATGCTCATGCACTATATTTCTCACACATAAATACTGTATTATGAAAAAGCCCATTTAGGAATAGCACTATATTTGAGTATATGAGTAGCACTATAACGATAAATGAGTGCTGGGGATACACCAGAACATCGGGAGAATACAGAGCCAGCATATTTTGCGGCAGCACTTGGCATAAAATTCATCAAATGTAAAAAATGTTTGAAAATCATGGTAATGACCACAGGATTGTTTATTTTTTATTTTATTACATTATTAGGGATCAAATGTTTTCTTGGTCTACAAATGCATTTGCTTCAAACACATTTCATCTGTATTTTCTCATTAAGCTACAAAAATGTCATGAAATTAAGTTCTACTCTCCCTCTGTCCTGGTGCTCTCTGAAACATCTCCACAAGAATTAATGGAGTAAAATTGGAGCTAAATATAAAAATAAAATAATTTCCTTTATACAGTTGAATATTTGAAAAAATGTTCAAAAAATCTGTTTCTTTAGTGTTCTTTATTCTTTCTTTTTGTATTAAAAAAGTATTAGAGTCTATCGGCATCGGACTTCCAACAGGTTGGAATTAAACTGTGGAGTTTAAATATCTTGTCGCGCACAATCCACAATTTCCAATCCACAAATATCCCAGATTTTTCCCCATGTTTACAAGTGATGCACAGCTCAAAATTTAAACGTCTGACAATGACCGCTGCAAGGCTTTCCACTTTGCAGAAACCTGTGGCGACACCACATCCATAGAATTATAGGGTATTTGTACAGCAGGTGTTAATTTATTAGAATCACAATTTTAAAATGATCGTTTCGTTTCAGTCCCTTCATTCATTCTAATATCTGTGAAAGGCTCACATAACCCTACTTTCTCTGATACAACTGTAAAGTCTATACTTGTGTGTCAAGGCTCCGCATGCCCTAATTTTTCAACAAAAGAATCTGTAGTTTTGGTCACGCAATCCATCTACTTCACAGCATGGTATAGATTTTATACAAGTATATATTGACCATAATACACAATTAGGAGCCATTATGTTGATGTGGGATGAGTTTGGTTTCTCGTCGTATTCATCAGAGTTTACGGGATAAAAGATCTACTTTCAAGAAGGACTCGTTTCTGAAACTCTGAATCGACACTCTCATTATAAAGACATGTGTGTATATAGAACAGTTTCATATTCAAACTTTAACTGGCTGTTTCTCAAACTTAAAGCTATGGTCTTTTTTTTTTTTGTGGAAAAAAATAACAATGACATCGCGTTATAAAGATACTTCAGTGTTATGAGATTGGCCAAAACATGATTTATTATTGTCTCTTTAAGATACCACATGGGTCTGCATTACATTCTCAGCATCATTTTCCCCTCATTCATTGATCATTTGAAAGCAATTTGTTCGGCATTCCAATATTTTTTTAATTATTAAAAGAAAACCAAAGAATTGCTGAAAGTATATTTCCAATCAGAGTTTCCTCTGCATATATTCAGTGCTATGGACACAGTTAACAATCAGATATCTCTTGCCTCCAGAGGCGTTGGGGTCTTTGTAACCTCTACTGCCCTCTGCTAAGAAGTACACTGTATTGAGCTTCTCAAGGGCAGATATCACATGTCACTCAAGATAGAAAACACATTTCTGTTGAAGCAGGAAAACTGATCTGCTTTCCATGATATTACCTCAGAGCTAGAGTCAGCCAATCCACACACAGATTTGAAGAGGATGCTGGATAGCTTTTCATCATTAATATTTAAATGTGCATATCATGATGATCAATTTGACATATTATCTTTTTCTCCCAGTACTTCCTCCAGTTTTGGTGCCTCGACACAGCGAGTTCAACCCTCAGCACAGTTTGTTGGTGCAGTTCCGTAACCTGAGTCACAACGAGCCTCATATGCCTCTCAATGCTACCTTCCCAGAGTCCTTCCAGCAGCACAGTGGGGGAAGCTCCTTCCCTATCTCTCCAAACTCCCCCTACCCTCCATCTCCAGCCAGCAGTGGCACCTATCCCAACTCTCCTGCAAGCTCTGGACCATCCAGCCCTTTCCAACTTCCAGGTACTTACTGATGGAGAGCTGCTTAGTTTTGGAAAACAGGATTATTTTGGTTTTAGAAATGTTTCATGTTTACGAAATTTCATTTTAATGGGCACATATTATGCCATTTTGACAGGACATGATAATAATGGCATGGCTCTCCCGAAGTTAAATGAACATTTAAGGCATGGCAAGTTTATTTGTATAGCACATTTCGTACACAGAGTAATTCAAAGTGCCCTACATTGGAAACAAAGAATAAAAAAGAAAGTACATTTAATAAAATAAAGCATAAAAAAGTCATACAAAGTCATAGTGAAAATTAAGATATTTAATCCCTTGTAATTACTTGTAGTGTAGACCTAAAATCTTCAGCTTTTGTATGGTGCCTTTACTATCAAACTGAACATAATGAATAGTCTTTTGCCAGCGTGTATTTATATAAGAAAACCCTTGGGGCTTTAAGTGAAACTAATATTGAAGAAGATTATCTAGATTTTGTTCATGTGGATGCCATTTCTAATTGTGAATGCAATAGTTAAAATGCAAAGCTTGCGTTATAATGGCCACTTTTTTCTCATTTTCTGTCAAGAGGTAACCATTTCATGCTTAGAATGAATGAAATCTGACCCTGAAAGATTCCCGTAATGTGAAGTAGCTTCCTGCAATGAATCATCAGAACCTGCAGTTGAAACTCATTTGTTTAGAGCAGAGAAAATTTTCTGACTGCTCTGCTTTTGTGGTATCTCTTTACTAGCTGATACCCCTCCTCCTGCTTACATGCCTCCAGATGAGCAGATCGGGCCGGATGGATCTCAGTCCATGGAGACCGGCAGCAGCCTGGTTTCTCAGAGTTTGCCCAGGGGGGGTAAGAATATTCTCACTTGAATAAATATATAGAGTTCTTTTAATTGTGAATGTAAAAAGAACGTGCCGATTTAGCAGGGAGCTCACCTTATTTTCTTTTACATAGAGCCAAAAATGTTTTTTTTTTCATTATTCAATGTTCTAACTAGTAACTAGGCTTGAAAAATTCCTAGAATTACTCGATTAAGTTGATTTGAAAAAAATGATTGAGACAAAATCGTCTGTCTCGAAGCCTTTTCTGCCATGGTCTGTCTGAATACTGAATTTTGATTGGCTGGCAGTTGATAACAAAGGTAGTTCTTCTGTGTGGATACAAGTCACAAACATTAGCTGTTCACGGTTCACTAAATCACAGTTCAGTAAATGCTCCCATATTTGCTCACCTTGGATTCTTTTAGTGATTATTTAAGTAGTACGGTTAGTTTTTTTTTAACCAACTGTCATTTGTGGAACTCAGCTGGACTGACAACTGAGAAACATTCAATCCTGAAGGGAGATGATGTTGGCTACGTCATTCAGAAAATGCAGAGCATGGAGTGATTTGGTGGTCTCATTCTCTTTTATATCTTCACCCTGAAAGGAAACCAGGAACTTCAAATTTAGATTTGCCGGTTTTTATTTGTGTTAATACCTTAATGTTATATTGAAGAGAATGTTGTGAAGTTTGACTTTGTTAGCTTTGATGTTACAGTGAGTGCTTACTATGGGAAGAGTGTCGCAAGATCGAAATAACTTTAAATGCACAATCTGCATCACAAATTTTAATAGTATCTTTAATATATTAATGTTGCTCAAAGATAATGGTATAACCTCATAAACCACTTCAAACATTGACATCACAACGACAAACTTCCACGCTACATTTGTTGGCGTAGTCCTCTTAATTGCAGTCCAGATATTAGTAAAGAATTAAATTTGTGAGTGTTGGCGATAAAGCATGGCTTAAACAGGACCATTAAAAAAACTGTTTATAAAGTGGAAACTGCTGTTCAGAAACAAAAGGATAAAGACACTGAGTTTCCACACAAGGGTTTCTGCTCAAATTTTCATTCCAGAAAAGCACATTTCACTTCATAAGCTTTTTTTTTAAGGACACCTTTTCTCTAACCATTATTATGGAACATTTTTGTTAACCTACGCATCATTTTCTGCTTGATTTAAAATGAATTTAAAGGGTTTTTGATGTAAAAATAATCAATGTTTCAGCGCATTCCACCATTGAATGTCTGATTGAGTGGAGCACCAGGCCCAGGAAGCGGCGCATGAAGTCACATATGCTTTATACGATTACTCGGTTAATCGAATAAATTTTCAGTAGACTACCCATTTACTAAAATATTCAATAGCTACCTACATTGTCGATGCTTAATGCAACATGTGGAAAAAATGTATGCTTCTTTTTCTAAATGAATATGGACTGAATCATTCTACTTTTATTGTCATTTTTTGCCAGGGTTTGCAATAGAATTATAATTCCTAATTATATCAATCCTAACTAACCCAGCCACTATAGTAGTATAAATTGTACTGAATTAACTGACTAGGGCTCTGGACAGCTCACCCAGTATGTTGCTTCCTGCTCACCAAAAATGCTTGCGATTGGGCAAATTTGGTAATGTAATGTAATGAAACTCTTGAAATAATCCTGTGCACAGAACACAGACGTTCAGTTAGCAACACGCTGTTCAGACAGCAATTGAGATCTCTCTTGGGCTCTCTATATTTTCTTATCAATAAAATGGGTATTGATACTGCTAGCTTCCCATCCGCTGCGGGCTTGAGCTCTTGCCTCCATAGGTTAAAAAAGATGTCCGTCAATGAGCTAAACCAACCAGAAGCAAGAGTTGCCTTCTGATTGGTATACCAGTCGGATCACGTAATTTGATTAATTAGAAGGACATGTTTGGATGCAGGAACATGACAGACGGAGAGAATACAGGTTCCTCCCTTGAAATGTAGGATAGAAATGCGGCTGTTTTAATATCCCTTCAAAAAGGTGTGAGTGTTTTATTCCATGTGACTCTGGAGCTCATATAAACCCGACCAGCGCTAGTTTAATGGTTTATTTTTTTCAGAAAGAGCTAGCGAGTCATAAATCACACATTATAAGACGGATGCCGCTGGCTGTTTAAATGTAGTGGGTTGAACTTTGGGCATGCCTAGATTAGGGTAAAACACCAAAATAAATCCTGTACCAGGTGTTGCTCTTGGCCTGTATCCAAAGACCTGAAGTAGAGGTGTGAAAGCATCCTAATCGTTAGTCACCTTATCGCTCGATTGTACATGAGGCTACGCTAATATGACCTATATGCAAAGAGCAAGACCATTGGAAATATTACTTTAAAAAGATGCATTGTAATCACAGATTGTAGTCTTGAAATCCCTCTGCCACAGTATTCCCTTGTAATCTTTCCTGAGCGTTTATCTTGCTGGGGTGCAGAAGGCAGCTTGAAAGAATAGTTGGCTGAAGCTCAAGGACTTGTGGGGTTTTTCCTGTTTTAGATGTGCAGCCGGTGGAGTATCAGGAGCCTAGTCACTGGTGCTCGATTGTGTACTATGAGCTGAATAATCGTGTGGGAGAGGCGTACCATGCATCCTCCACTAGTGTGCTTGTGGATGGCTTCACCGACCCATCCAACAACAAGAACCGCTTCTGCCTGGGCCTGCTCTCAAACGTCAACCGCAACTCCACTATTGAAAACACTCGTCGCCACATCGGCAAAGGCATGTGTTTTTTTTTTTTTTTTTTTTTACCAATTTTCTACCCATCTTGTTCAAGAGTTAGATTGTAAGCTTGCCATTGACTTCTCAGGGGTCCACCTGTACTATGTTGGAGGAGAGGTGTACGCAGAGTGCCTGAGTGACACAAGCATTTTCGTCCAGAGTCGTAACTGCAACTACCATCATGGCTTCCACCCCACAACTGTTTGCAAAATTCCCAGTGGCTGCAGCCTCAAGATCTTCAACAACCAGGAGTTTGCTCAGCTCCTCGCTCAGTCCGTCAACCATGGTTTTGAGGCCGTCTATGAGCTCACAAAGATGTGCACCATCCGCATGAGCTTTGTAAAGGTACGAGCACCTCCACAACACAGATCCACTGAGAAAAACAAGCTTAAATTAAGTGCAAGTTTTTAATATTCATTTGTTAGCTGTTAAAGCCATTACCTCAGTTTTGCTCATTTAAAGAACTTTGTTGTTGGGAGCTTCTTTAAACTTCAGCAATGTTTGCGGAATTCATTTTCTTATTCATATTGAATTGATTTTATTTAAATAGATACTTTTGTTTTAATGTCATATTTTATCATTTATTAATTCAATTTGATCAAATACATTTACATTTTTGGTTAAAAAAAATTCATTCACTTGTTTTCGTTAACTCCTTGTTGTTTGCCATTTAATATTATTTTTTATTACATTATGTTTTTTTCAAGGACCTCATTTTTTTTATATCAACGTGTTGCAATTAAATGAATATTGTTTTTATTTAGTTTTCTTTTTATTCTAATTTTGTTTACATTTTTATTTTTTACTGCATTTTTAATTTATTAACTTCAACAAAGTCATGGCTTTAATGTTTTTTTGTTTTGACGTTTATTAAATTCTTCTTGTTCTAATGCCATTTTAATAATGATTTTGTCATGAACTAAATAGACTTAGTCATAGATAATAATAGTAGAAATAAAAAAAAAAATGAACTGAATTTAAAATGTGAGGTGGGTTTGAACTGTGAATTTTGAATTGATTTCCATCAATTTATTATTCGTAGTATTATCATCAAAAAAAGTTTTATTTAATTGTGCTGTATTCTTACATAAACAAATTAAAAATGATTTTATTTTATGTAAATGGATTTAAATTGATAGGCTTGTATTTTTATGTCATTATTCATTTTTGGGTTTTTATTGTAAATTAGTTTAAAACAACTGAATCTTGGCATTAAAAGAAAATTGTTGCTCTGTTTTTTTTTTCGTTTAATTTTTTTTAGTTCATTTTTGTTAATTGTGTTTGTCAGTTTATTTTTGTTTTATCAAATTTATTATGTTTATCTAATAATAATAATAATAATATTTTTACTATTATTATATGAAGTCTTCGTTTATTTTATTTAAGTTGTTTTAAATGTATTCATTAATTATTTTTTGTATTGTTGAAATTAATTTAGCATTTTTCCCATTCAAATAAATGTAAATGTATTTTTTTTATTTGCAATGTTTCAATGTATTATTAAATAGCAGCACTTTTACTGACCAAATAGTCAATAATGTTCTGTTGAAGCTGGTAAATCTGACAACTTTGAGTAAAGTCCTTGAATTAGATTTTTAATAAACGTAAAATCCCGCTTAAATCAGCAGATCCATCCTCGGTCAGGCTGTTCAATGTTTTCTGTCTGTTTTAGGGTTGGGGAGCTGAGTATCACAGACAAGATGTGACGAGCACCCCCTGCTGGATAGAAGTGCACCTACATGGACCTCTGCAATGGCTGGATAAAGTTTTAACACAAATGGGTTCTCCTCTGAACCCCATCTCGTCTGTCTCATAATGACCAGGAGTTTTTTTAATTAAATTTTTCCACTTTTGAGAGGATGGGAGGTTTTAAAGGCTGAACTGTTTACTATGACTGGAGAGGAGTCATGAAGGTCTGGAGCAGTCAGACGAATAACCATCTAAAGGCGACAAGCACATCTAGCATAGGAAGAATTCTAGGCAGTGACACAATGGACTAACTACTGCTTTAGCAACTGCCCTCATGTTTGATTGTTTGTTAATTTTGAATACAATTGTGAAATGATGCCTGTCTCACAGATTTTCTCTAACTTTAGGTTATCTATTCTAGTCGGTTGACATGTTTTCATGTATCTCTACTTCACTGTACACCTGTTGAACAAGCCAATTTCTTTGTTTCTGATGATCTTTTGAATTGCTGTTATCTAATACCTGTTTTTCACAAGAGCTGTTCCTCTTTATATGTTTACTGTTAGATTCAAAGCTCATTACAAAAGTTTCCTTTTTATAGCATCTCTTGCCTCAAGGCAAATTAAAGTTACTGATTTTAAATAAAGTTCTTTTATCTTATAAATGTATGTTTCTTGAGAGTTTGAGGTGTTGTTTGTACATTGTTATATTTTTTTATTAAGACTAAAGCATTGGCTTCAGCGTGCACTACCGGCTGGTTAGTGGTGACTCAATTAAAAGTAATGCATTGCTTCTTGGATCTGTATAACCCAACCTCAGTGCATGTTCGAGTTTGTATTGATCCTTTGGCTCCCTTTACTGGTCGTATTCTATTCCTGTTCATTCAAACATTAAATTGAAAAATCAAGAAGGGCACAAACAATAAGCACTCCTAATTGAAAAGAAGTGGGGATTTCACTATAAGCGTGATCTGCGTTGTACATTATTTAAGTGCAAGTCAACTGAAAGTAATTCAGAAATTTGCAACTTGGTGATGATCGTTTTAAACATTACATTTTTTATATATATATATTGCTAAAAATGTTTTGTTTGGTGTTTCGTTCTGTTAAGTCTATTTTATATACTGCCTAAAATAAAATTACATATATGAGCTCATATATAAATGCAAATGTATTTAAACGGAAAAAGGCTTTTATTTTGAAATGGAAATTGATGCGTCACAAAGGGAGCGCTTCGCTGCTTTCAAAAGCCGCTGCGCTGTCTTCTCTCTACTGGCAGGAATGAACTCTCGCCGGAAGTGAGGTGGCCTTCTCAGAGAGCAAGCAAAAAATAAACACGTATCCGTCAAGTGGCTAACGCTGCAAGAACATGAAAATGACAACGTTGCTTTAGATGGGAGGAAAGATTTAAGACTCGGTTATAAGCAACAGTTGGTAAAGGTTCTGTCCTGTCTGAAGGAGAAGTAGCGGATTTCTGCGAGTGAAGGTAAGAGATGGCAACGTTAATGACTGAGCAGCTCGGCCACTGGTCTTACTATTTTAGCAGCATATGGACAGCATAATAAGCGTCTGGTGGATTTATATATGATACCATGATAACATTTTTTTTGTTAAGCACTGCTTATTATTATGGCAGGGTTCTTGGGGTTGTTCTCAGGGTTCGAGCTGACGTTAACTGACTGTTCAATAAAACGACTTGCTGTCAAAACAATGCAATAACTTAAATAACATTAACTCCCATATTATTGGTGAAGTTGTCAAACACACATATATGCTGCTGTCAATTTATCGTTGTGTTTAATTTGCCATTATAAGAAATTACATTTCTTTGACTTTTAGAAAGAGCGACGTTAAGTTTTTTTTAAGACCGTTTTGATTATTTGTGTGTAATACATTCAGGCTGTCATTAAGTTTAGAGGAAAACGTTACGTGAAACCTTACGTTATAGTTTAATAGAAACTTGCATAGTTTCCACATGACGTCACGGCATTTAACACGGGCATTTTCCTGCACCCTCGCCATGTTTGAGGGCAAGCTGACCGCTTTAAAATACATTTTAGATAAATTGACAACGCATTGGCCAAAATAATTGGCTTAAAGGGGTGTTTGCTAACGTTAACCGCTTATTTAACACACTAACTATAATCACCTTACAATTATCCGCGTTATCTAAAAAAATCAAATGGCTCTTGTTCTTCCTCCTGCTCACCAATAACACATAAAATTTGTTAAAGCAATCTCATTGAAGTTTACGCACAGTGCCTCTGAACCAGAACTCACAGCTAAACTTACTTTGAATCAATTTAAGGCACCAGTTGCTGTTTTTACTGATGCTTGGTGTTTTATTGTGCATGTTTTCTCTCTGTTTGGCTGGCAATCTGCCATTTTATTGCACATCAATAACCCTAGGCAGCATTTTCCCATTCAGAACACATGAGGAAATGTCTCTAATTCCAACAACAAACAGATTGTTCAGCTGCATAGATCTTCTCTTTTTTTTCTCTTGATGTGGTTTAGATATCAGATCTATTGCAAGAGTTCATGAAGGAAATGTTTAATGGTGATGTGTAGTGTGCAACATTTATAGTTTGCACTGCTGTGCTGGTAAAGTTGTACAAATAAATCTCGAAGAACTGTTTTGGTCGGAGAGACATTACTGTTAACCAATCCACATTACATTTGATCACAAATTAGTTCGCAATCTTCTACTTGGTGAATCTCATGTTTTGTGTAAGACATGCTTGAGCATTTAATAATTCTCATTTAATCATGCTCTCTCCTACTCAGAGCAAGATGGTCCGAGCAGCCCTTGTGACGGCCACAAGTTTGGCATTGACGGGTGCTGTGGTTGCCCATGCCTACTTCCTTAAGCATCAATTCTACCCCACGGTGGTGTACATCACCAAAAGCAGCCCGAGCATGGCTGTACGTCCATTTTGGTTGATTTTTCTACATATATCAATAAAAAACAACTTTATCACTATGGGAGCTGACTCGTTTTTTGCTTGTTGTAGGTTTTGTACATTCAAGCCTTTGTGTTGGTTTTCCTTTTGGGAAAGTTAATGCGTAAGGTATTTTTTGGACAACTGAGAGCTGCTGAAATGGAGGTTAGTGTCCACGTTTTAAAATTGCACAAGTGTTAAGCAGACTTTTCTTTTAGGATCATCTGTATGTTCTCTGTTTTTTAGCATCTGATTGAACGCTCCTGGTATGCAGTGACTGAGACGTGTTTAGCCTTCACCGTCTTCAGGGATGATTTCTCTCCTCGTTTTGTGGCTCTTTTCACTTTGCTGCTATTCCTCAAGTGCTTCCATTGGCTGGCTGAAGACAGAGTGGACTTTGTGAGTTTTTACAAAAAAAAAAAACGTTTTGTTGCGCTTGATTTAAAAAAAAAATCTTATTAAATTTATTTTCATTGCAGACTTTTATAATGAAATTTGATACACCCTCCTAGTTGCTCTCCTTTGGCATGTTGCATTCTTTTTAAGGAGTTTTTGGAGAGTTGATGATGACTTTCCTGAGTCAAAAGTCAGATGTTCTTTAACTGAAAAGTGATTGAACAACACTGTTGTGTTTTAGGTGCACAGATGACTAAAATTGGATGACAATGAAAAAAGTTAATGAAACTAGCCAACCTGTAAAGTTGATTTGGAGTTGTCAATAAGAGAAAGTTGTTGCTAGATTGATGAAGAATGCAGTTTGTCAGTTAAATTGATGTCTAATAGAATTCTTTAGGGTCATAGCTGGTATATATATGGTATATATAGTACTAGAGATGGTGGGATTTTAAATGTTCTTTTGCAACTTTGTGATGAATTTATTTTTAACACAATTCATCTTTTGGAATTTTTTACTGAGTTCATATACAGTTTAATAGTAATGAGGTCAAAACTACAGAATTGCATTAGCGGAGTCTGTCCGATCTCTAAAATCTGGGACTTGACTCAATATGAAATTACATGTAAAGGTGCAGTAGGCAAGTTCGTGGCCAAAAAGGAGAGTGTATTCCCTTCCCACCATTTCAGACTAAAGACTTTATGAACTATGTGTAAAATCTGAACAAGTATAAGCTGCCAAAGTGTAGTTTTTTTTTTAATGGGAATGTTTTGGCTGGAGAACGTTTAGTGGCATCAGTGATCGGCTCATTATGATTCTTGACATATCAAGGTTGTTTTATCATTGTTTGTGTAAAAATAATATTGTTGGTTTATACTTTGTGAATTGATGATCAAGTGCTGACCCATCACTAGCACCCCCCTGTCCTTCAGGAACCCCACATGGAAACACAGTCATGTAAATCAGAAGGGGTTTTCTTCCTCTGTAAAATGCCCCCAGATCTTTTTAAAATTATGTTTTGACCGTGTGCCTCAAAGGGCAGAATACGAAGTTATGTTGAGCAATCAGCTGGAAACAAATAGTGGTGGATGGGTTCTAGATGAGCAATTCTCAGTTTTTTTTCCCATGACAATGCTTGTTCTGAAAAAAAAAAAAAGAAATCACTTTGGCCAATATTTTTTTATGTGCTGTGTTTACATGTGGATAGACAGCAAAACTGGTTCTGAATTTTTTAGTCAAAATAACTGAACTTGTGTGGACAGGATCAAATTGTCAATCAACTGTCCTCTTGAGGCTGAGTAAAAAAGAAAGCCGTTTGACAAAATAAATGTCATATCTGGAAAAAAAAGTTTTTTTTTTATTTGCTGATGTTGCTATCCATAAAAAAACGGTTCTTTTTTATTTGACTACTCACTCATTAGTTGTGTTTAAATAAAATATGTGTAATGAAGTCCAGATGCACTTCAGCAACAGACAATCGGTTTTGTCATCTTTTACCACCTTAAAGCCTGTTTACAACTACACAAGGCACACTGATAACATGGAATGGGCCCACTCAAAGCTTAAAAAACTCTCCTAAAATCCTATGGGTGGCATCAGACGCTACTCATAGTTTTGTACATTGTTCTCTCTAGCCATAAACATGAGAATAATTTTAGGGTGTTGTGTGTAACCCAGCCTTAGCAATTATTATGTTTGATAGATAAATCCTTTTTTTCCATTTTAAATATAATAACTAATTATTATTATTATTATTGTTTTTTTGTTTTTTTTATAGATGGAACGGAGTCCAAACATCTCATGGGTCTTCCATTTCAGAGTTCTCTGTAAGTCACATCACATTGCACAGACTCTGTTCCTCCTTCATTTGTTAACATCACGTTTGAAATCTTTATTTGGAAATGCAAATTCATGAGCTGCACCTGCTTTCTGAAAGTCATGCCACTAACCGAACTGTACGCTCTTCTCTTTTGTGCAGCTCTAATGGTGTTACTGGGAATCTTAGACTTTCTGTTTGTCAATCATGCGTGTCATAGCATAATAACACGAGGAGCATCCGTACAGCTGGTTTTTGGATTTGAGGTGAGCTTTTGAATTTTTTTATGTTTTTTTGTTTGGCTTGGATAAAAATTCTATAATCTACAGACCAAGTCTTCTAGAGCTTTTTTAAGTTCCAGACGGTATGTAATCATACTTCATACATATATATATATATATATATATATATATATATATATATATATATATATATATATATATATATATATTTATTATTATTATTGTTGTTGTTTTTTTTTTTTACTAAAAAGATTTATTTGCAATCACTTGGTATTTTAGGCGTTAATCATATTCATCTTGTCAATTGTGTCTTGAGATGTGTGCAAAGGCTATTTAAAATCTTAACACAAGTTTTTAACATTTGGAATATTTCAGTTATTCTCTCGAACTGGCAGTTTTTATTAATACTTCATTAAAGGGAAGACCAATAATAGTTTTGTACCAGTTATGGTAGCAGATTTTGATGTTTGTCCCTATTTAGAACTTGATTGATTCAGCATTTTCAATCTAATTTTAACTGTACACTTGATATTGATATCAAAAAGAGTGCAGTTTTTTTTACAGTAATGGCCTGAGAATACCTGTCATTTTCCACTAGTGTTAATGCACAATGTAACTATAGAAGAGTTACATTTTAAAGGGCACCTACTATGTCCTTTTTATGTATGATATTAATCTTGCAGTTCTCCGAAAATAAATTTAAGTCTTATTAAAATGTTCTTTAAATGTAAACTCTCTGTAACTGAAGCAGCAAATTCATCATGTCATATTCCAAAATGCTTAAATCATGAAGTTAGAACATAATTCTTACTTAGAGAACCATAATCACAGGTTGTTTGGTTGTTTGAGCAGGATCTTTGACAGCCTCGACGGTATGTTTAAAAAAACTGTTTCTTGATTCATGCATAATAAACCAAAATTTAGCAGTTTCTGTAAAAAATATAGTCTAAAACCCTATTATTCTTCGCTCTGTAGCCCCATCAAGCATTGAAGGAGTCATTTCTGTACCTGAAGAAAGTCTACCAAATGTTATATCTTGTGAAAGTAAGGATTAATTGACGTTTTTATGACTACGCATTCGGCGCAAGAATGGTTGCATGGGTTGTTAAGTCAATAGAAAGACATTTCTGTACCTGAAGAAAGTCTACCAAATGTTATATCTTGTGAAAGTAAGGATTAATTGACGTTTTTATGACTACGCATTCGGCGCAAGAATGGTTGCATGGGTTGTTAAGTCAATAGAAAGACAAAAGAAGATCTTTGATCCTTGCACAGAAGGTGGAGTCTGTAGTGTGAATGCTGTGCTGTAGCCGTAAGGATAATGCAGAATTCAAGGTTGTTGCAAAAGAAATTCAAATATTTGAACTGCACTGCACTGCTGCTGTAATGCACCCGTCTTAGTGGGATATCGACTTGCCACAATCGCAAGCTAACACAAGACATTGAAATTTAGTTTATTACAATATGACATTTTGACCAATTAAGTTTATTTTGACTTTCAATCAATACATTATTTTTACGCAAGTGTGCTACTGGTCTAATCCTATTCAATCATCTATGCTAAGCTATGCTGAAAGTTTTTTATGTTCTTTATTCAGAGAACAACTGAAGAGATTCCAAAATGTTAAACACTACTTATTATATCTAGGGCAGATCTAGAATGAGCTGATTTGTGTGTAAAAAAAAAAAAGTGTTCCTTCATGATACTATTTGAAAAGAGAACAATGTTTATACATTGTAAGGATTTCACTGGTAGTGTAAAAATTTGATTAATTAAAAATTGTTGGATAAAATGTAAAATTTGATTAGATGTGACTGGAACACTAATGGCTGCTAAACATTCTAAATGTGATCGTTTCAGTATGCTATTCTGATGACCATGGTGCTCACCACCTTCATCAAGTACACCTTGCACACAATTGATCTGCAGAGTGAGAATCCATGGGACAACAAGGCTGTCTACATGCTCTACACAGAGCTCTTTACAGGTACCATTCCTGTGGCATCTCATACATGTTGTGAAACCGACTCTGAGACATGTTCTACTTCTTCTTCAGGTTTCATCAAAGTGCTTTTATACATGGCGTTTATGACCATAATGATAAAGGTGCACACTTTCCCCCTATTTGCCATTCGACCCATGTATCTGTCAATGAGGTGCGTGAGCAGTCATCACTTACTTTTTTGGCTGGGATGAACGATTTCATTCTTTTTCTTTGATTTGGGTTCTTCAGGCAATTCAAGAAGGCGGTGACTGATGCAATCATGTCACGAAGAGCCATTCGGAATATGAATACTCTGTAAGTGGCTCTTTAAATTCATTTTTTGCAACTGTAGCTGGCTTCACACCTCATGTTTTAAGTTTCTCTCTACTCAAAAATGGGGTCTTCATTTTATAACACTTTAAATATTTAATGTATGAATTCATGTCAAATGTAAGTGCCAAATTACTTCTTTTTGAGTATTTGCTTCTAAATGAGATGCAAACAAAAACAAAGTGTGAAAGTTGACATGTATAGACGTATCCATTTTTATAGCCCTATATGTTATAGAAAGTGGACTGGGCTTTTTTGTGAAAGTTTACTGTGTTACCACTAGAGGTGGCATTTCCAAATCGACTGTTTAGGTCAGGATTCCACTAACCTTTTCAATTCCAACGTCCACAGTTTTCAAAATTTCAATATTAAATTTAAATGAAGAAATCCAACTATCTAGTTGTTTCTGTGTTTACATGTGTTGAAGACTTGATGTATGACAAGGTAACCTGTGCTAAACAGTGTCTAAAATATTGTCCCCTACCCTGTTCCCTGGGGTAGTGGTGGGGGAATCAGGACATGTAAGCATAGCTCTCATGGGTGGATAAAAAGTTACACTTCAAACTAAATAACAAAACGATTTGATTTGTGAAAATTTGTAACATTTTTAGTTTATTACTTAAATGTGCATTTTTGCTAACAAAACTTGGTACAATTGGTTTTTAAACCAAACAGCTATCCTGATGCCACTCCTGAAGATCTGCAAGCCACAGACAACGTTTGCATCATTTGCAGAGAAGAGATGGTGACCGGAGCAAAGAAGCTGCCTTGCAACCACATCTTTCACTCAAGGTTCAAGTTCACTCTATCTGATCAAAATTATTTGAGCATGCTTCTATATAATAATGATAATAACAATACAAATAGGTATACATTATTACATTGTATTTCATCTGCATTTATAGCACCTTTCATATAGCAATTACTAAGTTCACGTAAAATGAATGCAGTCATAAAGCAAGGCTGATAAAATGAGAATACAGTTGGCAAACTAACAAAGACCCCTCCACATGAGAAAGCCTAATAAGAAATATTTTTAAGTGAGTTATAAATAGGAGCAAAGTCATTTATGGCATTTAATGTTACTATAATTTTTTTTCTATCTATCTATAATCAAATAACACTGGTCTGATGGGTTCATATTGTCAGTTTTGGGTAATGAGTCTGGCAGCAGCATTCTGGATTAAAGTGCATTGTAGAAATCTATATGGGAGTGATGAGAGTTAGTTGCTGAGTCTGTAATAGAATAGTTTAGTTTATTAGAATAGTGTCCGTAACCTAGTACCCCTAAGTTCACAGTTTTTTTTGGTAGGGTTGATCATAAATGATGTTCCCTATTCAAAAGATGCAAGTCCAGTGTTTCAATATTAGAATCTGTCACCCAAAACTAGTATTTGGTTTACATTTTTTTTAACAAATTAATATTTTGCTAATTATTAATGATCTATATAAATATTTGTTGAAAAATCCAGCTAGACTAACTTCTTAAATTACTTTAAATGTTCCACACTTTATTAAATCCTGACTTATGAACAAAACACTCTTAATCAACCTAAAGTCAGAATGTTTATATAGCTCAATGGCTGTAGAAAGTAATGTTTCACTTAAGCTAACAAATATTAGCATACCCAAAGGTGTGAAAATAAGTTTTTATTAGTCTATGGCATTTTATATTCAAATTGTTAGCTTCTCCGCTAGTGGCCTTTTACCACAGGAGAATCTTAACATATGATCACAAAACATTCACTCACCACTGAAGTGAAAAGCCTATAAACTATTTGCATAGTTTAATAAGTAGGTTTAAAACAATATTTGTTAGGTAAAGGGAAAGTAAATTGGACATATTGTGTTGCTGTTTAGCATTGACTGAGAAGCTGTTGATTGGCTTCATCTCCATTTAACATACGCAGAGTAAATCTGTTATTAATTAGCGTGTATTATGGGAATTTTTATTTACTTTCTATTAGTCTGATCACATGGGTTACAATAACCTGGCAATTGAATGATCATGGAAACTGAGTATAATCATCATTTAACGCTTTACTGTTTAATATTGTATTATAGTGTAAGAGAATTGTGTGTTCTGTGTCGTTTTAGTTGCCTTCGCTCATGGTTCCAGAGACAGCAGACATGCCCGACTTGTCGAATGGACGTTCTTCGAGCAACACAGCCAAACCAGACTCAAGCCCCAGCTCCAGCAGCAGCTCCAGCCCCTGATGCACCTGCTAATGCCCCCGTACCTCCTCCCCTCAACAGTAAGAACTCCAAACATTTTGCTTGTAAACTGAGTGTTAGCAGAACAATTTGATAAAGTTGAGGGCGGGATTCTTATATTTTTTAAGGAACAATAGACTGGACTAGAAATTAATTAGTTGTGCTCAACTTTCAACATTCAAAGACAAAGCTTGTATTGTTACCCTTTTATTTCTCTTTAGCCAAGCTAAGATTTGGTGATATCTAGATCCTGTGCCCTTGTGTGCAGTTCCTCCAGGTCTGATGCCTCAGTTCCCTCCAGGGATGTTTCCCTTCTGGGGTCCGTTTCCTGGTGCACCTCCACCTGCTGCAGCTGCCCCAGCGGCTCCTGTTGACCCTCCTTCACAGAGCAGTACCGATGGATCACAAACACAGGGAGCTGGTCAGCACCTCTCTTATCACACACGTTCATTTTGAGAAGTCATGCACACTACAATCTCATCAGTAATGTGTCTCACAGAGTCGGGAGGAAGCAGTTCAAGTCAGTCAGTGGGAGAGAGTAGCTCTGCTGCTTCTGGAGCCATGCCTGGATTCCCCTTTACCATCCCGCCACCTTTCCCATCAGCACCATGGCTGCCAATGCCTCCACCGCCACCATTTAGTAAGTGTCAGTTTTCAAGGTGATTTGTGGCCTAGGGGTGTGAAACAGCACTGCACAGTTTAGTTTCTATGCTTTCATCCATACTCCATCACATACACTGTCCCACAGCTTTAAAAAGCCTGAAGGATCTGTTTTACTGGATCAAGTGTGCTTTATTAAGGTGACAGTAACTCTGTTCCTTTAGGGAGTCTAGTTATTGCCCATCAAAATTCTGTTTGTAATGTGTTTTATTCGATATTGTACTCATTTTGGAGGTAGAAATTGCAACAATTATATAAAAATAATAATGTAATATTATTTATTTTCATGTCCTCATGCATGTTTTAAAAGTATTGTGTGTAATTTGTGCTATTGCATTGTGCTAATTAGATTGTGGCAGAGCTCTTATAAAACCAAATTTAGTGTGAATAAACATTTAGGGTCATGCGTTTTGTAGTTGTACTCTTAGACAAACACAAAGATTTTGTAGTCTAGTTTGTTCAATAGCACAATTTTGCACAATACTTTTAAACCATGAGGACATGAACATTACACACAAATAAATGAAATATGCATGCGTCATTTGGAGAGCGAGAATAAATATATGACCCCTGTTTGTGATCACTACACCCTTAACCTTAAAATGCAGTATTTATTGTAAACAATGTCTTTGAACCACTTATAATTGTTGTAAACGCCCCTTTCTGAGTGAAGTTCACTTTTAATTCAGAAAAGCATAGCTTAGAAATACGATGTTAATGATACGCTAACATTCTATTGAACTTAAAAAACTTATACAAACAGGGGCAACATTACCAATGTTCAGCACAGGTCAGTTACTCTTACACTTCTGGGCAGGGTTTTCACGGGGTCTTTAAAATTTTTAGGCCTTAAGAAGTCATCATTTTCCTTTTTAAGTCTAAAGTAATTATTCAAAGGTTTTTTTTTCTGATGTCCATGTAAAGCTCATCTGATATATGTTTATTGTTGTTGCCTGTGGTTGCCAGAAAATGCTCCTAAATGCTAGTTTAAAAAAAAAAAAAAAAAATTATATATATATGCATGACGATGAGAAAGCACTGAGAATAAATTCATTACAGCACGTGACACATATCGTGCTCACATCGGACCGCTGAGCTTTGGTCAGCAATGAAAACTGCTGAGGCATCACAGCACACTTTGTTGAAATTGCGTTCTTCGTACCAACTGTGTCTATCGCTGAGGAACTGCAGTACGGCATGTGTGGATCATTATCTCGAAGTGGTGAGAGAATGGAGTAAGCGAGGACAAGTTAAAGAACACCTCCATGTGAGCACTTGTCCTGCACGTCCCACATGCTGCACCGAACTGTCGGGTTTTCATTCATACATATGAAAGTGTGCTAGCTAAATGTCACAAGATTGTTGGGCACCTAAACCATAGTCCATCCAACACTCACAAATTAATGGAACGGCTCCGTCTCTTGTCTGTTTTGTGTGTGTGTGCGTGTCCACTGTCAATGTATGCTGCATAAAATAAAAGTTCAGAGTAGTGTAAAACAATATTAAAAAGTTGAAGTAATAAATGTGGTGATGAATAACGTAATGTGACCAAAATACATTTTCTCCTGCTCAGTGGTTTTGCCAGAAATTATGGAGTCAACAGAGGATGATCAGCCTATAGTTAAATTCAAACATAATTTTATTTCCGTTTATCTAAAAGGAAGGACAGCACTAATATCACAATGCTGAAGATCGCTACTGCAATTGATCCAAGGTTTAAAGACCTAAAGTTTCTTCCCAAAGATGAAAGGAATGAGGCTTCACAAAGAAAGCTGTTAATGGCAGAGAGTCCTGGAAAACAAGATTCTAAAGAGAACACAAACTAATGGCCAACAAAGAAGAGAAACTAAAAGTTATTTTGTAGGATGTTGATGATTTATTGCAGGTATGTTGTTTACATTAATTCAAGTATGATTGTTTAATGATTTTTTTTGTTTAACTTGTAACACAGGCTTTGTCAGCCTGTGTTACAAGTTAAACAAAAAAAATCATTAAACAATCATACTTGAATTTAAATAGTGTCTTTGTCTTCAATTAACATTAATTATTTACATTTTACATTTATAGATTTAAAAAAAGTTTCTATATATATATAAACTTTAATATATTCTCAAAAACATAAAACTGATGTTTAGCGGTGCCATAGTTTGTTGAAAAGGTTAATTTACACGCAAAGTCATAAAAGGGATTTTTAAGGTTCCCAGATATTGACATGACTTATAAATGTAAAACGTGCATAAATCCTTAATCCTTGATTAGCAATGTGTTAGTAATGACTTAACCCTTATACTAAAGTGTAAGTACTCTAATGGAGTATTTGGGAATGTCTAAAGGAAACTTTTTTTTAGAGGTGTAACATTAAACGTAAAAAACAGGGAGGAAAGAATTTATTTTGAGAATAAAAGTGACATGTGTAGGAGGAATGGGTCTTGTATCGACACACATTGAACAATCCTATAACTAACATTTTTCTTTGAACAGTTTATAGAACTAGTTCAAAATTACAAACTAGTATGTAAAATAAAATAGAACTTTAATATTAATAATTTTCTTTTCATTATGTTCATGAAGAGATCTACACAATCATGTTTTGTTCATGTTTTTGTTTGTGTTTGCAGTGTCATCGATGCCCCCGCCGCCTGCCTCTCTCTCCAGCCTATCGGAGGCTGAGCTTCAGGAACTGGAGCAAGAGGGTCGCCGGGGTCTGGAAGCACGACTGCAGTGCCTTAATAACATCCACACACTGCTGGATGCTGCCATGCTCAATATCCACCAATACCTCAGCACCGTCGCCACTCTCAGGTCTGTACACATCTAAACAAGAACAGCCTGTTCTCAGCCCAGAAACTCCCCGAGTTTCCCTTTTTCATTTTACTTTCTGTTTAGCCCTCCAAGAACAGAAACAAGCACGGGTGAAACTAGTGCATCAGTGAATGCAGAGTCGACTTCTGCTGCAGAAAACCTGGAAACCCCCGCTGATGAGGCTCAGGCGCCGAGTGGTGAGAATGTTTCTTAACGCTCAATAACAGAATTTATTTCTATATAGTACCTTTAACTGAGAAAGCTCACAAAGCAAATTACAATAAAAAATCTAAGACTTAAAACATTATTCAATAAATTATTTAAACCATCTAAAAAGAAATCTAATAAAAAGTTATCATAAATTGTCCAAAGCGTTTTGAATCAAGAACAATTAAAAAGAATGTTCTTCCTTAAACAGCCCCTTATTGGCCAATGCCACAAAACCCCTAACCTATCAAAATCCTGCAAAAGCCGACCTTTATAATGAAGGGATTTATCAATGTTTGAGAAAACAGTCATACTTAAATTTATTAAGTTTACTACTTATTTGTTAAGTTAAACTTAAATTGTATTTTTTTTAAATCGATTACAAAAATTAGTTGAGGCAAAATCCTCTGCCTAGAAACCTCTATTAATTCCTTTTATAAAATATAAAATGGAATACTGGATTCTGATTGGCTGGGAGGTTTGATCCATGTTGGTTTATTCACTCTATGTATCCTTGCGCGACGTTTGTCACATAAAGCCGTTTTTCACAGTTCACGCAATGCGAGCGCTAGATCACAGCTCAGTAATTGCTCACAGATTTGCTCTACTTGGACTCTTTCAGCGACCGTATTATTTCAGTTGTATGGTTGTTTTTTTATACCAGCCATCATTTGTGAAGCCCCACTAGACTGAAACTGAGAAACATTCAACCCTGAAAAGAATTAAGGACGGTCACTTCATTCAGAAAATTCAGATCATTGGGTGTAAAGGAGTTACAGTCTCATTCTCTTCTATATCTTCACTTTGAAAGCAAAGCAGGAGCTTTAAATTGAGAGTTGCTTGTTTTTATTTGTGTTAATACCTTAATGTTACATTAAAGAGTTTGTTGTCAAATAAGACTTAGTTAGCTTTCATTTTACAGCGAGTGCTTACTGTGAGATGGGTGTCATCAAGTCGAAGTCACATTAAATGCTCAGTCTGCAGCGCAATTATCAATATCTTTAATATGTTAATGTTGGCAACAGATAATTATATAATACATGCCAAACGTTAAGACATGGCAACATTAAACTTCTGCAGTAACGTTACGTTTGTCGGCGTAGTGAAAGCAAGATGTAGACTGGCTGGAACACAACAGCTGAAGGTTTTTTCCACTCATGTATTGCAGTCCAGCTATTAATAATAACTTAATTATGCGAGAATTGGCAAAAGACTGTGGAGTAAATGGGACAAAAAAGAACGATGTTTATGAAGTGGAAAATGCTGTTCAGAAGCGAAAGTTAAAAATAAAGACAACGTTGTTTCACACGGTTTTCTCCTCTAACTTGCACTCCAGAACAGCACATTCCACTTTATAAACTTATTTTTCAAGACGCTTTGACTCTAACCTATATTATGCCACATTATTGGTAACCAACACATACTGTTCCACTTGATTTTAAATGCATTTAAAGCATCTTTGATGTAATAATAATCGATGTTTCAGCACATTCTATCATTGAGTGGCTATGGGCAGAATCTGGAAGTGGCGAGTGACGTCACATATATTTTATCCGACTAATACGTTACTTGATTACATTTTCAGTAGAATACCTGAATACTAAAATATTACTACATTCATCCTATGGGAGAATAATGCTTCTAAAAGCTAAATAAACAAGTTTAATATCCACAAATAAATGTAGTGAGATTGACAAAAATGCAGACAATTCCCAAATAATAAGTTGAGATTTGTGAATTAATATATTAATCACAGGCAGTGTTTGGCAGTATCATGTTACTTAATTATTTCTTACTGTAAATAAATGTTTTTTTTTTCCAACACAGTTGTTTAACACGTTTTCAGATAGACATTACATTATTTATTGCAAATCTCAATGGTAGACTGCTCACACGAGATGCGCCGCAATGAACTCTGCTGTTGAAAATGTTTATATTTCCACAAATAACTTTTCCTGCTCCATGAAAAGTAATTAGTTGTCAGTAATTGAATTACATTTCCGAAGTAGCCCAACACTTGTCACAAAAAAGGTTTGCTTGGATTTATTAGCATATCTTTTCACCACTAAAATCCCATCCTGTATGTGTGACTTCAAATCGTAGATAAGGGTATAACTTCACAAATCTCATTTTTCTTATGAATCAAATTTATTTTTGTCGTTTATCTGAGATGACAAACTTCTTTTAGTTTTTAGTGAACTAAATGTTTTCCACAAAGATGTTAATATCTGGTACACTTGAATTAGTTTATTATAGTGAGGTTTTATTGGCGATAATTTACTTGTTCACACCTTGAGTGATTTCCTGTTTCTGTACAGCAAGTGAATCAGTAAATGGAGCTGCTGGTTTCTCTGGACCAGATTCTACCACAGAGGAAGAGAGAGAAAGCAGAGAAGCAGATGAAGATGATGGCGAGCCGAGCGCTGCTGAGCTGAGACGCCGGCGGCTGCGCAAACTGGAAACCACGAACACTCCTGATCACTGATGACATCATCCCTTCGGCCCATGGAGCAGAGTTGATTCTAATGGCAGAAACACTTCTTACGGACTCTCTGCATCTGAGAGGTTCATGTGTTCTTCAATGTTCTTTAAATGAGCCGCTGTTCCGAGGAGTTCACACGGTCGAGATTCTCAGGTTTATGGGCGCTGAACTGGTTTATGGATAACGATGCATGACGATTGAGAGATAAAGAGGAGCAGTGGATTGAGATCTGCTGAGACAGGATTTTCATGTGCTCTCAAAATTGGAGTTCTTTTCCCTCTTATTTGTGCAAGTCCTTTATTTCTAGCTCTACATTGTAGATTTTTTTCCCATAGATCCACTTGTGGCAAGAGAAGGCCGTGATCTGGACATCAAAGTGAAAGAACTTGCTGTATATAATGTACAAAGGGTTTTAATAGGAGGATGTGTACATACTCCAAAATAAACTGTTTAAAACAGACACTTCTATTGCGTAGGATGGTTTCGTCGAAGGTTCGGTTATTGTTCTTTACAGTACTTTCAGTAGGAACACGATTGATCTGGCTCAAACTCTTTCCAATCATTCTCGCATATAAGCAGCTGGGGGCCAAGCAACTGGTCTAGAAAGCTTTTCTCTACTTCAGGGTTTCTTCAGGTTTTATAAGGTCAAATTGAAGATTTTTTTTTTTAACCTTTAAGAATCAAATGTAAAACTTGCGTTAAAAACACAAAATTTTTGCATAATAAACAGTAATAAAATCACTTTTAATATTATGAGATTACATAACCATGGCTCTTACAAAGTTTGACTAGTTTTTGAGCTTTTTTTTTTTTAACTCTGACAAGTCTAGTGTTTCTTTTTAACATTTAGTAACAATTTCTCAATCTCTAGCAACCCCAACAATCACATTTATACTTTTCAGCATTAATGCTTATTTTCATCTAACAACCATCACAATCACATTTACATTTTCTTTTTAAATTTAGGAATCTTTTGTCAATATCTGGCAACCCTAACAAGCGGGTTTAAGGTTTTGAGCATTTATTAGCTTTTACTAGCGTTTTTATCTCTGGCAACCCTAAACATCACTTTTATGATTTTGAGTGTGTATGAGATTTTAAATTATGGCGCAGTTAATCATAATTTTTATGTTTTTTTTTTTAAAGCATCATTTTTACATTTTGCAACCCCAAGTAAAAACATGTATTAAAATAGCTGTACATGGTCATCAGATAAATAAGACATTATAAAAATGATGTAATACCTAGAGGTAAATTTAAGACATTTTAAAGCCTAAAATTTGGAACTTGTGACTCCACGGAATACCCTGTACTTGCCAAACATGCTAGCTTTCTCTTGGCTAAGTTCAGTAGCGTATCCACAATTCAAAGTATTTTTGTCATTGCAGTACCAGTTCTGGTCCAGTAACAGGTGTGTTTTAGCATGAAATTTACAATTAATAAGTTCCTTGTGTTTAAAGAATTTGTTTTTTTAAATTCCATGCAAAAACCTTCTCTCTCTCTCTCTCTCCTCCCTCTCTTTCAAATCCATTCAAAACATTTTTCCTCCTCTTTGAGCACTTAAATGTGTAAAAAAATACATTCAGGTCCCTAAACATTTTATCTTGTTTTATCAAATGTTGTGAAATGTTTTAAGTATTTTCTTTTTTTTTGAACAAGGGATGCATTGGCGTTGGGCCAGACACTAAGCCCATGTGCTCACGCTCTTACTCAAACACAGATACTTCATAACATCACCAACAGAAGTTTCAGTGCAGAGACTCTTGCAGCACGAAAGAATATCGGGGTAAAGGGGTGAGAATATTCTTCAGCAGGAAGTTCAGAAAGCAGTGCTTAACATACAAACAAGATGATAAAATAACATAAACCTGTACTACTGCCACTTGTACAACAGTTAACAATGTGCAACCAGGCTAGTCAAAAACAAGGTTTTGACTGCTTTATAACAATATTTAAGTTATTATTATTATTATTATTATTATTATTATGCTATTGGTTTGGATGTGGAATATATTTGATACTATGATAACTGGTTGTACTTTGGGAGAAGCAGAAAAAAAAACTTTAAATAATATATATATATATATATATATATATATATATATATATATATAATAGTTTATAAACACAAAGATGCTGTGCTATAGTTATTCATCTCGCTATGTCTTTATTGGAAAACAGCTGTATACTCAAACAGCCATCGGAATTGGTGAGTATCTGGAAAAATGGTATTGATGAAGCCCTGGTTGAAATGGGATTTTAAAGCCTGAAATTGTTGTTATATTATCTCTAAATGTCTCAAAAATGTGTTCTATAAAACTTAAACAGACACACATAATACTCGCTGCTCTGTCATAATACAAGCAATGTTCTCAAAAAGCAAGGTAATGTGCCCAGCCATCAGATCAACGCTTGGGCAGACAGTAGAGTATAAATGAACTTCAGTCTGTGATGATACATCACCTGATGTAACACCAGACACCAGATGGGAGAGGTCCTAGTGTGAGTTTGTTGATAATATTAGTATAGTAGAAGGCTGCAGTACAGAACAACTTAATTTAAACCTTCATGCAACACACCTGATTCTACTAACTAAGCTCCTCTTTGCCTATTTGAAGCTACTAGTTTGTTTTTTGAAACAGTGTTATAACAAAAACTAGCAATGGGTTCTGCACTCCAGGAATAATTTGTTCTGGTATAAAGAAAACTTAGATTTTACTTTCAACAGTCGAGTATCCTGACCTAAACATTTCGTTTGCAAATACCCATACATTTTTCGGATTTAACATTATCTGTAACTTTAGTAATGTGCATAACTCAAAAAGTGCAATTATTGAAATGGTAGAGATTTCCTTTATCTCTCAAAAACAAAAATCTAAAATATGTATATAAAAAAAGAACTGGATGTGCAGTAAAATACAGTTTTGTGGTTGTTCATGTTTAAGTATATGAAGTACAAATATAGATGTTAGTTAGATTTAAATGTGACCCAGTATCAAAAGTTTTCAATAGAGAAAATGTTGTTTTAATTTAAAATTACCTATTTCATTAATTCTCGCTATGCTATGATGTCATACTGACATAAAGCATTCTCCTCCAAAATACTTCAAATAGTTAACTACAATTTTTATTAAAAACTACATTACATATAATTTGTTATTGTTGGCCGTCGCATTATGGTTGTTACATATACATGTGTTTTTAGACCAACTGAATGAAGCATTTATTTCAAATTGCTAAAATTCCAAACAAAGCAATTACAAAAAAATCATTTAAATTAGTTTTTTTTATTATTTAAAAATACATTCCCCAAAATCAGAACAGAAAATGAATCCTATTTTCATCCATGTGCCATATTTAAAATCCCAACATAACGAAATATAACATCTGTTAATACTCTCATCAATAAAAAAAGATATATTTGTGATAACACCCTTGATCCCTCAAGGAAAGATCATGAGCTGGTCCCTTACATCATCCGCTGGTCCGCTTTTAAAATCAAGGTGCTGTGTCAGAAGAGAAGCTTCTGATGCGGGTGCTAGTGCAAACAGGAAGAGGTAAAACGCTGTAGGATTGCCTGAGAGGTGAAAGCAGGATCTCCGGTGGACCATGCTCAGGTCTGAGGTGTGGAGTAGAGCGAGTGATGCTGGCTGCTCTCCTGAGGCCTGTTGAAGAGCAGAGGAGCTGTCTCGCTGGAGCCAAACCAGCTGTTGGGACACAAAAACCGTTCACTATTCACTAGCCTCGCTCACACACCGTATATTTCACCAGAAATGGGTAGCGAAATGTAGTGTGGAATTCTGAAATGTGAATGTGTTCACTTTATTTCCACTGCAAAAATGTTAAAAGTAGTGGGTTGAACTGTACCGAATTCTAAAATGCTCTTTGACTACAGTTGCATTCAAATTCCTTCAATGACTGTTTTTAAATATATTTGTAAAACTTTTTTCAAGGTTACTGATTTTCACTTTTTGCAAGTTGTGATGTTTTGCAACCTTTAAGGTTTTAACCGTACACTAACTTTTTATTCTGCAGAAAAACAGACTTTTTACGTTACAACAGTAGCAAAATTCAGCTCAAATATTTAAAAACCCCCCAACAAACACAGTTTTAGTAAAAAAAAAAATTGTTTTCTAAGCTCAATATATTCAAAGTGTTACACATACATGTGCTGGTCATAAACACATATATTGTATTTAGATTTATCTTAGAAAACAGCAGTATTTTGGTATTTTTGCAGCCAAAAGTCTGTTTTTTATAACATTTTTTTAAAACAATTTATAATGATCATAAAATTTCAATACAAGCATTTCTATAGATACATCATTTTTAAATGTAATATGCAAAATTGCCATATAAACAATATGAAAAATAAAAAAAATTCTGTATTTTAGCATTTTCCCATACTTGTGTTTGCAAAGTTTAATGCAAGTAAAAATGGAAGTACTCCGTTAAACTTGAAGGAAATAAATACATTATGTGCATCACTTAAAACTACATGACACCAGTTCAGTGGGTTAGTTGAAAGCCAAACTGCCTTTCTATGAGGTTGTCTTGTAAAATATGCATTATTTTAACTGTTTAAGCAAAAACGCTCACAAAATAAAAAAACGGTAAACAAGACTTCAAACAATCTCAAATTGTTGCCTCATCTACTCATGATCTTGTCCCGCAGATCACGGAGCGCTGCTCTAAAGCCCGAGGTGAGCAGAGCATTACCTGCTGTGAGCATTGACACTGTGGCTCCAAAGAGACGATGTCTCATCATCGTCCTGCATTCTTCCAGGATCATCAAAGAAATAAGAACGCGAACCTCTCGGGGTGCACAAAACAGGGCTGCAGTTCTATAATGAAACCCAATTGTTAATAACACAGCATTAAATGTTATAAGCAATGAGGATCCAACCAACCTTTTCCTGCGGAGGCTGACGAACTCTGAATATGAGGATGAGCAGGCTGGTGGGTAGTAGCTCCCAAATGACAAGAACTACTCCGAAGATGATGTATCCTCTGTCTCCAAGGTCACTCTGGAGATCAGCCTTTAAGTAGAAGAGCAAATATAAGAGTCGCAAGACCAAGCAGGAGATTTTTGTCTGGAAAAAGGGCAAGTGCACACCTGATCAGAGATGTTGTACCAGTCATAATCAAAGGCTTCCACTTTGTGACTCTTTGATAAAAAGAGCACGGTGAGATTGTAACACGCTCTGCTGGAAAATAATAAGATCACGCAGGCACCCATCACCACAGTCCGGCAGAGACCCTGCAACCGGAAGACAACACAGAATCACAGTGTTCTTCTGAAAGAAAGAAGACTTCTCACTGCAACAAGCAATTGACATCAAACTCCTCCATTTTGTGAGGTGGGATATACACAGTCCTCCAATATAAACAACTTCTTTATCAACATATCTTCATCGACATTTTATCCTACCATTTAAATCACTTTCCAATGACACCCAAGTCTATCAGGAGTCTGACATTACTGACAGCAAAAGTTGAAATCAATCGCATATTGTAGCGACCTGCATGCGATGATTCTGATTTAAAAAATGTCCTATTCATCTTGTCTGCAAGGTTCGCACTAAGTCAACGATGAGCATGTTACTAAAAATGGCCTGCATATTATAGCATTCTGGTGCCTTTTTCTGTGAATAAATACATAATGTGTGCATGTATCCCTATACAGGTCATAAGTCATGCTTTAAGACAGTGAACAATAACATAACCCTTGTTGCTTCCACCATTAGTTTTTAGTAAACAAAGGAAGATATAACTTATGGCAAACATCATCTATCAATATTTCATTTAAAATGTTAGTTTTGCAGACTAAGATCCATAGTTTGATATAAATGCTGGTAACTGAAACTCTCCTACTTAAGTTTATTACTGAAATACACATCTACATTAATAAAAGGGTGCACACAGTTGTTCATTTTAAACATCTTTTATTTTAAAAGAACACTGTAACAAGAAGTCATATATATGTGCACTCGCATTAAGAATCGTTTCAGGGATTTCCTGAATCGTCATCTTTGCCTTAAACTGAAGATCGATTAAAATCAGAGAATAAATTTTTTTTTTTACCCAACCCTAGTTCAAACGATAACGCTGTACAGACAACAATGCTACTCACAACATGTTCAAACAAACAAAACAATTACTTTTGACTATCCATCCATCCATTTTCATGTCGGCTTTCTTCCCTTTCACGGTCGCCACAGCGGAATGAACCGCCAACTCTCTGGCATATGTTTTATGTGGCGGATCCCCTTCCAGCCGCAACCCATCGCTGGGAAACATTCACACTTTAACACTATGGACAATCGTTCTTATTCAATTCACTTAAACCGCATGTCTTTGGACTTGTGGGGAAACCGGAGCATCCGGAGAAAACCCACGCGATCACGGGGAGAACATGCAAACTCCACATAGAAATGCCAACCGATCCAACCGAGGCTCGAACCAGCGACCTTCTTGCTGCGAGACGACCGTGCTACCAACTGCGCCTCCGTGACGCTTTACTTTTGACTAATGTGTGAAAAAAAGAAGACATATACTGAGGCACTGCAAGGTTTAAATGTGATTGAACAGTTTAACCACATTGAATTCGATTCAGTATTTATAATAACTGGAAAAATTAGGACAGGGCATTAGTTGATGCATATCGAAAGGAGTATAACTGTCTAGAACTGTCTAAGGGCGATTTCAGACTTGCACGTGCATTCCATTTCCTAAAACACTTCGCTCCAGTAATGGTTTATTGTTGAAAGCAACTGAAAGCCATCCTTTTATTTTCAGGAACCGATACTAAAATTGGTTCTAGAGATAGTCTAGAAAATGGTTCAAGCAGTCTAGCAGAAGAATGTGGCTCAAAAGTTGCCTGCGCGAGACATGATGTAATAACAGATTAGATCCTTCATCCACAAAGCAACACGGCAGGGAAAGGATGTTTTCATCTTCCATACTGCAAGGAAATTTTACATATATGGAGGCTGTGATAAGAACATCCACAAAACAGTATCGCGCACTGATTTCTGTGATGAGCTGTCTCACAGTGATGACACGGGCGATTTCTTCTTCCATCACATGACTTTGGTTATGTAAATACATAAGTGTCTCTGAAACAGTTGCTGTATGAACATTAAATGCAGTGATTTAGGAGGGGAGCGAAAAAAAAAAACAGAACTGACTAGACCTTAACAGTCTGAAAGGACCCTTATACGACAGTTACAGTATCACGGAATTTGTTTGTGGTTTTGAGATATTTTACTTTAAAACTGTTTTTTTAACCCAAGCATACTTAAAACAATTCAGTTTCTGTGATAAACCTCATCTTATATTCCATTACACACCTTGCTTCGCAGGTAGAGAGTCGTGTGAGGAGTGCTTCGAGACAAAAGCAGGAGAGATACAGCCAAACACACAGCTTCCAGGATGAACAGCAGGTCATTCACCAAAACTCGAACCAGCACCAGTTTCCATGCGACATCCTCTGCTCTGGTAGAACCAGCATGCTCTCCGAGGCTTGCGCAAATTATGTTGACACACAGGAAAACCACGCTCATGCCCACATACACGCACCGAGCCAGCCACCTGGAAGGCACAGTGCAGACACCAAATTCTCAATAAACAGATGATTTAAGTTATAGATATGAGCCATACATGATTCTCATTTATACTCTGCAGTTTTTGGTTCAAGATTTTGAATTGATATAATTATATTGTAAATGAATGAGCTACAAGGTGAAGCAGTGAGTATATGAGACAGTGTAAATTTACTGTTAAAAAAAAAAAACACAGATATTGATGTTTGAAAACCTGGCAAGAAAAGTGAATAAAACCCTAGGAGAACATTTCCAAACTTCCATGTTTTGCTTGAGTCATGACTCTCTACTCTAATTATTGTGCAAAATAAAAAAAAATACAATCAGTGAAATCATGATTACAAGAGAGATCCAATTCTTATCTCTGGTTAAATACAGTATTCTGAAACAGTGTTGTTGCTGTATAGGGGCTAGTGGCTGTATAATCAACCTGATCTATTTATAGAGACGGCTTAAACCAACTTCTTGATCTCAAAATATAATTGAAACCTTACATCTGTTGTCTTGTGACCTTAGTGTTTCTTTTAAGTGACCATGTGCAATAAATAGACAGTGTGTGTGAAAAGGTTCTGTTTTTATAATGTATTTAACTTCCCTTTTAGGCAAACTCTTCACACTCTGCTCATTTTCATTAAAATTGACTTATCATTTATTTTGACTTTATAGGGGCGCTTGAAATGAGAAAATGTTAGATCGTGTGGGAGTAATTACCAGATCAGTGACAAATAAGGATTGGCATAATGTCGAAATGTAGAATACAAAATGTAAAAATGCTACAAATCTGTTAAAACTTTTTAAAATGCAACTTTTATTCCTGTTGGTGCCATAATATTTTTTCTTTTATAAAAATATGACCTAAAAGTCTTATTTTAAATATTTTAAGCCGTTTTTTGTAGTTACACCACTTATATTTGAGTAAAACTTTGGCTGTTTCATTTGTTAAAAGTGGTAGAAACATCTTATAAAATACTACGGCCAAAATAGAAAATCATTTATTTTACTTTGGCATCATATCAATCCGTACTTATCACGCATTTTACTCTATGATTCTAAATTTCAAGACATATTGTTAAACTGAACAAAACTTAAGAATTTTTATGTACAATTTTGGAAAATGTACATACAATATGTATCCATCTGCCTCACAAAAACAAGTGTGACATTGTTTCAGACAATAGATTATGAAATCTTAAGCTAAAGCAACTATGTCTGCTAATGTACTCACAGTCCTCTCCTGGGATCCACACTGAATACACTTCTGACTTTGAACAGCTCCTGTCAACATGAGCAATGGTCATCAGGGAGTGGATGTGTGTCTCAACTGAACAAACAATGCATTTTCAAAAAGCTTTCTTTCAGTAACCTTCTTGTGTCTTACCTGAGTGAAATAAAGGTTGAAGAGGCTTAGGGTGAAGAACTGCAAGCACACTGGGAAGCAGTAAAGGAGCCAGTAAACTGCAGTGGGCAGATGGTTGGCAGCGAGGGCATCATAGAAATAAAAAGAAAATAGAGTGGTACGGAGCGCTGCCCAGAACAGGCAAAGAAAAAGAAAAACACTCTGATAGCTCCATCGTTTATGTCCACAGAGGAGAAGCAACCAAAGCTGAATGTATACGATCAGAAACAAAGCCCCGTAGAGACAGGTGTAAAGAACTGTGACTCCCAGCTGCACTGAAGGGGCCACAGCTGGTTTAATGGGAGAGGGTGGAACTGGAGCCTGCATTGTGGGTCTTCAGATGTGTTATAAATTAAAAACTGCCGTTTAAAAAAATTAAAACAAAGATAACTGGAGAAACCATGTTAGAGAAGTAACGTTAGTAAACCAGAGTTCAACCATTTTGGGTCTAAGTGTGTAAGTTTGGCTCAACTATGCTGGATGTGGTGAGGGCTTTAGAAACAAACTGTTAAGAAAAAAAAAAATGTAACTCCTTTGTCAAAATTCCCCAAAGAAATCCACCTGTAAAATAAACAAAAAACAAGGTTTACACAACTACAGCCACCACACACGTTTTTACTAACACATACGCATTTAGTTAGATGACATGAATTAGTTGTAGTTTTGACAGTTGACAATCTCGCGATGACAACGTTTGCGATTTAACGTGAAGTTAGTAAATTAAAGTTTACGCTAGCGTATTAAATTACAATACATGTGATCGTGCCAGTTTGATTCCTTAACAAATGTTGAAAGTTAATTCTCTTGTAAAAAAAATTACTACAAAAACGTATAAAAACGTTAGCTTCGTTTAGCTAACGAGCTAGATTTAACTAGTTTCAGGTTGATGATTGCTAAAGTTTCTTTATAGGTAGTAAATAATTTGATGTATTTAACTATTATACGACAAATGTTTATAAAACTGTTTTATAAAAAGTACAAATTACCTTTTCAGTTGTTAAAACTGGTTTATCGTCGTGACTAATCCAATAAATTCCGCAGTTCATCATTGAGCTTCGTTCTTGTTTTTGTACTGGGTTATCAAACCGGTTAAAGGTGCCTGGTGACATCTAGCGGTAACGCAAAGAAGAACACAAACAAAGACAATTTCCTGCTTCTGGAACGAACACGCCCACCAGCCTATGTTTTTTTTTTAAATGAGCTCGTAATTATTATTGTAATCACTGGGTAGGTAAGTAGGTAGATGTTGTGGGCACATCAAAACTACATCAAATATGTGGTCTCTTGGGTAGACAAATTTAACCAATAAATTATTCTAGAATAAGCTTTAGCTGATTAAAATGATTGGGATAATGCACATGGCTTCTAAACTTGTACATTAATGGGTTAGAGACGGGGAAGAAAGTGTAATTTTTTTTAAAGAATAGCATTTATGCAAAAGTTTTTTAACATCAAATGGTCAAAGCTGAAGCATAATATATATATATATATATATATATATATATATATATATATATATATATATATATATATATATATATATATATATATATATATATATATATATATATGTGTTAAATATATTAGTTATCCAATTTCCCCTAAATATAAAGGATACAATTTTAAAGTATTAAACAACATACAACACATTTATATCCAAAAATGAAATAAACTAAATATTCATTCAGAGAAAATAACAGAGTTTATTATTATTAATTTTATTATAATGACTTAACTTTACATATACAGAAATGTAGATTTGCTCAAATACCCCCAGTATGGAGAAAAAAAAACTAAATATCTTTATTATTTAAATGTTTGAAATCTTTTAAAACTCTCGATGTAGAAAAAAATGTGATTATTTTATGCCTTCAATTTCATCTAACCTTTTAACCTTAAGACAACCTAGTAAAGTTTATTATGTGGCAATGTCTTCCTAGTTCGTAACCAATTTCATATATATTTTGCATATTTATTTCTGGTTGCTCTGTATTGTATTTTAAAGTTGTTAATAAAAAGAAACTAAAATATAAATTCTAAAATGTTGATATATTAATGATGGCGTCACTAAAAGGTGACCCGCCTTACAGTAGGCGGGGTTTGTCATCTTTCAGGATGCGGAAAAGCCTAGCCTATACTCGCGTTGGCCACTAGAGGGAGTCAGTGTTAACGTCACCGATGTGTATCCGTATCCAGGCGCTGTAAACTTGTAGCTAGCTACTCTGTTTGAAGTGAGCACAGGAAACGTCTTCACACTGCGTTGTCGGTAACTAGAGTAAACAGCAGTGTCTGTCTATTTATGTCCCCTGCCATGTTGCATTTTGTATTTACGCCAATAAAAGTTGTGAGGTGTACATTCACTAGGTACTTATGTCACCATCATCAGGGAACAGGTTTATAATCTCTCTCTCTCTCCCTCCCTTCCTCCCTCCCTCCATAGTGTGCTAACGTTAGTGTATTTCTGCAGCCACGTCGCAGAGAGAGAACGGGCATCTCCTAAAAACTTTAAAACGCTGGACTTACAAGTTCATCTCTTCGTACAAATTCTTCCATCGTTTTCCGCTCTACTAATTGTTTTTTTTTTTCTTTACAAAGTATTTCATAGTTATTGATAAGACTGACTTCACAGCTGTGGTCATGGTGAGTAGCTTGTGTGCTAGCTTGTTTCTTACTCTTGTTCGTTGTAGTGTTTCATAAAACAGGTATTACAATATATATCTATCCATCATCTATCTATCTAAATGTAGTCAAACTGTCGTCTTTACAGTGTATGTGTAATTAGTTCATAACAAGCTTATTACAAATTTTCTAATTCTTAAGATTTAATGTTTTACAAATTATTTGTTTTACTTGTTAGAAGAAAACATTTTAATTTAATATGTCTTTTTTGTAATTATTGCATTTTTTAAATTAGTGACAGAAATGTATTGTATTTAATATTACACCATCAATCAATAATTGGAACACACATGTATCACCACATTGTTGACTCAATGAAATTTAAATGAAAAACAATGAAATCATATATTGAAAGAAGAAAATAGTGCTAAACAACTAAATGTGTTTTTTCCCCCCTTTTTAAAGTAGCTACCCTTTGTGTTGTTAACGGTGCTGCATGGGCTTTTTTTATCACCTGAAATGGTTTTCACTTTCCAGGTGTGTCTCGTCAGTGTTCATTATTGAAATTTCTTGAATTTTTGACCAACCTTCAGTAATGTACAGCGGACAGCCTGATTTTACCAATTTATAATCATTATTATGACAAGAACCAATCAGCTAAGTAAAGAGAACCAATGGACCAAATGGAACCAAAATTGCCACCACCCTAAGACATTTAAGCTAGCCAGTCCAGAAAATGGCTTAATTTTGAATGTTCCTCCAATTGCAGTTGCACAAACGGTCAAATCAATGTGCAATATATGTTTTTTTAACCCAGTAAGAACTCACGAAGACAACAATTGTTAAAAAGTGTACTGGAAATATCCTTTTTTAGCTCCATTCATTCTCTTTTAACACTCATACATTTTCTTTAAGGAAAGCGAGCAATGGGTTCTCATGGGTTAAGGAAGACTATAGTCAACAAGTAACAACCTGTGTAGTGAAAAAGTAATTTACCTTTTATAAAATATAAACGAACTTGAAAATAAAACAAAAAGCATTACATGTTAAGGTGTGTCCAAGCTTTCATAATTGTGAAATTATGTCTTTTATATATGTTTATGATACACATTTACAGTACTTAGAAGTCATACTTAAATAAATGGACACATTGCTTTTCTTAATAACTAGTTTTTTTTATTCCAAACACTGTTAAAGGAATCAGAGGACACAGGATCACCAGAGTCAATGATAGCAGAGGAAGAAAATGGAAAAGCAGCATCCGAGAGAAAAGAAGAAGGAGAGGAGTACCGTAAAGCAGGGAAACCACCAGTGTCCCGAATTCCTACCTTCCAAAGCGCCATTGGCCGAAAGCGAGTCACTGTCCAGAATGCGGAGTCGTCTCAGAAGACAGATGGATCCAGCCAGCAGAGCCTCAAGGAGAAAGCTGGCTTTATAGAAGCTGGAAAAGCAAAAATGTCAGAATCTGGAGGGCGAGAAACAGCTCTTCCCATTGCTTGTTTACATACAAACATCTCTGATGTTCTCTCTCAATCTGATCAGTCTCTTGATCAAAGGGCTAAGATTAGCAAAGACGGCAATCATGTCGAAATGTGTCTGCAGCGACCCCCACTCAGGAATATCTGCGAGACCCCTGATATCATCGTTGATCCTGTTTCTGAAACTGCTACTGGAGAAGACGAGCCTGAGTTGGATCATGATGTTTTTGCAGAGGTGCTGAGTTCCTGCTCCTCACTTGATCAAGGCTTTGAAAAATCTTGTGAAGATAGTTTAAGAGAGAACTTTGTTGAGAGAAAAATGTCCCAATCATCTCAGCTTGAAGAAAATTGTGTTGAAGAGAATAATGAGGATCAAGGCATTATTCCTGACAAGGATGAGGCATCCATTTTTAGTACTCCAGATGAGGCTCACAAGATGCAAAAATCTTTAGAGACTAACAAGTGTTGTAAAGAAACACCACCGAGAAACAAAACTGATCACACAAGTCACATAAAACATACCAAAAGAAAAATGTCTGCACTCTCAAAGGTACAGTGAATAATGTTTAATAATATTCTTGTATGTAACATATGAAGTTGTTTAAATTTTGCTAATGGATAGTGTAAGTTATTACTTTTACCAAGAGTCAGGGGTCATAAAAGGGTTTAGGAAAATGTTACAAATCTTTTGCCAAAAATGTAAACCATCAAATTTTTAAGCATTCAGACATGTTCAGCATGTACTAACACAGAACCTGTTGTTAATTTCAACACCAAAAATATTAATAATAAGCAAAACAAAATAATGTTGGTCATAAAAAACTTAGAAATATACCAAAATCAACCAAGTCCCACTAAAGTAAGACATTATCCACAGAATATTATGTTTATGTTTGAATCCACATATAACTTTAAAAAATGAGTGAATGATTTCAATGTCTATATGTCCACTTCCACATTCGTGATCAGGAGAATTTACAGAAATGTTGTACATTTTTAAGTCTTTCATTCTTTTGAAGTTGTCTTGTTTAGAAGTACAAAAACTATACAGTACAGCAATATAATGCTTAAATCTTCAACAATGGTTATTTTATCAGATATTTAAAGGGACCTAAACTAAGAAAAACAAATTTTGAGTGTTTCATTAATCAGCAGAATCTATTGGCTCTTGTGTTTGTTTTGATCATTTCAATTGTGAACATTGGCTACCAAAAATCATATAGCGCTCCCTTTTAAAAACAACTATTAACTTTCCTTCTCTTTCATTGGGCATTAGTTGAAGTTACAAGATAATCTGAGACAACATAATCAAAGTAGGAATGACCATCTTCATAAACCATCTTCTTTGAGGACATGATGGTGTATGTTTTTTTGAGAGAGAGAGAGAGAGAGAGATACATTGTCTACTCGGTTAGACATTTGAACTTAGAAGCTTCTTTGATTAAATTATTTTTGGTTATGGAAATTGAATTGAGTTTAATGTAATAATGTGTGAGTGGAACCATATGAAGACCAGAATGTATCTCCCTGAACTACTTTGACATCCTTGATTTTAATACATATGCAACAGTAATTGAGAATGCTGCTTTCACATTAAATAAAGCAGTTTAAAATATTAAAAACTAACAGTCATTAAGTGATATATCAAGAGTGGTCTATGTGTAACTTTAAAAATTTACAAGATCTAATTGCGTGTCATTAGCTGATGTTTAAAAAAATGTTTGTTTGTTTTTATAACTTTGTGCTAAGTTCAATTATTTTTATGTAAAATATTCCATGGGAAAAAAACAACACAGTGGTTGATAATTTTTTCTTACATTTAACATAACAGATAATATTTTACAATAAAGTAACCATTTTGCTGCCAAAATGTTTAGATTTGTAAAATAATTTACTGTGTGGTTTACATGTACATCATTACATTGTCCTTTTATTATTTAGCAGAATAAAGGAAGCAGCTTTGCCTGTTTCTGTCTCCTTCCCACCGTTCTTCTTCTGGCTGGATTTGCATTGCATATCTGGCAGTATGGCGTCCCTAAATCTATGACACACCTGATGCTACAACTGGAGCTGCACTGGCTAGAAAGTTTCTGGAGTCCTCAAGATACCTGCACATCTGATTGTAGGTGAGGAAAGGGAAAATGTTCAAATTTAAAGGGATTAAACATGTCTAGAACAGATTTTGAACATGTTTTCTGTTTGTTTCCAAACATTTCTTTACAGGCTTACTCTTGTTGAGAGTGTGCCTGAGGGCCTCACCTTCCCTTCTGGCTCACCTCATCTGCCGAGTATTTCAGAGACATGGACGCGTTTATTAAATGAAGCAAATAGCTCTGTTCACATTGCTGCTTTCTATTTTACTCTGCGCGATTCGGACATGGGCCTTACAGAACCTTCATCCAAGCTGGTATGTGTTTTTCCTATGTGCTTTTTCTTATGTCTTGTTCATTGAAAATAATTAAAAATATATAGATATAATTATTATTATATTATTTATGTCGCTTCAATAGGGAAAAATAGTCTTCGACCACCTGAAGCAGCTGGAGCCAAGAGGAGTCAAGTTGAAAGTGGCCGTAAATGCTCCTCAACCATACATTGCTGACACAGATGAACTGGTAGCAACAGGTACATCATCACCCTTTCAAAACATATAAACTGGTTTATGAGATATCTTTCATCAAATGTTATGCAAGTCACATGAGACCTGTACATCCATTATGGCCTACTGCTAATTGAACATTTATTGTTTCCTAATGCTAATGTCATGATTCTGTGGACAATAGACAGGCCTCAAAGACAGTGGGGTAAAGATGAAATATCTTGCTAAAAAAACTGAAAACAAGCTAAAATAGCAAAAAACAATAAAGGCGACTTAGATTAAATGAAATTCGCTGTCTTGCTTGGACGGCTTCTCTGCAAGCCAGCTTCTCTTTTCTCATCAGCACTCTGAACATGTCATAAAAAGAGCGAACTTTCATCGGTTGACCACAAGATTTCACCTTTCAAAAAAACAAGACGATATAGTTGAGCCAAACTTTTTTTCCCCCGCTTGCACCTATTGCTTGGCCAAATGTGTGAGCTCACATCGGCACCCATTTTTCTTGAGGTCTACTCCACCTATTCCATTCAAGATTTGGAAGAATTTAAAATAGACAGAATAATATTTAACCTCTCTTAATACTTGACAAAAAAACAGAGAACGTATAACCAGAAAACACAAAAGGAATAGAGTACCATACTAATATACGCACATGGCACAAGCCGTGTTATCTAGCAAAACAATATCACAAGATGAAGATTGCCACCAGTTATGTAACTTATTAAAGACCACATGACTGGTTCAATGAAAACACTGTTACTCTCCCTATATTTGTCTTGCACAACATAAGCCCATCTCAGAGCAGGGGTAGTTAGCTTATGCTACTTTTGCTACCAGGTTGTTTTGTAACATTGCGTCCCAACTCCGCTTGACTTGGCATGTTTTTGGTGGCTGTTCAACCAAGTTCTGTACCCAGTACAGATCCTTTTTCGTAACAGCTGAAATAAAGATGCTTGAAGAGGGCTGAGTCAAGACAAACAGATTTTTTTTTCAATTGAAATAAAGAAGTGATGTGATTCTGAATTACCCCAATGAACCAGAAAGAAAGTATTCATTCATTCATTCATTAAGCAAGCGGAAGTTAGTAGAAGAAAGTAGAACTAGACTAACGTGACATAGTTACGCATCATGAGTGACGTGTCTAAAACAAGGCCATTCAGAACTGATACTGAAAATTGTTAGGAAAAAAACAAGTAGTTGTTTTTTTTTTGGTAGATAAAACACAAAGCCAAACCAAACCTTGCTTTCTCATTACTAAAATCCAGTGTAAAATCATAATTAACCAACTGTTTCTGATTTTGGTGAAGATGTTGTAATGCAAGCATTACTGAAAAGTATGAAATGAGTGAGAATTAAAGTATAATGCTTGCCAAGTTCCTGCCACTTGTAATCTCGTCTGTGGTATCACTGAACAGCCCTTCATCCTCTCCTTCGCATCCATGTCAGTGTGTTAGAGCACACTGACTTAAGTTTTTTCAGTATGTGTTCCTATTGTGCTACATCAGTTATTCAGCCACTTGTCATGTGGTCTGACTAAGGTGGTACAAGAGGAATCAACCAGAATAACATTTAATCCAAGCAAAACAAAGAAGGACTAAAGGTGGGACTCAAGTTCTGGTTTGATTCTGCTCTTTAGAATGACATTTTTTCACAAAGCATTGGTCTCTTACCTTGCCTAACAAACACCAATTCTCATTTCTGTGTACATACACCCATTATTTCATTTTGGAATACATCGAATGATATTTGAAAGTTGCCCAACCTTTTTCATTTATAAACAGACATCATTTGTTTGAAGCTGGTAAATAAAGAAGGATAATAGTTGCATAGTTGTTGGTTCTGTTATGCAGGATTTACTTGCTTTGTGCTTTCTCTCAGGGGCTGAGGTCAGAGGAGTGGATCTACAGAGCATCACGGGAGGCATTTTGCATACAAAGCTGTGGGTTCTTGATAAGAAACACATGTATTTAGGGAGTGCAAACATGGATTGGCGTTCCCTTATCCAGGTGTGTAGCGACATCAAGTATCATCTTTCAATTTATCCATAAAGAAATACTTTTTTAAATGTACTTGCATGGGTTCAAATAAAGTTGTTGTTTGTAAAAGGTGAAGGAGGTTGGAGTGGCTGTGGAGGACTGCAGCTGTCTAGCACACGATGCCTCACATATATTTGATGTGTACTGGGAAATTGGAGCTCAGAAGAATGGGTCTCTTCCTCCGTTCTGGCCTGGCCGTTACTCCGCCCTCTCCAGTTCTAAGTACCCATTAGCTGTTAAATTCAACGGTGTCCCTGCACGTGTCTATTTGTCTGTGAGTTGTGTTTCTCTCACAAGTTCACTTCATTTGTTTGTTGCATTTTCGTTTTCCATTTTAGTTTTGCATGCTTTCCAAATAATACCATCCATTCACCTTGTTCACTTGTCCACCCATTTTTTTGTTGTCTTGATGGATTTGTCTGCACTTACCAAAACTGCTTTTTCAAAAATAGAATTAATGACAAGTATACTGTATAATTTATGTCAGGGGTTTGCAAACTAGGGTACCCCCAGTGGCACGTAAGAGGCTGTGTACAAATCAGTTTTTTCTATATCCCAAAGCTATGTTGAAACAGTGTGATCTGGTGACTGTGCAAGCCAGTCGAAAACAGTGAGCTTATTGTGATGCTCAGGAATCATGGTTAACATGCCTTGAAATTTGTGAAATTGGCTGTTTTTCTGATGGACGTTGTCAAAAACTAAGGGCATGGTAAGCAACAACATTAGTGTTGACAGTTTCAATAGAAAGAATTGTAATAGAAAGAAAATCTCCAGCTAATTTGATAAAATTATTTGTAACTTTTACCACTAGTTGTCACATCTATTAGAAATGACAACAAAAGCATTTTTCTTCACACAAACTAATCAAAATCTTGATGCTATGATCTCAGTCTTGTGATAAGATTTGCCTTCTCTCCCCATTTTGACCATTTCTCCAGGAATCAATTTTCAGAAAAGGTTCAGGGTAAAAAGTCCAATGAACTACTTATTAAAAGAATGCGTGATTTTGTTAACTATTGGTCAGACAACTGTTTTATCCGGGTCTGTGTGCAAAATATGGGACCAAACCCCCCTAGTCCGAATCTCAGATCTCATGCCGGTTGAATGCTAGCTAAATGTCTTGCGAGTTTGGTTCAGAAAGTTGGAAACTCTTCAAAAGTCCTGAAGGTGTGGTTTGATTTGTGCAACTATCCAGATAGTCGTGGGTGTCATGTTTATTTTTAGTTCTACTCAGAAATAACATGGAGGCGTACAATCAAGAACATCGAATATCCATTGTTTGTATTGAAAATCTGTCATTTTTAATAACAACTTAAAATTGGATTCGCTAAAGTATGAGAAGGGTGTCGTTCAGTTGTTGTGGTAACAGTTCATAGCCCTGAAACATGATGCTTTGCGATACGACATAGGATTAGTTGTTTGCCATGTCAGTTAAATGGCCTCATTGGTTAAACTCACTCAGGCTGTTTAAGATGGTTCAAGAATGGTGATTGTCCAAAAAGTGATATTTCTTCTTAAGTTTATTACAATCTCTCATTCACACATATAGTTTAAATGGATACGTCACTTTTCTCCATCAAACAACCTCTCAGATTTACACAAAATCTTTTGGTCACTTTACTTTATTTTCATCATTACTGCCCTACTCTGTTGTCGTTGTACTTATATTTTGGTCAAAGAATATTCATATCTTTTTCTATTTTTTCTTTTTATATTCTTAATTATCAGTTATACTTATAAGTTAACCATATTTGTACTTTTTATGCTTTAGATTATTGCTGATATAGCCTTTATAGTATGGGTTGATTTGGTTTATCTTTATGTGAATAGAAATAGATAATAATGCTTACTTGACTTGAGTTACACTTGACTAAAGAATCCTTTAAATAGACAAGAAACAATTAATTTCTTAACCTGACCTTATCTTATTTTCTTATGTTCTGAAACATTTACTAAACCCTTACTCTTAAACGTGTCTAAGTGATTTCACTGCAAGCTTAATTAAACATCTGATCACCCCAGTCAAGGTTGTCTTGTTTCAAACTGTGCAGTATGTTGGCCTTCTGGGGATTCAGTTTAACAACCCTTTTCTCTAAACCCAAATAATAATTTGAGGTTTCTTTTGATGGTACTCACATGAAATGAACCTGCTGCACCTTTTGACAGCAGCTTGGAACATTCTTGCTAAAATGAATTGTGTGATATCAACTGATCAGAGTGGTATGGCAGCATCCATGGTATATGTGTTTGGTATAGTGTTCTGTAGCATCCAACATCTGTTACTTTTTATTGCTTCATTTCATTCCTTTGAAGAAGCAGTTTATGTAAGTGTCATGAGCAGATAACTGAATTTAACATGCTAATTTGTTGGGTTTCCTTCATTTTTAGAGTTCCCCTCCTCCACTATCCACCCACGGCCGTTCTGATGACCTGTTAACTATCTTGTCAGTAATCGCTGATGCTGAACACTTTGTCTATGTGTCTGTGATGGACTACCTGCCCATGTCCCAATTCACAGATCCCATTCGGTAATTTTATCCACTTGTTTTGGACTTATTTCTTGTTTAGACTTATTTCTTGTTTAAAATTTAGGCTTTTTGGGCAATTTTTCTATTCTTTTTGATGTTTTGAAGGTTCTGGCCAGCGATTGACTTGGCCCTGCGTGAAGCCGCTTGTACCAGAGGTGTACAGGTCAAGCTGCTGGTCAGTTGTTGGAGTCAATCGTCTGGGGCCATGTTTGTCTTTTTACAGTCTTTAGCAGTTCTTCACAAGCCCCCACTGAGCTGTCAAATTGAAATAGTATGTTCTGTTTGGGCACTTCCTGACTGTAAATTCTGCGCATTACAGTTGATTTCATGCTTGATTTCATTTCACTTCACAGAAAGTTTTTGAAGTGCCCTCGACACAGGAGCAGCAGAGGATTCCATTTGCACGCGTCAACCATGCCAAATACATGGTGACGGATCGAGTTGTTTACATTGGTAAGTTTGAAGCTTCCAATTTTCCTTCGAACAGCTGACTGTGGGTTTCCTGAGAGTTTGCCAACAGTAACAGTCCATGTCTACATTTACAGTTGGAGCATTATGATCAAAGCGTCAGACTTAAAATCCTACTATTGTGCTGTTCTTTACAGGAACTTCCAACTGGTCTGAGAATTACTTCACACAGACGGCAGGGGTTGGGCTGGTGGTGAATCAGACAGGTTCTGCTGTTGGGCCGGGCCACCAGACTGTTCAAAATCAGCTACAGAAGATTTTCCAGAGGGACTGGCATTCAGCATATGCCCAAAACCTAAGTGACATTCATGCAGAGCGCTGCAGTGGAAAGACGCTTACATAATCCGCCATACCCTTTTGTTTGTTATGTTGCTTAGCACCGTGATTAAAAAACAGGAACTCTTTGCTGCGGCAATCTTGCCTACTGATAACTTATTATTTTTGTGTGTGAATGTGTATGCTGTGCAGTTTTTATCATTGTTTAAAGTTGGCAAATGTTTGGTTTTGCTTGTTTGTTTTTCATGAAGTGCTTTTATTTTATATTTGCATTGTGACCTTTGCCAGAATAAGGGGAGGTTCATTGGGCAAGCACTGATCTTTGGCATTGAATTACATGCATGGAAGTTTTAATTGTTGCCTTGACTTGAATATTTGTTTTCAAATAAAACAACTGATCAGCAAGAAACCTTTTCAGGTTTGTTCTCATTGGAATTTATTTCATGTTTTTGTTATATTTTAGAACTGAGTAGTTACATGTACTGGGATCAGGTCAATCATTTTAAAATCTAATAAGGTTAGATAAGAACAAACCCTGTTTTTACATTTCAATAAATATTTAAATTGAAGAAAAAAAGTATTCGTAGGTACATTTTGTCCTAGCCCATTGAGTTGTTTACATTTAGAAAAGGAAATTTGAATCTTAGTATACGAATTGACACTTAAGTCGAACATGTAAAATCACCTTTAATTTTTTAGACCACAGAAGAATAAATTTTATGTTTTACGAGTTTTTGTACGGCAAATGTTAGAGAAAAGAAGCACAAATAACTTGGGGCAACTGAGGTGAGGTTGGTTTGCTTTTGAATTTTTTATATTTGCATATCTTAAAAGACCGTTTAGGCTTTTATCCTTCACTTTCCTTTGTAAAGTAAAACATATTTTGGGTTTGTGATTATTATTTAGAGGAACTTAAATTGCATGTGTAAAAATATACTTTTTCACTACCAAAAGTGATATATCGAATATAATATGGTTTGTTAAAACCAGCTATTTTGTGTTTACTTTGAGGCCCAGACTTTACATGTTTGTTTCTCATTCATAAAACTAAATAATTTGTAAAATGTATATTTTCATTAGCAAATTCGGTACATGCCAAATTTTAAGCTAAACAAAATGAATTACAATTGCTAATTAACTACTAAACCAATTGTTTAGTGTTCACCTATAACAATAAGACACAGACATGTAAGATTTATGATACAAATACTCATACAAAAAGCACAAGTAAAAATGAATGAAAAAGTATTTTGTAAGCGATCAAAGGCTAAAAAATTAACAGTATACTAGTTTTGATTCTATAGCTCAAAGTGGGCTTTTCTTACATCTACATTTGGTGAATGTGCATAATTACCTTTAAGCAGCTGTATGTTACGCTGTCGATAGGAAATTGGTAACGGTAAAATATTTTAATAAATGTGTTTTCACACACCGTAACGTTAGCCAAGGAACTTTTGTTAAATTCCCAAAATCGAAGCAGGACGCCATCTAAGGAAGAAACTCAAACCTACTACCTCCTAGATAGTCAACTCGAGCTTTTGAAGATGCGGCCCGCGCTTTTTCTCCACAGGAAGTGAAGCCGAGAAGAAAAAGGAAGGAAGGCGTAGCTTTATGACAGGAGAAAGAAGTCCTGCTCCATGGCTTCACTCTGAGCCAAATGTAATTCGTGAAGATGACTCTCTGTAATAGAATAATCTCACTTCTGTGGCTTCTCCAGTTTTCTTCCGTTCGCTCCGATATAACGGATGGGAATGCGGAGCACTTGAAGCGGGAGCACTCGCTCATTAAACCGTATCAGGGTGAGTAAAGTTGGCTACTGTAGCTCCCTGCTAGTGTAAACGCTGGCCACCAAAGAAGAGCACTTTCTTGCTGGGCTCAGTTTAAATCCTTTAAGTTCACACAACTAACATTTTCAAGTCATTTGTTCGAAGTGAGTAATGTGTTGTGAGTAAGATGGTTTTGTAAAATAACGTGTCATGTAATTAAGGGTTGTTTGTTATCGTAGCTGGCTGTAGTTATACAGCTCTAGTGTAAACATTAGAAGCAGCACATTTGTTTGGAGTAACTTAAGTTAATGTTGAATACAGTTCGTTAAGGCTGTCTTTGGTAGGGGGGTTCCATTGCATACCATTTAATCAGTTAACTAGGCGAAGTTGGATGATACAGAAAAAAATAGTCAAATGATCTGATACTAATTTCTATTAATAATTTCAAGTAGGTGCGTCTAATGTGAATATATTATTAGAGACACGTTAACATGGTTATGCTGAACTAGATGTTCCTGTTCCCCAGGAAGCAGTTCACCAGTGCAGCTATACGAACGATGTTATGATAAGTAACACAGTAAGTCACATGAGCAATGCCACATTAATGGTGAGCACCTAATTTTGACCCACTCTAAATATACATTCTTTTCCAAGTGATCTGTTTGGTATCCATTACCTCCCAATAAAGAAAATATCCTACCTTGTTGATTATTGTATTTTATCCTATCTTGTTGATTGTGGAAAAATGTAATATCCACAAATCACATTTCTCTAAACGAAACCCTCTATTTACAGTGAAAAGAAACTTCAAAAAGATCACCACAATTTATTAAATGGTAAACTAAAATGTGATAGAAATTTATAGTAGAATTTTAAGTGGTATTTGTTTTTACTCCAGTTTGTAGAAATATACGAAATGTACCTCTCCGGCTAAACAACAGAAATGGGATTTCTCATATCAAACAGTACCCATGTTACACTTTAACGATGGACAATGTCTAGGTTAACGTTGAAACATTTAAAGATGTGGAAGTTGAAACAAATAAGGAAATAATAAGAATGAAAAAGGACATAACCAAACTTGCATCGTGGGTCACATTTATTTAGGTGACAACTCCATCAACATAATGCACATAAATCTATATACCTAAACACAACAACAAAGTCTCTATCTACCATATGCAAACAACAACAAAACACCCAGAACACAGAGGGAAAGCAAGAGATGTTAAAGTCTCCCTACTGTGCAATCTAACGAAATGAACACACTTATCGAAATAACGTTATAGTTAAATAACAAATTAATGACATAATAAAGCACAAAAAGGCTTCAGGATTGAAGCAAAGTAAAATTATTTATTTATATATATATATATATATATATATATATATATATATATATATATATATATATATATATATATATATGTTTATTGCTTCATAGTGAGCTTGTAAGTTATAGTGAGTTATCTGTATGATTGAGGAGGATAAATGTTTTAAAGTACAAGTTGTTAACAATGTGAATACAGTTAAAAGAAAAAATCGATTACTAAAATGTTAGTTTACAAGTATTTTTCATTTCAAATATTCGTTTGCATGTTACATTTTAAGAACAGCAGGTACAAACACATTCCATTTTATTTACATTTTGAAGAAGAGTACCTAAGTGTGTTTTTAGGAGTCTGCACTTCCCATAAAGTTGATAGGTTATTAAAAAAGCTATTATTTTTAAAATTGTATAATTAATAGTTTTTGAGTGGAGGATAAGGGTGGCTAAAAATGGTAATGTAACAAGTAATGTATCTAAGTACTTGTAAAATGTAGTAATCAAAACATTAGTTGTCAATAATTTCATATGCTTCCAAACAGCTTGCCTAACAATGGATAACCCAACATATGTTACTAATGGTGCTCAAGGCTTGAATCAAGAAGAATTTGGAGTTTTTATAAGCTTTGTTTTTATAAGCTTTAACTCCCTCGAATAGACCTTAACTAATTTTAATTTTTTTTTCTTTCATACATTTAAAAACACCACTGTTCGATTCCACTGGATTCATCCAAAAGTCTGATCAGAAATAACAAAACAAAAAAAACTCAGTTCCCGAAGTTTATTCTTCCGCTGAGCACTTTTAAATGCCAATGTGTTATAATGTGCTATAAATATATATGGCTAGGTTTGTATACCAAGGCCAAAAATTAGTGAAAAGGTTGAACACCTTGGCCAAGGTGAACATTTAGGTTTATGCTTTTAGCAGACACTTTTGTCCAAAGCGACTTACAGTAGAAGTAGGATAATCAATCAATCAGCTTCACAAAGTCCTCGTGAGGATCAGGTAGAGTAAATAGGAGTTCCCTCTGTGAGGGGACTCTCGCTGACTGAGGCAGGTGGTAATCACCTCCCCAACATAAAGAAAATGGGATATCATAATCATGTAACAAAGCACCGGAAGATAAGCTAACTTCAAGTAATGAATTGAACACTGCTGATTACAAAGTTTTAAATGTTATATACAAATTTTGAGACTTAGAGATGATAAAAATATTACTTATTAACTCCAGAGATGTTGAGTGAAGCTATTTCCTTTTTGTTTTTGATTGAATTACACACCAGACTAACTCATGAACAATTGCTAAAAGGTTTAGAAGCTTCACACTGTTCATTATGCCATTGCAGTCTCACAATACATTACTTTAATTAACTGTTCTATTAATGATGTTCAAAGAAAAGGGTTTTTATCACCAACACTTTTTAAGGACCATTTTACAGATCATGCAAACTATGACTAACCTGAAATTTTTTTTTAGAACTGTATTTAATACTAGTTTTGTTGTATTCTATTCCCTTGCATAATGTTCTATTTTAATATGTAATGTTTAATGGCATGATGTGGTTATAAATTGTGATATGGTTATAAAAATAACTTGCTCACTAGCTTGCTCTATTAAATTTCAGAGCTCAAAGCATTATTTTCAAAAAATTTCATGGCATGTATAACTATTTCTGGTCACTGGCGAATAACTGTTTTGTTTCTGGTGATCAGGTGTTGGTACCAGTTCTTCTAGTCAGTGGGACTTCTCTGGCAGTACGTTAGTAACCAGCCAGTATGTGCGTTTAACACCAGATGAGAGGAGCTTGCAAGGCTCCATCTGGAACACAGTGGTGAGTTAACCAAACCTACAATAATTCCAATGGTATTTTTTTTTTGCATGTTTGAAAACCTTTTTTTTTTTTTTTTTTTTCACAACTCCACATCAACTTTTTCCAAATGAAAGTGTTTGCATGTGGACATAACCCAAACATTTCCCCCTTGTAGCCTTGCTATTTAAAGGACTGGGAGATGCATGTGCAGTTTAAAATTCATGGGTCAGGAAAGAAGAACCTCCATGGGGATGGCTTTGCTGTGTGGTACACTAAAGAGAGGCTACATCCAGGTACGTTAAAGCTACGATTCTAAGAAAGGAGTTTTTGCAGGATAAGATTGCTGATGCAAACCACTTAAAAAGTAGTTTTAAATGTCTTTAGTTACTGAAGAACATTCATGCTAAATGAAAAGGGGGTTCGTTTAATTTCCTATATGCACTCTATATATTGTGTTTGTTGGAGGATTTATAATGGCGTCTCTTAATATTAATGTAATTTTGACATATGGACTGGATCACAAAATTAATTTAAAACCTAATTCTCTTTGAATTCGTTCACAACTTTTTTCACCCACACACACACACACACACACACAAGCAAGCACATGCTTATCTAACATGGTAAAAAATAGAATTGTGTACATTAGTGAAAAAGTTTGTCCATATTTATCATTGACTGTATATAACATGGACGCACAAAGATTTTGTATGAAAGGTAAAGGAGGCTCAGAATGGGCATAGCCAGCCAACTGTTATTATGGAAGTGCATCCACAAATGGGTTCATAGAGGCGGGGCATAGGCATAGCAAAGAAATCTGATTATGGTCGAGATACTACAGTTTAGTTACTTCCTATTGCGCATGGGCAGAAATAACAATATTTGTTATACAGAAATATGCATTAATAACTGTGAATGTGAACTACATTGTGTATTTGATGAGGAAACATTTATACATTTTGATTATTTCTGTGGGGGAATTGAAGAAGGGAAAAGGTTGCTGTTGGTGTGAGGGCAGCTTCAGCCCTACTTTTTATGAAAATTAATTTAAAAGGGTTTTCATCATCCATGGTGTTTTTTGTTCTATGTTGACCATCAGCACACAACATGCTTTGCAACACCTTATACTTACAGAAATTGTGTATTCTTTTGCATGCAATGCTTGATTTTTCCAATGGTTTTCTCAACTCTCATCAGTGCAAATGCAACCGGGAGCATCTTCCCTCGGAATTGAGTTCCCAGGAAGCATGGCCTGATAAAACATTCTAATAACATGTGTGTGTTCCATCTGTAAGTCTTTTTTTTTCTTTCTTTCTTTCTGTTGATTGTTTCATCTTTCATTTAGGCCCAGTCTTTGGAAATCAAGACCATTTTGTAGGCCTGGCTATTTTTGTGGATACCTTCCGTAATGATCTCCAAGGAATGGATGTAAGTGTACTCATGGTTCCTTCTTTCTGCAGGCAGCGTGTTTGGCAGTAGTGCCAATTTCCTTGGGTTGGCCATTTTTATAGACACATACCCTAATGATGAGGCTCCAGATGTGAGTTGAGAGATAAAAATATCTGTGATTTCCAAATATCTACACCTAAGATATGCTTTGCTTTTTCACCTACATTGTTTGTCCATTTTGAACACATGGTGTTCATACTTTGTGTTAAAGCAAACACAAACATTAATGTTTTTTTTTTCCCCTCTAGCGCTCTTTTCCTTATATCTCTGCCATGGTGAATAATGGCTCTCTGCCCTATGACCACGGGAAAGATGGGAGGTCTACTGAACTTGGAGGGTGCTCTGTTGAAGTCAGAAACAAAGACCATGACACATACGTTGCAGTTAGATACTCTAAAGGCAGACTCACAGTAAGTAACATAAACAGTTTTGTTTCTTTGCACACCAAAATGTTAATCAACACATTTATTCAAATTAAATAACTCTGGTAAAGGGATCAGTGTGCAGGTTTGAATTAGTTAGAAAAATTGTTTTTTTGTTATGTAAATTTATTTCATTATGTAAATATATTTATTAGTAATTTTTACACAAATACAGTGGTATTTGTATTTAGAACAGCTTTCAAGTCACAAATATGAAGTAACCTATGGTAATCTTCATTGTATCTCTGTGTGTTTTTACTTGTATGTTTCTGATTTAAGGTTTTGTAAATTATTTTGGTTATAAGGTTTTTTCTGTCTGACAATTTTTCTGACTTTTTTTGTTATATGATTTTAAAACATGTTTCCTTTGATTTCATGTCTATGTTAGGAAAAAGACCTCTCATTTTCTCACAGATTTGAACTTTTTTTGTACTTTGAGCTTGCATAAAACTACTCAAGAGTTCTTTTCAACTTAAATATTTTTAAGTTTCACCCGTGTTTTTGGAATTGGTCACTTGTATTGGGGATTTTTTCATTGCTTTATCTCTAAAACTATGAGTTTTTGGTACTTTTTACACTGCTGTTGTGAAATCATTGAAATTGCATTCTGGTGCAGTTTAAATGTAGCCTATGGTTTGTAGCATTTTCTTTACTCTTTACAACTTAGTTTAGACCTTTACCTCTTTGTATCTCTGATTAATAGCAGTTTTGCTTTTGTCATGTACCAAATACAATACATTGTATATTGTATTAATATTAAAGGTTAAAACAAGTTTTTAATGATCCTATGAGCTTTGAAATTGAAATATTGACTACATTTTAAAATGGGGACAGCCATGAAATGGCAATGCTGCCGTCCGGGCTTTAAAAAGAAAAGAAAGAAAAAAAGATATTAGAGGTTATTAAATTAGCCAGAGAGTGCATTTTCATAGAGGAAACCTTTAAAGAAGTCATGCTGGGTGCACATAAAGTTGTTGGATTCAGAAGTAGCTCTGTCAAGAGTCTTTAAGTTACAAAACTTATGTTTAAAAACCATTATCTAAAACCTTATTTTTCACTCAGAAATTAGCGCTGATCTATGCTTTTCCACTAGTGCATGAAGTGTACACTTAAAAGGGTGAATTATTAAAAGAAGCTTTTCAAGTGTTTAAAAACATGTTTTTTTGTAGGCCTGTTTTGACAAGTCAGATTTAAAACAACAAAAAAAATGTAAGAATGTAATACACTTCAAGATAAAGTATGTTGTATCATCACAGATTATGGTGGATGTGGATGACCGGAACGATTGGAAGGAGTGCATCGATATTGGGGGTGTCCGTCTCCCTACAGGTTACTATTTTGGGGCTTCTGCTGCCACGGGAGATCTTTCTGGTAAGTAGTTCTTCACCGTCTTCCTAACATTTCCACAGTACTCAAAAAAGACATGGTTTCCTCTGAGCAGATAACCATGACATCATCTCTATGAAGATGTACCAGTTGATGGTAGAGCACACTCCTGAGGAGGACAACCAGGACTGGACTAAAATAGAGCCTAGTGTCAGTCTGCTCAAGTCACCAAAAGGTAACATGGGTGACATAATAGGAGTGTTGGCAGAAAGACTCTTCAGTTAGCTGTTTGTACATTTTTAAACCTCTCAACAGATAATATTGACGACCCAACGGGAAATTTCCGAAGCACGCCACTCACTGGTTGGAAGGTCTTCCTGTTGTTGCTGTGTGCCCTGCTGGGAATTGTAGTTTGCGCTGTTGTGGGAGCGGTGGTCTTTCAGAAGCGCCAGGAGAGGAACAAGAGGTTCTACTAATCAAAAGGATTTCAAAAACTCTGGAGGTGTTAGTGGACAAAGATCAATGTGAATTTTGAACCGCTGTACAAATGTTGATAGAGTTTGATTGGAAGGAAAGTATGTTTGAATCTAATGAAAGAAAACTGTGTTTTTGATTTATAAAACATAGAAGAATGATTTCTTTTCAGCACAGTCTATATCTTGTTTTGTTTTAACCCTTTATCTGTGATTTTTGTTTTATTACTTTATTTTTCTTTTGGCTTTACCGACTACACAAGAACCCAACCTAAAATATTGAAGCCTGTTTCTCTGTGGTCAATTCTTTTTGCAGTATGATGATTGAGACTTGTTTTTAACCAAATAATGTAATGTTAACGCTGGAAAAATTTAGCGTTTAAGCATTTTGATATTGTATTGCACTGATTTACAGTTGTTGTTTTTTTCCCCATTTAACTTTTTTTTTTAGAGCAAATGGAGATTGACTGTATAATGATGCTTTTGGTGAGAAAATAATCCTGTTTTACAAGTAACTTGCGAAACTTGTTTTATTTTATCATCATTCAAATAAAACACTTTCAAAAACAACAAAGTTGACCACAGAAAACCATTTAAAATTTATGTATAATTCATAGAACTTTAAAATTACAAACAACAGTAGTACCATGTCATAAAGTAGGATGAGTTTAAAGTAAAAACAAACAAACATAGAACTGAGTTTTAGACTAGTTATAATTTAAAACCTGAGGCGTGCCTTATGTGCAGAAAAACTGTATTCCAATGATTCTGATGAACTTATGTAAAATAAAATCTAATTTCATAGAAGCAAAACTTGGCCGAAAGTGATGGAGGAGAGGTAATCACACACACAAAACAGATAAAATACCTCAACAAATTAAATAAGAAAATAAATGTGTGGTTTAATAGAATTAGCCAATGCAACATTCAAATGTAATAATTTGGGAAATGTAACTTACCAAACGATGGTAAAAAAGTTACAGACCGAAATAAAGTTGCTAGAAGCATGGCAAATATGTATAAATGTCTAAACATAACTACTGGCCGTTGTGACGGCTACATTTTTGTAAGTACATTTTTTGCCTATTTCTCCGCAAATCTTCGACAACTCAACGAAACTACAATGACCACGAGTGTTTTCGGTTTTACGTTGTCTACTTGCGATTGGACAACGGCCAAGGACGGGTTACGTGGCATTGGTGTTTGTGCGCAAGCGCAGTGCACTTTACACTAGCAGTGTCAAGATGGTGGCAATCAGAATGCAGTTTACACTTTATTTGGTGGTGTTGTTAAATATTTATAGCACGTTAGTGTCTGCCTTGTACTTTCATATCGGAGAGACAGAAAAGAAATGCTTCATAGAAGAAATACCTGATGAAACGATGATAATTGGTGAGTGTGAGAATCAGAATAAGACCGGTTTCCTGTGCACGTCAGTGTTAGCCTACTGCTAACTAGCATTTATGTCAGTTAAAGTTCATGCTGTTACAAATACATTGACTTCTGGTTATTCCAATAGAAATATGAATTTTATTGATTTTGTTTTAAAAACAATTAACGTTGCTTTATCAAGTAATCAAGAGTGTAACTTATCTAATTGCTTGAATGCTAAAAGAGCATTAGCTTTCCTCTTATTTACCATTTTCAAAGTTCACAAAGGGCTTTGGAACATTTATATCTTATTAAAGTATTTAATTTCTGAAATGGAATTGGGATTTGTTTAGGGAACTATCGAACACAGCTCTATGACAAGCAGAAAGAAGAATATTTGCCAGCAACTCAAGGACTGGGCATGTTTGTGGAAGTAAAAGATCCAGATGAGAAGGTATGCTTGAGTTCTCAATTCATCACAGTGCTGAGTTTTTATCCTCTTCTGATTTTCTTACCTTCCTTTTGCAGGTGATTCTGTCCCGTCAGTATGGCTCTGAGGGCAGGTTCATCTTCACCTCCCACACCCCTGGAGAGCATCAGATCTGCCTGCACTCAAATTCCTCCAAATTTGCTCTGTTTGCTGGAGGGATGCTTGTGAGTAAAATTTTCGACTCCTGGGATTCAGTAGCTACTTTTTACATTTCGATTGAGATAGTTTTGATATCATTTTGATAGTTCTTTTAAAAACACAACCCTAAGGAAATTGTGTTTTTAGTTATGAAATTATTGTGCTGTCTCTGTGTGTATTTTTAATAATTTTTTTTTTATTACCATTTTGGAATTTGTCCAGAAATTCTCCAATTCAGCAGCTGCTTTTTTTTAATCAAAGAAGAAATTCTAATGCAAGTTAATCGAAAAGGAAAAAGTTTAAATTGATAAGCGTTCTAAAACCTTTTAAGAATTTCAAAACTCAAAAATCAAACCTGATCGCTTCTGATCTCATTGAAGACCCACAAAACTCCAGGGGAAATGGAGAACCAGATTTTTCCAGAAAAAAAAAAATGTTACATTTAGTCCACTAATATTAACATTGTTTGTAATCTCACAACACTGTCTGTATAAATTGCACCAAATCTTCAATGTTTGTGTTTGTGCACCATGTCTGTGTTCCTTTCCTTATATAAGGTACCAGATCTTCTGCAATTAACATGAGTAAGAAAGATGGTTTTGGGTGCTGGGAAACTTTTCCCTATGTAAGTCTAGTCTTAAAAAAGCACCACAGACTTGCCTCACTTGATTGTGTGTGTGACTTCTGAGTGTGATGCACAAATGCAGAATAGTGTGATCTAATTTAGTTCAAGACTATAATAAGTTAACACATTCAGTTGGAATTTTTTGTTTGTTTTAGTTAAATACCATCAGGACTTCAACAACCAAATAATGTTCATCGATTATTAACAACAAAATTCATTCATTCACTAGTCTGCATGCACAGTTCATATGTGTTAGAAGTTTGATTAAAATGCTAAATGTATCTTCTAAGTTCTTATTTATACCTAACCCAAGGGGAAAAAAAAACATTGAATCAAACTGTTAGGAAGTCCTGCTACTCTTAACATTTGGTAGTTTTGTATAAAATCTTGTAATTCTTATTTTGCAATTGTTCCTTTTTTAGACTTTTGTATTTAATCATGAACCAATATTTATTATTTGCAGTGGTTTTGCAAAACAAACTGTGATCTTTGTAGACTATATACAAAAAAAGTTACCATAATATGCCTGCAAACTGCTCAAGTCTGGGATTTTGTGCACTTACTTATTAATGTTTTATAATGCACATATATACAGAGAGTTATTATAGACTTTTTACTTCGTATACATTACATTTGCACTGATACTGAAGAGTGCTCTCGTCAAATTGTACAATTCTGATAAGTCAAGATTGTTAAATATCACTATCCACTGGAGAAAAACCTATGTCCCTATAAAGTGTCTCTTTTGTCAGCTGAAGTTCTGACAACTGAAACTACAACCGTCTACTTTTTTTGATTAATTTAAATTTAATAGATTTAAAATTTAATATTCTTCAATTTCTGGGTTTTCACCATGCAACTGCACTTCTGCTTATAGTCTGAACCTTATGTAAAGTCTGCAGTGCTTTGTAGAATCCTACACAGAGAAAGCATCAACCAACATATCTTTCAGTTCGTCTTATTTTAGATAGATTAGTTGCAGATATGTTTTATTTCACAGATATGTATTTTAGTTCACTTTCCACCACTTTACTTCCTAAGTGTTGAAAGTGTGTTTATCTATTATACTGTTAAACTAATTATTTCTGCTCTGGCCACATGAAAATCTGAAACAAGAACAGAAGGGCAGAACAAACAAACTTAATTCTGCACAGTATTATTTTTCTTTAATTGTGAAAATCTGTATATGTATATATTTTTATAACTGCTACCGGTAATCAGAAGTTTCATTGTTTTTCGAATCTAAAGCAACACAGTTAACATTTGTTTAGCTGTGTTATTGACTGATGTAGTACAGGTGGGGCAGAGATGCTCAGACGGCTGTATAAAATTGTGCTTTGCAGATCAATTTTTGGGGGTTGTTTAGCAATTGTATAAGAAACCAATGAGAAGGGTACTTTTTGTAAATTCTGCATGCTGATTTCTCTTGTTTGTGTATTTTCAATGCAGCGTGTTCACTTGGATATCCAAGTTGGAGAACATACAAACAACTATGCAGAAATTGCTGCCAAAGACAAGTTAACAGAGCTTCAGCTGAGGGTGAGACAGCTGATGGAGCAGGTGGATCAGATCCAGAAAGAGCAGAACTATCAAAGGGTAAGTCCTCTGGGAGACTGGGGAATCTGCATTGTCTGTGAGTAACATCTAATTCTCTCCGTTTGCTTTCAGTATCGCGAGGAGCGCTTCAGACAGACTAGTGAGAGCACCAACCAGAGGGTTTTGTGGTGGTCTATCGTCCAGACTGTTATCCTGGTGGCCATTGGCTTCTGGCAAATGAGACATCTCAAGAGTTTCTTTGAGGCCAAGAAATTAGTATAGAACTATTTGCTTTTGTTTTTAATTTGTGATGCCTTACAAAAAAGGCTTTGAAGATCGCCCACTTCATCTGTGCTCAAGACTGCTGAAACTCAACACACTCTGTTTAGTTCCTAGCTTAAATTCTGACATTTTGTCCTGCTTTGAGATTGTTCATATCACCGTCACTCCACATGCTTTTAGACTAAAGGTAAAGTTAGCTCATCAGTCAAGTGGTTTACTGAATGAAGAACACGAATAGCTCAGTGGGTGACTTACAGTTTTGATGCCCCTAAACGTGTTACAATAATATTTGACAATTGTTTCATAAAGATGACAATGTTAACTGTTACCAGTCAAACATCTTTTTTTAAGGCAGATGATTATTTGCTTAAATTTTCGAAAATAATTTTCATTCGGGTAGTTGGAGAAAGTGTCTTCTATTGTTTGGTTATGCAGTAATGAGTAGATTATCATATTTAAAGGTTCACTCAAAGATAATGTATTTCTTTTTATCATTATACAAATGGTAAATGGTTTTGCACAGCTTTTAGCTGTATTTTCTTTTGATTGGTGCATTTTTTGACCATATAGTTTTTGAATAAAGATATGTATCAAAATAAAACGGCAAAAAAATAGGGTTCAATCTAGAATTTGTTGGTTTAATTAACAATATTTTACACATTTTGTTTTCTCTTAATGTATCTCCAATTAGCTGTTGGTAGATTTTGTGAAAATCATTTTGCCGTAATGCACAGTCTTGTTTCCTGGGTTTGAATTTTTGGGTTGATATAGACTTTATAAATAATACTTTATTTGCCCTTTTTCGGTCTACCCACACTCAACTGTAAACAACTCTCATGTGTTTTGATGTCTTTGCATATTTGAGTTGTGATTGCTACTCACTATGCGGTGTTTTCTATCTTTTAATGATACTTAGTTTGAAGATTTTGATGCAGTTTTTTTTCATTCACACAGAGAAATGGGTATACCTTAGGGATGATGGGGAACATTTTTGGTGAGAAAGCTTCCCTATAATTGCACTCAGAAATAAAGTTTCTCGCTCCCCTTTAAACTTGTGCTCCCATGGTTTTGTTTGTTTACTGTAAAATGACAGTCATTGTGTTTTATCTAACCTTTTGTAAATATGTGTAATTATTATCTCATAACAATACAAGTCATTAAATTTAAATGGTTGTTGAATGTTGATGACTAAAAATGGTTAAAGGTATCTGATCTTTAAAATGTCTAAAACACTAGACTAAAGCCCTGTTGGGAAAATTTGTAGTTTTAGTATTGCATTAGCTGATTTAAGCAGTTTTGACCTGGTATAAACTACCACATTCAAAACCAATGCACACTTGCATTTACAAGTATTTTTGTTTTCTTTGGAATTATGACAGATCAAATGAAACTATTATCTGATAAGCTAATATGGTGTGTAGATTTAAGCCAAATCTACAGGTGAATATGTTTTTAGCTTGGCCTTGTAGTTTATAGCCTCAAAACTTTAGTCGAATGCTTTAAGTGTCTGAACACATGGCGGTTAGGTGATAGGAACGTTTTCTTTGACTCCAATGTTTCCAGAGGATTTTTAAGAAGACGGACAATTAGAGCCAGCGTGTAATTTTTTTTCTTTTGTCAGTTCTCGTCTAAACGTTAATATATTATATAACAATGACACTCCGTAGTAGACATTTGAAAATATTTTGTGCTCTTTAATACGCGTTTAATCTACTAGCGGGTGAGAAATGTTATCTTTCAACTGTCGCTTATAATAACACGCAACGTTATGTGTGACGTGTGTAAATGAATTCATCTTAATTGGCTATAGACTGATTTCGCCGGTTTGTTTTACATTTTCTGAATGACGTCGTGAAATGATAGAAATGAGAAGAAGTAGAGGACTTATTGTTGCCAAATTGAAGATCATGTAGGACGCAAAGTCGGTGTTGCAACCGAGATGTTAACCTGACATGTAACATGCCATCACCTCTAGCCAAAATGCTTTATCAGTGACGATATTTGGTTCAGCTTGGTAGAGTAAAGTCGCAAAGATGATGTACTCTTCACGGAGGAAACCTGTGCTGTATTTCAAAGATGACAGAAGGTAAATTTTCTTCATCAGCCATTTGATGTGTTCAATTACATCTTCCATAAGTTGTTGGTGATCTTAAGGATGTGAATTTACTTGTTTAAATTTATATGCACACTAACAGTCAAAAATTTGGGAACACACAAACCTTATTATACCTTTAAAGTAAAAGCAGTCAAATATAGTTTGTAGTTTTTTTTTCTTATTCAAACTGTATTTTTTTCTTCTTCTTGTAACTGTTAAATATATTAAGGGGCCGCATTAGAGATTCTAGCTAATTCACTTGCTTGTCAATTTCAGACTATGTACCTATAGAAACTTCCACTAGATGGCTTGTATTGATAAATCATTCCTCTGTATCTATGTATGCTCTACCCACAATAGCTCTTTGGGGTCCAGATGCAGAGACTGGGCTTTCTATTGCAGCTAGAACCCCTGCTAACTACAAAATGTATAATAATTGTAAGAAAAGCTGGCTAGAAATGCCTGCCAAGTGTATTCCAAACTTTTGACTTTAAGTGTTTTTAATTGAATTTAAATTAGGTTTTAATTTCCGTAGTTGTTTATGTGTCTCATAATTTGAAGATGTGAAAGTCACAGGCCACCACATCCTGGAGCGCTCCAGTGAGTATGATGCATATGCTGAGCAGTGTGAACATTAATTTTTAGCATGAAGGGTCTTGGAGGTGAGGGTATTTATTACAAAAAAATATAGTTTAAAATAATAGTAGCCGTTGCTTGATTTGTTTGGTATTTGTTTGTTAGTGCTCCACCCAAATAACTCTTTGGTTGCGTTTTACTAACACTAAGCGCCCAAGCACAGTTACTGATTTAAGTTAAAGCATCAATTTGAACAGTATATAGGCTAACAAATTAAACATTAGAAAAACATGTATCCAAGTACCCAATAGGGCCAGGACCAGGACAAATGTGAGAATAATGTGTGCCTATGTCTTTCCTTTTAGCTCCTGCAGTGGAGCTATAATTTACTTCCACATTCGATACAAAGTTCTTTTGTCGCTTTCTGTTTCGCGTATTCTCTGTTCCTCCACACTACTGACATTTTGAAGAAGGTGCTAGGTCATCAACAAACAGTAATTAACTAAACTTGCATAATTGTGTCACATGGCACTCTTCGGGCTTACTTAAACTTCTTCCCACTGTAGACCAAAAGTGACTCTTTTGCAATCGGTGCATTCCTACTTTGGTATTTTTTTTTCTTTTCGAGAAACAAAATGAAAACCGTTGGACCATCTTGATAAGTAGGCTTCATTCAAGTTCCTTGTAAAATGACTATGTTCTGTTCACCCATACTGTACACAGTAGTGGTTAAACATTCAGATTATGGCCGATAAAGGGTTGTTGACCTTTAATTTGTGATAGTCACATTCATGCATAGTTTTGCTTCAAACGTCCGCCGACACACAGACCTGTAATTTTGTCTAGCTGATAGGGACAGTAAAAGGCTGATGGTAGTTGTCCTATGGTAGTGTGTGACATTGCATGATGGACTGCTTATGCTCTCCCCGCATGCTTGTGTTTTGAGAGCCTAATCTACATGTTGACTTTATATCAGTTTCAAACTGAACATATTTGCTGTGTTGCATAATAAGACATGCTGAAATATTAGTGGAATTCATTCAACACCACAAAGCTTTTGGCTTTTAACTCTAAATGATGAATGAAAAGACTTGAGAATATTTTGAGGCCTGTTAATATTTTAGGGACTATTGATCTGTTGGCTTCTATTTGTTTTCAGTTTACTGTCAAGGAAATGCACTGTCTGGAAGCTGTTTGGTCTGTGCATGCTGCTGGGTTTTGGGTCTCTTCTCTGGGTTCAGCTGACCTGTTCTGGGGACATGACCCAGTCTGCTGAATACAGTCACAGTCATCTCCCACAACAGCCCTGCCCTCCTGACAGACAGGCATCTGATGCTGATGACCTCTCCTGGGGCCCGCACAAAATGGCCCTGATTGTTCCATTTAGAGAGCGCTTTGAAGAGCTGCTTGTGTTTGTTCCTTATATGCACACTTTCCTTAACAAAAAGAAGATACGGCATAAAATACTGATCATAAACCAAGTGGATCACTTTCGGTGAGTTTCATCAAAAACTATTATTGCTTTCTGATATTAAACATATTCAAATGCTTGGAGCACATTTCATACACACACAAACAGGAACGCAACTGACTGTAGTCAACACAGAAACATGAAAGATGTAGGCAAGATGTGCAACTAACTATTAATCAACAATCTTTTTTTTTTCCGATTAGTCAACTAATAGGATTGACTGGAAATATGTGTTGAATTTCTTGTACAGTCATCACATTGTATTTATATTGTATTTTACACAATTCAAAATGCTACAGTTTCAATTATTATGTATTAGTATGTGTGTTTGGACATGACATTTGCTTAAAAAAAAAAAAATATATATATATATAATATATATATATATAACATTTTCAATTTGTTTTAGAACTTAGTTTTTTTTTCATTCTCTCTCATATTTGAATAATTGTGAATGTTATTGTTTACTTTTCTATTCATTAAAAAAACAAGTTAAATATTTTAATTAGTAGACAATTGCTGTTATCAGATTGTATTTGGCATTCTTAAAATAAACTAGTAGCCTAAATAGTACAGTATGTGGTTATGATGGGTTACACCCAGTCTTGCATATAGGGTGAAAAGAAAACTATACAGATAAAAATTGGTCTTCCAACCGAGTGAGTTCATTTACAGTGAGATCAACAGCTGCCACACAGTGAACACTAATTATTTCAGTAGTTGAAGTGTAAAACATTACATTTCCTATTAAAAATCACACACAATAAACAAACTTCCAACTCCCTACTTGGCCCACACAGTATTTAATGGAATTTGTTTTAAGTAAGACTCACTTCTTGCAAGTCATTTATCTGCCTGCAATTGTAGTAGATTCTCAGGGGCTCCAGTGTGTTAAAAGTGCTTCAAGCATTTGTTTTTTTCACTCAAACTTTAGTCGATCGCAGAACATTCTGTTGCGGGGTTTCAGTCCATATGGTTTTATTACAGGTTCAACCGTGCTTCACTTATTAATGTGGGTTTCACAGAAAGTGGAAATGACACCGACTATATAGCAATGCATGATGTGGACTTGCTGCCTCAGAATGAAGATCTGGACTATGGCTTCCCAGTAGAAGGACCTTTTCATGTGGCCTCCCCAGAGCTTCATCCCTTGTATCACTACAAGACATATGTTGGGGGAATTCTTCTGCTCACCAAAAAACATTATCAATCGGTAAAAATCAGAACATTTCTGTTTCTGTGCAAGCTTAATTTTAATGTAATATTTAATTATGATTTCTGCCTGAAGTGCAATGGAATGTCGAACCGCTTTTGGGGATGGGGAAGAGAAGATGATGAGTTTTTCAGGCGATTGAAAACTGCTAATCTTGAGGTGCGCAAAAACAAGTATTCCATATAATATAATGAAATCCATATTGCTTGGAATTCATTTGTCATCTATTGTCTGTAGCTTTTTAGGCCAAAGGGTATTACTACAGGAGCGAAAACTTTCCGTCACATCCATGATCCCGCCTGGAGGAAGAGAGATCAGAAACGTATTGCCGCACAGAAGCAGGTAAAAACGACTGCTCAAAGATATATGTTTTTTTGTATTTGAGACCTATTGAAGTTTTAATTGACACTGTGTATTTAAGAGGATTTACTTACAATTGCATATTTGAGCTTGTTAAGTTATTTATGTGAAGGTTTATACAGGCTACAAAGGGATGTATTTAACAGAAAAGTACAAAAATGAGCCAGATCTTGGGCTGAATGGCTGTGTTCGATCGGATGAGAGCAAAAAGTATTTTCCAGGCAGAATAGAGACTGAATCTCTGAAGCTCACTTGTTGTTGCGCACAAGTTATGCATTGTGGTCAGCTGTATTAGCAGTTCATTGATTGGTCAGTCGTTTGTTTAGTCGGGACATCACAGGCTGCTTCCGGGGCATGGCCTTTCCCTGGATGCACCATGTGACGTCAGATTAAACAAGCGGATAACAATGGGCAGAGCTGAGATCATCAGAAAATGAAAAATAAGATTACACAAACATGCATGAATGAATCCAAACACAATGTTTTAATGAGCAAACAACACAAAAACATGCTAAAAGTGTCAGAAAGGTTTAGTTTACATAATATGGTACTTTTAATTGATGTAAGAATGGGGTTGGGCTTCAAAGTTTGTGTTAATTTGGTTATTTAAAAATCCTTGCACACTTTATGTGTATGTTGATTGTGATTAGACACGTAACATCCAATTGTTACTTTTAATTTCATATTTAATGGCACTTTTAATGTTAAGTTTAACACATCTAAATGTACAATTGAAATATGAATTTAGGTGTAGTTTGTACAGTCTTGAATGTGTGTGGTTCAGACATTTTTGTCTTGTAAACTATAGATTATAAAATTAGGATGTAGTGTTGGTGATGATGGAAATAGGTTTATATACCAAAGTAAAAGTTTTCAGTTATGGATTTTCTTTTTGTCTGAGTCTCAATACAAGAGTTTTGAAAATGGGAAGATGTGGGTGGAGCTGAGATTGCTAAGCAAAATTTTGAGAACCTCCCTTCACCATAACGCTCACGGTTGTCGAGTTGAATTAAAACAAAACCAGAATGTACACCTGGCAGTTAGTACTAACGTGGGGTGTCAAAGTGGGACACTTGTCCCAAGTGGACAATTGTGGAATTGCAGTTATTTTTATTTTTGCTTCACAGTATGACAGTTTTAGGTTTCTTAATTTTTAAATGCAAATAATATGTGTTCTCCTGACACTTTTGAATCCGGGCTAATGTCAGCCCAACGTGACTACAAACCAACAGAGTTTTCATTCACTTCAATCTGCTTCTTTCAGGAGCAGTTTAAGGTGGATCCAGAGGGTGGCCTGAGTAACCTTCTCTACAGAGTGGAGTCCAGGCAGGACGTGACCATCAGTGGAGCTCCATGCACGGTCATCAGCACCTTTCTGGAGTGCGACCTCAACCAGACTCCATGGTGCCAGTTTGGCTAATCTGTTAGAGAGTAAGACTGATGCGGACACTCCTTATGTGGTGCCAGAAAAGATGACCGATTAGTGGCAGACATCCTTGAGGAGTCAGAGACTAGTTAACCAAAAAAGTGGCAAAAGACGCTCTTTATGGAAGTCCTGCCTTGTTTTTAAATGAACTCTGGAAAATGACAGCTTTTGTATTTTTTGAAGCTTGTTTTGGACTGTTCCTCTTGGTGGAAGTTAGAGGTTCTTCTCAGTCCTTTTTTTGTCCTGAATATGAAACCCAGTTTAAAAAGATACCAGGATATTGGGTTTTACCAGGGTTTATTCGCATTTGCACAGTCCTCAGTATTTATATGCATTGAAAGAAAACGGTGGCTTTTAAATAAGTAATTTCATCCTTTTCCTCCATTTCAATACTGCATGGATGTTTGTTGCTCCCGCTGAAAGACAGGTTGGAGTTATGTTTGCAAATAAAAATCAAAATTTTTAATGGTATTTCGGAGGAGTGCTTTTTTTAGGGATAAGGTAATATTAAAATGGCCAAAAATAAAGATGTGAGCCAATGCTGCAAGGTAAATATACATATTGAATTTTTAAGTTTGTAAAGGAAGAGTGTACACTTGTATTAAATGATTTCATTTTTATTGGGTGCTATTTACAGAGATGTTTCATGTTAGTCTTAGCTATAGAAATTATTGGATGTAGTAATTAATTAACTAAATAGAATAGCAAATATTAGACGTGGACAAATTCTGCCAGGAATGCCAGATATATACCTCTTCATTTTTCAATATCATTTCTTGGAATTTTTAATGACCACGATTAGTCGGAACCTCAGTTAAACAAATCATCCAAAGAAAGGTGTTGCTTTACAGTTCTGTATTCCTGTCACTACAGTTACGTTTTAGGACCCACACAAACCAGAGCTTGAGCATCCCATGTTGACCTCACTAGCACCACTTCTTCCAGTCGAGAGGTGCAACTAGTATGACAATAACCTTCAACTCTGACTTATGCATTATAATAGTTTTATTAATTATGAATCCTGCTAAATCTACCCCTTTTCATGCATTACATAGTCCAGATGTCTATGGAGTGAAAATTGTGCCAAATTCACATAAATACTCGTCATATGAAGAGTAAAACATAGTTTGATGAGGATTTTGGCTGTTCACTAGTCATTTCCATGAGTGAGAGAACTACTATACAAGCTATGTTGTTTCTCAATTGTTGCAGTATTCACACACGATAATGGGTGTGAAATGAAAATTTCATTAGTGTGTCCCAAACAGTAGTATACATAAGTATCCGAACAGTGCCAGAATGTGGAATTTTTCTGTTTAGAATCTGAAACGTCAATGAAGACTCAACAGGCTAATATTACAACTATCCACTGCGCTCGGAGTTTTCTTTTGGACCAACAAGGGAACTTTCTCTGTAATTTGGCAATTTTTTAAAAGAAGAAGCTTAGAATTAAATAATAGCAACATAGAGTGTTATGTGTTTTACTACAATACTTTTTAATGAAGGAAATAGTAAAGGAGTTAATTTCTCACACTCATCTTGCACACTAGAATGTATGTACATTTTCTTCTGAAAATTAATGTCTTCAAGGGTGCAATATAAGTATTTGTATTGGAGCAGTCACTCTTAGATTTTTCCCGGAGACGACAGGCATAAGTTGGCACATAGTTTGGGTGCCACTATTCAACACTGTATTTGTTATAAGATACCAGCCTTGTCAAAATAACATGAGTCTATGTGCCAAAATTCTGTTTGATTATGTTTTATGCTTACTTTTTTTGCAGGTTGGTTCTGTTTATGCTCAAATCCATTTTAATATTTACAAACAGGTTTCAGTTTGTTTGCGAGTCAAGTTATCCTTTGCAAATCAGGTAGTTTGGTGTACAACGGTTCTATCTTCATGTGAATTTGGCACAGTTGACACTTCATAGTAACTGCCTTTTAGGAAGCTTCACAGCATAAAAAAACTGATCCAAACACTTTTTTTCATACAGTCAACAAACAAAACTAACATACAACCTAAAGAAAAGTTTGCAACTTTAAAAGTTTTTGAGAAACTCTAAACAAATGTGTTTTATTTTTTATTTAAAACCATAAACCAACAAAAAGTATGTTGTGATATCAGCCTCTCGGATAGAACGCAGTAAATGCACTTTTGTATTGGTGACAGTAATTAGTATAAGTTTAATCGACATGTTTGACCAGAAAGACTAACGGTCTCCGATTAATGTCTCAATGCCCCATTCCATCCCTAAACCATGCAAACCAGATCAGCCCAGGTTAACTTTAATTAGCAGTTATGTAGTCTTGGCTTGAATAAATACATGATGATGGTTCAAAAGAGGGTTTTGTAAGCTTGTTTTCCAGTCTACAGGTCTTCTGATGAATGTGACGTAATTCCTTGTTTGTGCTCAAGAGGGCGATGTTTAGTAAAGAATGAGGCCCTACTTCACCTGGGCTCTTTTTTTAACGTAATCATTGATGATGTGGCTCACGTTTGGCCTTTGAAATGCTTTGTGTTTTTTTATAACAAGATTTGTAATGAAATTCTAAAAGCCAAGGGAAAACAATAAAACGTTTGTATATGTTATAGCACATTTCTTGCACGTTGGCAATTCTAAGTGATTTACAGAAGAATAAATATTAAAAACACAACAGAAGTTAATAAATGCAGCAGACAGTAGCGCTCAGTTCAGTTTTTATTTTGGATTTAAAGGTAATTATTGTTTTAGTCTCATCTCTTCAGGCAGCCGTTTCTAGCTGTGGGCATCATAGTCCCTGAAAGCAGATTCTCCCCGTTTAACTTCTAAATTGTAAAAACCCAGTGATCCGAGAGCTCTGTTCACCTTGTATACAGTCACTTAGTTTGCTGAGCTGTTTTGTGACAATGTGTGACCTTTAGTTATATCTGCCTATTCGTACCTGAAGAGGTGATGGCTTCCAATAGGTATCTAACCCGAATCAGAAACAAAATTATTAACAGTTACGAATGAGTAAGATGGATTGAGAATAAAATGTAAGTCCCTTTAAGTGCTAAACAGTTCATATTGTGTTCTTTTCCCATGAACAGTATTTAAAATCTCTAACAAAAAAAAACGCTGATTTGAATGAACACTTTTTATTTATTTTTTAGTTATATGTTTATTCATTGTCTTTATTCTTGGAGTGCACATTTTGTTGTTTTATGAGATTATCTTCCTCGTGATCTATATGCTAATCTATCGCTAAGTCCGCTAATGACAAAAACAAGTAGCCGAGGTTTGGAAGGGTTTCTTTCCAGACAGCGGAACAATAATCACATTTTAACTCGCCTTCACACCAGAAGAGCTCCCAAAAACTCCAACTGTTCCCTGCTTTCAGCTCTGAACAATCTGCAATCAATCGCCAGAGGGGAAATTAATAGATGTTAATGGCCATTTGTATTTGAGGCAAAGGGGACAAAATTGGCTAGAGAAAGCTATTAATTGTATGCAGAGGGAGCGAGGAGAGCTGGAGACAGGCTTCACTCGGGCTTCCGCTGCGTGGAGCGTGAAAGGCCTGAGCAGGGGGGCTTTGTGAGCCTTCTCAACCACGATTGTTCCTTCTCAAAAGAGTGACATCTGTCCAGGGTTTCCGAGACTCTGATCCACCCCATTAGCCTCCGTCCTCTCTCAACAACTTTCTGCGTTTTGATGTTCGGACTGACAAAAGAGGCAAGGGCGGGAAAGAGTGCTAGAAACGCGCTAGCAGCACTGAGGTAAAGTTTGCTTGACGTTGAACGTTTGCGACGTTAATTTGAGATTTAGGAACCGTCGCAACAGTACTACAAATGTTTTATATTTGTAACCTTCAATAAAACGGTCTAAATAATACAATCTGCTGTCATGGGTTCATAGTTGGTTTCATTAGTTCAAGTCATTTAATTTCAAAAGCTATTGAGCACTGCTATTGAACTATGGCACATGGTAGTTAAATTATAGATGGATAAGGAGACCGACTTGTGATCAGAAGGTCGCTGGTTCGATCCCAAAATCCACAGGAGTTGAAGGTGGTGAGTGATGAAACACTTGCTCTCCCATCTTCAACAACCACAGCTGTGCTACCCTTAAGCTAGGCACCATTTTCCCAACTGCCCCCAATGGCTGCCTACTGCTCCGGGTGTGTGTTCACGGTGTGTTTGTTCACTGCTGTGTGTATGTACACTGGGATGGGTTACATGCAGAGCCCAAATTCCAGTTATAGGTCACTCCATATCTGGTAAATGTTCACTTCACTTCAAAATATCAAAATTTTTCCGTTTAAAAAAATGCTTTTAGTTTATATGTATAGGCAAAATATATTCAAAAGCACATCTCTTACGGCAGAACAAAAATAAAATGCACAGAAGAAACAAGATAAAAGGAAGTAGAATTAGAACCCACATATGTTTAAAATCCTTATAAGTGTATCAAATTTAATATTTTTATTTTAATATTTTGTAGTGAGACAGATGGAGTGATTTGGAAGCAGGTCCTTCCAAAGTTGAGGGCCAGCCACAGAAAAGACTAATGACTTCTGTTTGGATCTCGGGGTCTCAGAGTCATTTATCAGCTGACCACAGGGACATAGTGGAATGGTATGGAGACAGAATGTAAAGAATTTATGGAGCTTGGACATTGAAGGCCCTCTACACAAATAAGAGAATCTTAAACTGAATTCTAAAACTCACAGGAAGCCAGTTTAAAGAGGTCAAAACTGTAGTGATGTGTTCGAATTTTCTTGTGCCTATCATCAGCCTCGCAGCTGCATTTTGAACAAACTGAAGCCTGGATATTGTCCATTGCTGCATTATTTTCAAGGTTATAAAATGCTTCGGGTGTTATTTATTCTTACTTGGCCATTATAAAAACCAATAAAATGATGGTGGTCCCAGGGCGTTTAAAGAAGAGACAACGTCCAAAGCAGGTGAATAGACCTCCAAAAGTTCAAATGCTTAAAACTAGAAATAATTTAAAGTTTTAACCACTGCGTTGATTTGTTTTTATGTTTAGAAAGAAACTTTGACTTAAGTGAAATTTGTTAAGTGAAATGTTCCACAGAAATGTTAAGTTTTGTCTTCCCAAATTGCCTCAATAACTTTTTAATTGACTCAACAAATCACTGAACATACATTTTTTTTACCAAGTCAACAACATCCACTGAGATTGTAAACTGAATTTTCCCGATTCATCAAAAACCAATCCAAGCCTTGGAGTTAGAGGTCAACACAAAACCGGTGGTTGAAATGCTTTAAATAATTTTATAATAAAAAAATCAACTGAGAGCCTAAACAGATTTGAGACTATCTCTTAACAATCAATTTCCCAGCAGAGATAACTGCGCGTTTTCATGTCGGTTTCCGCCAGCGCCCCAACAGCTTCTCGGCTGCTTTTTAAGCAATTTTCCTCACTTTCCTCGTTTGTTTTCGTTAAACCCTCACTATAACGGGTGATTTATTTCACCATCTATTTCATCAAACTAAGAATTTTAACGGATCTACACCGAGGCTCGTAATTGTTTGAGGCATGTATTAAGCCTGTTCTCAAATGACCTAAATATAAAATTGAGATATGTTCAAAACATGCATCCTTAAAAGTCAAGAGTCAATAGGGTCACACGAAATAAAAAATAAGTGTGAATGCGCATGCGCATGCGCTGAGGGGAAAAGATAAGAACACAATGGAGAAACACGACTTATTCATGGCACCTATTACGTCCTTATAATAAGAAAGGGTCAAAGATAAACTGTAACTTAGAATTTAATTTTGGGTAGAAACTCATTTTGGTAAGTGTATTTTAATAATAATAACCAAAACAAAACTGCCTTTAATCTTGTTGCATTTGTTATTGTTAATTAAATGAGTGAAATGTCAATTTAAAAGAACTCTTTATTTGAACATCTGTTAAAAAAAAAAACTAAATAAAAAGAACCAAAATAGCTGCTCATTTAAATTTTAAAGAACAATTAATGCACCGCGATTAGAACCACCATCAATGTAAAATAATCTTATGGTTCACGCATGTTAATTTGTTTTAGTCAAGTGTCACTGTTACAATCTCTATTTGTAGTTGTTACTGTTTTATTTCGACCATGCAAAGATTGGGCAACATTGTTAATATACATTTTACCGTACGTTTATCATTTTAATTGGCACACGCACGTTCTATAATAGGAAATTGTTTAGAACCAATAGCACATTACTCTTAAAAGCTGCAGATCGGTGTTTGATTATCATAACGTCAAATGCATAAAAGTATCTAAAAGTCTGAAACCACTGCAAAACCAAAAGCCCTTTATTCATAACAAAAAATAACCAAAAAAATTATAATTTTACCTGCATTATAATGACAACCAGTTTAAAGCAGATTTGTATATTAACCAAAACCTACTAGTGATAAAATGACTTCCTTTTGGTATTTGTTTATGCCCATTTCAAATTGATTCGAATTTATAACTCTCTTTTCGCACGCACTCGTAAGTTGCCGAATTGTTCAAAAGAGTGTCTATAAATGCCATAATGAGAGTGAACTCTGCGCGTCGCGAGACGGGAGGGAGTGCGCAAGCGCATGCGCAGCACACCTCGACGTCGGCGCTCTGCGAGGCGAGCAGGTATTGAAGTTGGCTCTTGACAAGCTCACAAGCTGAGGGATCATCGATCAGATGAACATCATCCAGGAGCCTGCTTCAAACCAGTCCCCGAGATTTACTCTGACAAGGACCTAAGCGAGACTCCATCCTCTCTCCTCTGACGGCGGCTTTTGGAAAACCCCACAAGACTACAGCAGGCACCGCGAGCAGTTATGGATTGTGGAGGGACTTTTTGACTTTTTGCTTCAAACTCTGGGTCGGTGAAAAGAGTCTGTTGAACTGAGTTGAGCGCTACTCGTCACAATGTTCCAGCACCACAGTAAGAAGTGCTTCACCATCGAATCTCTTGTCGGGAAAGACTCGCATCCCTCCAGTCCTGCTGCGGATGAGCCCATCAGACCCACAGCTCTGAGGTTCACCGAGTCCATCCATCACCCCTCTCCTTTCGGGAGCTGCTTCCAGAACTCAGGCAGGACCATGTACAGTAGCAGCAGCAGCCCGGAGATGATGTTCAGCGAGGCGGCCAGCCTCTCGGGCGGCAGCCCTGGGCTCACCCTGCGGCACCTGCAGATCCCTGCGCAGCCTTTCTTCAGCCCGCACCAGCGGGACACCCTCAACTTCTACCCCTGGGTCCTGAGGAACAGGTACCTGCAGGGACACCGCTTTCAAGGTAAGAGCTTTGCTCGTGAGAGGATGACTCACGCAAAACTGGAATTAGTTTGATTGCGACACAAAATTCATGCGCAATCGAATTGGTTTTAACCGTTACTGCGATTGCGTTTTTGCGCATGAAATTTAGGATAACTGCTGAAATGCGTGTTCTATTAAACAAGTGTCATCGGAAAATTCTTTTTAAATGGTTAATTATTTTCTGTGCAGATGGAGGTAGAGGTTTTATTATTTAATGAGAACATATTATTTCGTTTATGTGATCGTTGTAAATGGTATAAATCGGAATTAAAGGGTTCATGCTTTCGTACTACTTTCTCATATAATCCATGATGTAAAATTGTGTGTTTAGTTTAGGTTTTATTAAAAATTGGGAACGTTTTTAGTTTTATTGGCCACATTCACATATTTTATATACTGCAAAGAACAACGTTTAATTAATAAGTAAAACATTTGATTAAGTCTGAGGTCGCCGAAAAAAATGAAATAAGTAAAACATTTTTTAAAAATCTGGTCATTGTTTGAAGGGTTTCAGCGTTTCAACAACTCGTAATCCATTTTTTAACGTTAAGTATTGCATGAAATTGTTCTTTAAATTAAAAATACAAGTATGTGAATTAAATATTTTTTATAATTTATTTTTTTGTATTAGTTTGGTAATGCCGCACACAGATACATTTCATGATCTTTAACTCCTACCCTTTTAAATATAATATAATATCCTAAATTACAAAAAATAATATAAAAAACAGATAAAATGTAAAACAATAATATGTTTTCAGGCATATTTTGTTGAGCATGGAATCGAATAAGAGTTTCTTTTTTTGAGCAATCATGAAGAGCTGTTCCTCGCGACCATGATGGCATAACTGCATTTATATTTTAATTGAATAAATGCATTCTTATCATCATTATATTATTGCGATTAATTACAATATCATTATATACTATGGCCCATATCTCCAATAAATTATAATTTTGCTCTAAACGATGTGAGGAGGCTTTAGCTAATTTAAAAAAGGAGCTGTTTAGTGAAACAAAATTAAAAGAGTTATTTAGTTCTATGAGGATGGTAATGACAATAGTAAAAATAACACAGTTACAATTGTAATACAGGTTTGAATAATTATGATAGCAATAGCTAAATTGCAACAGCAATATTTTTTGTAAAGTTTTCATTCTGCATTCTTTATCAAAACGTTAATAATAGGACTACTAAGCATATTTTCATCAGTTTTTAATATTCCTTTACTTTCTCCTTTTTTGATAGTGCTATTTTTGTGGTTATTTTTATATTCCAATAATACATGTCTATATATTTTGGCATAATCCACACAAAATTACAAAAAATTTTATCAAACATGAACTTTTTGGGGAGCAAAAACTAAGCGATTTTTGGACAATTTGATCACTTAAATATTCCACTCTAACAGTCCACTCTTTTTTTTTTTAACAATAATTTCTTGACAAAAAGTTCCAGGGAAATTGTACATTCAGGTAATATGAAATAAGTCTATTCATTTTAAGTCATAGAAATATTTTACTATAAAGAGTAAGGAGTTTTCAGGTTATGTGAATGAGGGTTAGGTTTCAAAGTCTGCATATAATGTATATAAAGTCAGCTAATGTGTATAATGTGACTACAAAGTATTGTGTTTAGTTAAAAAGAGATTAAATTTAATAAAATATGTTCATGTTTATCAAATAAGATGGACTTAAGTCCAAGGTTTTTTTTGTTTCAAAATCTTCCAAGATTTGTATTTTATTTTATTGAAATACCATAATAATATCTGGATAAGACTTTGCCTCCTAAGACATGGCGCAGGTGGAGTTTTACCAGGCAGCGAGTTAAAGGAGCTCTACATGCCCTCTGAGTGGTGCAAGGGGAAAAGCAGTCCTTACCTGCAGCCTCTTAGCTGCCTCGCACACCTCCAGGGCATTACTCAGCTAATCGCTGGAAGCCAGACCTTGTTTTCACTGCTTCTCAGATCCGGGCTTCAGGTAGAGCTGCTGTGTTTACACTCAGAGCCATCCACTCACTGAAGGTGTCCAATAACCCAGAGAACCACTGTTTAGACAAGAGAAATGCTGCCGTGGGGACAGGATCAGCTCTCCAGGAGGGTGTCGGGGCTAATGTGTCCAGAGGTTTTAAGTCTGCTACTTCCTGAACATCCAAGCTCTCGAATCTGTCATGCGGGACAGGGTAAACAGGATCCCAGGCAGCCCTGCAGGGGTACAGCCTTTGAGTTATGGGTAGAATTCACACTCAGTGATGGTGCAGCTTGGGCATCGAGATCTGTCTGAGATCAGTTTGCAAAAGAAATCTGTGAGCTTACAGACACAATAAATCACTATCCAGAGACGGGCATTCCAACGATGAAATAAATGAATGTAGCAAAATCAAATAATCAGAATCAGAATCAGCTTTATTGCCATGTGTGTGTACACACAAGGAAATAAGTAATCCAACTATTTAGTCATTCTAAGTTGTAGGAGAGAGATGTATATATATTACAATGTATTACATCTTTTGGAAACAGACATTTAAACAAAAAATCACCATGAAAAACAGATGATTGTCATTTTTTTAACTGTAAAACATGTACCTGTAAAATATAGTAAGTTTAGATTTTAAGATGGTTAGTAATCACATTCTTAAATTACTTTTATTATTTATTATTTCACTTTTTTTATTATTATTAAAATAAATCTTTACCACCATTTTTCTATAACAAGCATATATATATATATATATATATATATATATATATATATATATATATATATATATATCTATTATATATATATCTCTCTATCTATCTATATATCTCCATACATATATCTCTCTCTCCTCTACTGTCTCCTCTATCTCTCCTCTCCTATCTCTCTCTCTCCCTCCCTCCCCCTACCCCCTCCGCCCCCCCCTCCACCCCTTCCGCCCGCGCACCCCACACGCACATATATGTCTTCTTTTGCCTGTAGGACTGAGTGAAATTAGCTGAGAAATAACATTTTGCTCCTACAAACGGTATTTTGCACCATCCCTTGTGTCAAGATGTTAGATTGTGGGTTTTGAGTGTGAAATGCTTTCTCTTTTAATGTCGGTCTTTTTAATCTTGATCTGTTATTGCTTTTTTTTTGTGGAGCTCTCTAAATAACCATTTTATTATTACACTTTTTTATGTGTCACTCTTTGGGAAGTTTGTCAATGCTTTACTGGTCTCTGTAAAAAATATAAATATATTTTCCAGTTAGGATGAGACTTTAACCTTTTTTTCCAAAAGATTTGGAAAGTTAATTTGGATAATCTAATCTGTTATGACTTATTTTAATAAAACTGAAAAAAAATAAGTTTTCTAAGATTTCTAATTTTTTTGCAAATAAACCATAATTATTTTCATTTTTATAGTATAGTATGAATAACAGTGTAAACTGAAATGAAACAGTAATATTTTAAGGAATAAACAAAACAATCTGATAGACAATATCAATAAACTATATTAGCTTGGTACAATCAAGATATTATTAATAATAAAATGACTTATTTAGCTTTAACTTGTCACTGTTAAGTATTTGATTTAAATGTATAGTAAATAAATAACAACTGCAAGTTCCAGTGATTTCCTGTATATTTAAAGGATAAACATGAAAACAAAAATGGAAGATTCATAAAGATTCAAAAGTGTCATGTGAGATTTTATTCTAAAATAAGCACTTATCATTTTAGAGGCAGTTAATATAGTCCACTAATCGCCAAAAAATAATGAACCTACACATGGTAGCTTGAGATAATTTCTCCTTTTAGAAGAACATTTGCATGAAAATTTTCATTGAAAAAAGAAAACAATAAAAATAATATATATAATGCTCTTTACATGATTATGTGAGTTAACTTCATGAACTCTGATGAATATAGATATTGAAAATGCTGTTTGCTTGTGGGGTTATAGATTTTAAACAAGAACAGAGTGCATGAAGGTAACACACATAATCATGTAACGATCTTACAGTAATAATGAGGTTAATTATTAAGTAAACATAAGTTCGCTTGAGGCTTATCTTATAATTAGCTGATAATTAACAGCGGATCCTTTTTAGTTCATCACTATTCAGAATATAAGCACAAATTAAACAGGCTACCTCAGCGTTCAGGAAAGCAATCCCTGCGTCAGCACACTCCAGGGGAGATGTCCCAAACCCTGCTCGCTCCCTGGCCCGGACTCCTCACTCAGATAGCTCGCCTAGAACGCTTCTTTTTCTTGACGTTCTTGCTTGCATACTAATTCTAAGTGCGATCTAGTGAATAACAAAAATGGCTGGCTGCAAAGTTGTTGTAAGTTAGTTATTCTACAATACAGTATTTTTGTGTACAATTTTGTGTGCCTATGCAGTTTTAAAACGCAGTTACAAAGTGTTATTTTTAAGTTTTTCAGAGAGTAAAATTCTTAAAAACTAGATTTATTGTGTTTTTCAGGGATATGTTAATCAAATGAAAACAAGAGATACATCTGCATTTTTATGAAAGATTCTGTAAAAAGAAAAAAAGAGACTATTGAGTGTGAACAGGGAGAACTCCCACTTCACCAAACTGTTATTAAAAACTGTTTTTAAAAAACAAAACGGAAAACATCAATAACAAAAATATTGTAAACTTGTTGCCTAAAACATCCTCTGAAAATACTTATACAGCTAAATTACACACACACAAAATCAGTTCCACAATACAGAACCATACTGTAAAACAGATTCACGAAAAATGTAAACAAAACAAGGCTACTAATACCGTTATAGACATACCGTTTAAGACATTTAAACCAAATCTTAAAAAGAATGATGCACCACCAAACTTGAAAAGAGCCAATGCATCAGACATCCGACGAGAGCAAAGTGTACAAGATTGTCACTCAGTGTCGGCCGGCCTTCTAATGAGAACAGCACAGACAAGACCAAGCTTGTTTGTGCCAAGGGAACGCTAGTAAAGCTGATCTGGGTGCCATCTGCTTCCCTTCTCCTCCTGTTGGGGGCTTTCTAACTGTAGAGTGGCCAGTGTGCATGTGTATATGTGTCCAAACCCCCGGAGGGTATCGGAGCTGGAGTCTGGCCTGGGATAGAGAGAGAGAGAGAGAGAGAGAGAGAGAGAGAGAGAGAGAGAGAGAGAACACTCATACACCAGTAGAGGAAAGTTTGCAGAAGTTACCTCTGAGGACAGTTACGCTTGGTTGGCGTTCACTGCTCCTTGAGGAAGTTTTAAGGAGCACTTTTCAACACCTCCAAACCGTGTCAAACTCATTATTTACATTCTTCCTCTCCCTTTTTGAACACGTAGATGTCTCCATTGTTTTTGCCTGTGCCGTTCAAAGACTTTTCAGCAGGCCAGCTGAAAGCAGTCGTCAATGATAGTGCTGTGACAGAAAATATGCACCATTTAGAGAAGTAGAGTGCATTTATTATCAGAAGCTTTCTGTTAATGAAGGCTTATGAGAGCTACAAGCTAGTCATTCTGTGTGAGGAAACAAACAACCTGGTGTTGCAATGTCGGGATGTTAGAAATGTGTAGAGGAGGTGTTCTTAAACAGAGAGTTTGAGGCCGAGAGCTGCTTCTGTGCGCTGGCTTAATGCTGCTGTGAAAGGAGTCAGTTCAAAGCTATTGTCTGCGGATGAAAGCTTGGTTTCAAGTTTTTAAAGAGACTTAAAATCTGGGAAGCCTCATACTAATCCTCTTTTCATCTTCTGGTGATGCTATTAGTTAGCTTTTGTGTAGTGAATTGGTACTTCGTTGTGGTTTGGGTGCTGAAAGGGTTCTGTGTAAACTAACTCTTATGGCTGGAGATTCAATTTCAGATTTAGATTCAATTAGCCTATCTAAATTTGTGGTTAGAAGGTTTAGTCACTTTTTGGAGTTGTTGGGGGCTTCTGTTTGATATTTTAATATGGTTTTAGCAACTGAGAGTCTTGACGGCCTACGTGTGGGTTCGGACCAACCGCATTCACAACTTTCTGAAGGGGAGATGTCATTGTTGAAGCAAATATCGACTGTTTTAGAGGCGTTTGCATGTTACCGAAGCACATTTGCGGTTGCACACCTGATGCGAACGTTGAAACATTTTGGTTATTTTTTCATTGACAAAAGATCTTGGTCTGTCGCTTCACAATCCCTCCAGTAACCGCTCGGGGAGGTTATTTTGTTTATCCGTGATTGCGGTCAACATCTTTCTGAAGATTCTGTCAGGCGTAGCTCTTCAAACACAAGGGTGGTCAGATAAATTACACCTGCATTTGTTTATGAAAAATTTTCACTCTTTGTGTGTTTGCTAGAAACAGGCACCTCGCTCTGCAGATGTTGTCTGGGGTCGCACATAGATCATCTTTTCCCTGAAACTGATGGGGACAAAATTTTACTATAGCCTCATGCTGAATCTCATCAGAGCAAATGTCAGGGATTTAGATTTGTTTAACTGACAATTAACATATTTGTCACAAGAGCTTTTGCATCTTTTTAACTATGGTTGGCTGTTGATATTTTAGCAGCATTATTTCAAAAGCCAGCACTTGTATGAAAATTAGGCTAATGCTGCTCGATGTGGGTCGAAGACTTTGCGGAGACGTTGGGCTGCTCTGAATAATGCAGTATGAACACACGTCCCATCAGCCGTGTCTGGAACCGAGCTGGAATTATTTAAATCAACTCATGCGGCTCAATTAAAACATGCAATCCTGAGCATAATATCTGCTCATAGAAGAGAGCTGTGTTTTGTAAAAGCATGGGGAGCATTTGTATAATACGGATGCTGCTGATACATTCTACATTCTAGTGTGGTGTTTACATACGGGAGACATTTATAAGAACATTTTAAAAAGAGATGCTGAGATTCAGATGAAAATTGTGTCAATAGTTAAAACATACCGGATTTTGGTAACAAAATTACAGTTAAGAAATTTTTTTTTCTATCACAAGATGATAAATGCTCATTGGCCACTTTATTAGGTACACTTGTTCAATGCACAAGCTGTTGACAAAAATTACAAGCTAGTATAACTTGTAGCAGGACTTCAACATATATTTAAATCCAGATGTGTTAAAGTCAGAAAAGCAGCAACACTAACATATTTCTAAAAGCAACTAAATATTCTACTCTTCTGTGAGCACTTAAAAAAAAACTAAATTCTTCATTGTTCGGTTAATCAAATCAGACAACCTCTATGTGAACTACTCGAGTAAGTCTTTGCCTTCGTAACAAATTGTTTATTGGCTCTCCTCCTTATAAGTTGCTTTGGATAAAAATGTCTGCTAAAAGCTGAAAAAAAAAAAGCTTCAAACTTGAAATGGTTGTTGGTGGTTATAGGTGCAAGATGGACTACTCATATACTACTATCTCCAGACTTTACAGAGAACTGTGCCAAAAAAGCAACAAACTATCTGCGCTGCGTGGACAAAATTTGTTGATGTCAGAATGAATAGTCTTTCCTTAATACAAAGTGACCACTTTATCAGCAGATTTCTCAACACACAACAGGTTCAGGTTTGAGGGACATTTTTGAAATGGGGACTACCCTGCTGTGATGAGATCTAAGATCTGATCTCTAGAAAACATGCTTTGAAGTTAATTTTAGAAATTTTTAGCAGTTAAAATATAACCAGTAAAAATCTAATTTAAATAATGACCACAAAACAACTACAAAAACTTTATGTGATTTATCAATATACATTCTGGTTTTTGTTTGTTTTTGTATCTTATTTTAAATAGCACATTAGTCAAAAGAGATTATTCAAACCATTTTAATATAACAATACAACAAGCTAAACTTTTCCTACAAGAAATGCCACAAATTCTCACTTGGAATGGAAAATGTAGAATTGAATAATTAACCATAGCCTTAATTAATAATAAACCCCCCCAGCTAAAATGCTGCTAGCATTGACTGAACATTGACATTGACTGGGAAGAGGAGATCATCGGGGAACAGACTTTGACACAAAAACTATCTATTTGTACCTAATAAAGTGGCCATTGGTTTTGTTTGACATGTCATGTTAACACAAACTAATTTTATATCCTTTTTATGACACTTGACATATACTTGTTGCTATCAAATAAATGTAAAAGGGGAGATGATGGATATAATGTTTTTAACTGACATCTCTTTAAACTTTCCATGGATAAAAGGTCAGACTTGGTTGCTAAAACCTGTTAGGACTTAAAACTTTGACTATTCACAAAAAATGACAATAGTTTCAAAAGTTGGTAGTCCTCAAATACTTAAAAATCTTTATAAAATGCTTTCTGTCTGTCAATTGATTAAAACTGTCTGTTAATTTTATAAAGACTTTAATCAAATGTAGTTGAAACAGAAATCATACATGTAAAGAGTAATGCAGAAAAGAAAATGAAATACTTGTATTATTTTATTGAACAGGTTTCACATCTTAAATTTTACATGACAAATACAGAGAAAGAAAAGCATAGCAAATGTGGTTGGCTAATAGTCAAATCATTTATGATAAAACCACAATTGTCAATTTCACCAGAATGCAATGTTTTAAAAAATACATATACCCTTTTTTTCATTTCATCATCAGTAATGATCTCCCTCTCCCTTTCTCTGTGCAGGTGAGGAAACCAGCCCAGAGAGTCTACTCCTGCACGGGCCATTCTCCCGCAAGCCCAAGCGGATACGCACAGCTTTCTCCCCGTCCCAGCTTCTGCGACTCGAGCGTGCCTTTGACAAGAACCATTATGTAGTGGGAGCTGAGCGCAAGCAGTTAGCCAATGGCCTCTGCCTCACAGAGACGCAGGTAACACCCAGTGTCACAAATGACACACTAACCAGCATGGGATGTGAGCGCTTGTTTGCTCATCCAGTTTACTCAACTAGTTTCCTCCCAAGACGGAAGCCATCCATCATGCATTGCCTCGGGTCAGCCTGTAGACATTCCAAAGCAACGAATACAACACACGTTTATTGCTATTTTCACAATCTGCTCTACAAACGTTCACTTCATAGTTGTGCAGGGATTGGCAAGCTTGAGCAACAGATTTTATTACTTACAGAAAGAGCAAAATCTTTTAGAAATGTTTAGGAAAAGCCTACAATGGCACTGCTATAACAGTTTGTTAATGTCAGTTAACATGATAAATACAAAGAAATGTGTCAGAGAGCTCAAATTCCAAATGACAGTGTAATCTAAAATGTACAATCAATAAATGCAAATAGGAAACATGTTTGGGCATGAGTTTTAAAATAAACGTATATATTTCTGACTCAGATTTCAGAATTTGATCAATCAAGCATTTTTTTGCAGTTAGTGCAAAGCAGCTTTGCAAACAAGAAACTTAATTTGGATTAACTTCATCAAAATTAAATTTTGTATTGGCTGAAATCAGAAATTATTGTTTAATATGCTGGGGTATGAATAAAATTAAGAAGAAAGCATATAAGATCCTAAATGATTACCTAAATAATTACCTAATTAACATAGAAAGTGTACATATTTTTATGTTGTGGGATTATATTTTACTAATCGAATTCTGCTAGTGAGCAATTTGGCACCTACACTGAGCACCATGTAATAGTATATCAAACATTGAAAATGAGATAAAATGAAGAAAATAAGCATTTGAGTGGAGATGATTTTTAATAACCCCTAAACTGAACCCACTTACTTTATTTCGTTCAAAGATTGGACTCTAAAAAAAGAAAGAAAAAGGTTTTACATCAAGAATTATAGTGAACATCAAACATTTAAAGGAATGTTATTGCAAGATAAAAACATTTTTCTGTAGTCAGGACCTTTAAATTGACCTTTTAATCAAGTACTGATGCCGTGTACGAGAAAATGTAATTTACTTGATAACTTGAATAAGAATAAGGCATTAAATTCATTAGAAACCATATGAATCAAGCCTACATATGAATAAAGTTTACACTGGAGTAGTAAAGTAGTAGTAAAGAAGAGAGTATGTGCACACAATTCTTATTCAAAACAACTCTTTTAAACAATATTTTGTCTGTACACTGTAAAAAGTTTTGGTAGAAATACAGGCCAAAGACTTGTACATTTTATGGAATAGTCTGTTTTAATGATTTATAGGGGTTTATCCATATTTGGAAACTTATGGGATGGTCTGCTAATTAATGAGGTGCTATTAGAAAATCTCTGTTGAGTTAATAAACTTCCTAATTTTATGCAAATCTTGTTATATTCATTCATATATTCATTTGTATTAATAGGCAGTTACAACTAATGCAAAGTAATGCAGGTGCTTTCCGCTGAGAGTTTGACAATTGAATGGTCCAAAAAACACTATGATTTAATAAATTAATAAATGTTCTGCAAAATTATATGTATATATAAGTAAAAGAATAATGCTTTGGTTAGAAATGCTGCTTTACTAATGATGGTTTTTTTTATGGTTTTCAGGTTAAGGTGTGGTTCCAGAACAGAAGAACCAAACACAAGCGCCAGAAATTGGAGGAAGAGTGTCCTGAACCCCAGCAGAAGAGGAAAGGTAGCCAGCATGTAAGCCGTTGGAGGGTGGCAACACAGCAGGGTAGCCCCGAGCACATCGACGTGACCTCTGATGACTGACTTGCAAGAAACAGTCTTCACACACTGCCAGGAACTGAACTTGCGTAATAAACTGAGAAAACGAGGCACAGTCGTGTCTGATCAGGCACAAATCAGCGCTGGACGTCCAGCAGTCGAAATAAACTAAAACGAATTGCTCAGAAAGACTCGACCCTTTGAGTCTCCTGTATGCAATACACTTGAAACTGTTCGTTTTGGATCAAATTTCATACACTGCAAAAACTTTTCTTATCAGTCAGAACATTTCCCTCACAAATTAGCTTCAAGAATGTAATTACAACATACAGGATTAGATTTGAAATGATTTAGAGTTTAAATGGAAGAAAAAAACAAGAGTTAAATATTTAAGAGTTTGTTTAGCAGCATCTATATACATGGTTCTACAAACATCCACTCCTAATCATTCGCTTATTCAGGAATGATTCGCAGGGGCAGCAGTCTGGGCAAGAAAGGCCAAAATTCACTCTGAGGACACTTCCTCACTGCCGTTCCCAGACCAGTATCGAGCCATAATCTTTCCAGCATGTCCTGGGTTTACCCTGAGGCCTCTTCCAGACTGGACAACCCTGGAAAACCTCCCTAAGGAAGCGTCCTAAAGGCATCTGAAACCATTTAGAGGTCCTCCCAAGTAAGATATTATCCAAGTGTTGTTCTTGCGGTCATGACCCAGAGGTAAGAGTAGAAACGTTGACTGACTGGTAGATTGGGAGCTATTTCCTTTCGATTTGGTTCAATAGATTTGTAGATTGACTACATTACTGCCTCAATCCGTCTGTCAATCTCACATTCCATCCTTCCGTCACCGGTTAATACAACCTCAAGATTCAACCTGAACTGAGAAAGCTACTCTTTTCTGGTTGGCAACTATTGGGTCCAGTACCTGCTGTAAGTCCTGTCTCAATGGAGCCAACAGGAAAACATCGCCCACAAAAAACATAGATAAAAAGCTGCTGCCTTGAAGTTCAATTCTTAAAACAAGGAACAGACTTCAGTAACAGAGGACAGACTTGATGGACACCCACATGCACTGGAGTCTGGTCTGAGGTTGAGGCTTGCAGGTTAGCAGCTGGTGTCTGGGTTTTTCCCAACAAAACCCAGCCCTACTTCAGACATAGGCATCTTGTTTATGGGAGCAAAAAGATTTGATTAATCTCTTAGTATCTGAAAGAACTTTTGAAACATGTTGCGACTGTAGACAAAATGCTAGTTATTAAACTCACTATTTTAATGAAAAAGCTGTTCAGACCTTGTGGACTGATAAAAATTCACATTCAAATCAATTTGACTGTGATTATCAATAATCAGCACGGTTTCAAATTCATCAGGGTTCTATTTATTATTCTGAACGAGTGAACTTTTCTATGCATTTGAGCTCTGAACCCAAAACTACGATTTTTGTGTTTTCCGTTTGGGTGAAAGCTTCTTGGATGATTGACATGTGAGGTGTGATGTATTTTTATGCTTAAAGGATCTTGAACCGATGTTAAAAATTTGTAAACTAGAGAAAATAGGATAAGTAAAAAAGAAACAGCTTAACCTCCAAGACCCAGAATGGTTTGTAGCACTTGTTAGCTGATAGTTTCTTTTCTTGGTCTTTCTTTTAGCTGATGAACACTGGAATGTCATCCGTGTGTCTTCATACTTTTGTTATATGTTTGTTTGACTACTTTTATGACAATAAAATTGTAACTTAATTACTCTTTGGAGGGAATGTTGTTACTATATTAACTGTATTTTTAGTTGATAAAATGGTTTATATTTTTTATGGACCTCTGCTTAATGTGTTCTTTTCCAGTAATGAGAAAAGCATTATTAGTCTGGTATTAAAAAGGAAATACCAATTATAAATCTCAGAACAATTATACATTTGTCACCAATATAAAATAATCAATCAATCAGATACCAACAAGAAAGCACCTCACCTAGAGCTCCATGCTACATTGGAGACACTTTGAAATTCGAAAGCCTCTCTCAATGCTGAGGCCCTTCCTTTCATAGACTGGAAAATACAGCTCACACAAACATAATAATCTGTTATAAATGGAAATTATCTCGCCAGTCTTTACCAACAACTGTTTCACTCTCAAAACTACCCCATTTATCTGAGGCCGAATCGGTTCATATCGAAAACTGCCACTTTTTGCATTTTTGCCAAATGACAAAACATAAATATTATTGCATAATGTTGCAGATTAGTTTATCTGTTCTGTGATTAAATATGATATTAGAAATGTTTTGTGCTAGTTTATTTCTGAACTTTTCAGAAGATATGATTTAGCACAAAAAACCTTCTCTCTGTCCTCATTTGCCATGGAGCTCTGTATGCAAAAGCTGCTGCATCAATAGCAAGCTCCAAAACTCCTCCAAAACTCCCCCTGTAACCAGAATAAACACAGTTACAGCATCTACATGACAACAAATCTGTAGCATTTTACCATGAACAGAGATTTCAAAATCATTAATTACAATGAAACTCTGTCATCTGATCCCCATCAGTTAATGACATCAGACACCAGATTTATTGACTTGGATGTCATGGGATGGAAGGATCTTAGGGTTTAAGTTTAGGGAGAGTTGTTGGTTGGAAAAATAATAACGACACTGACAGCTATCCAACGCAGGTCACAGTGAAATCCCTCTCACCAAAAAATAGACCTATTGGCTATGTACAAAGCAGATACAGCTTTTGGAAGATGCTCAGGAACAGAATGATATATTCAGATTATGTTGAGAAATAGACTCATAGAACGCCTAAATTCTATTTTTACAAATATATATTTTGATGTATATCATATGTTCTCATTTTGAAATTCACATCCTGCTGGATTGGTGCGACTCAATTCACCTTTGTTCTGCTCTGACTTCCAGAATCAGTTCTAGAGTGTTGTTTTGGTAGATTTGAATGTGAATACCGGCTCTAAGAAATTGCATAATTAACATTTGTAGCACTATTTAAAAAACTTCATCGTGCAAATAAACCAACCCATAAGTCAAGACATTAGTAACAAGAGAATTAATTAATATTTTAACTAACAAAATCCAATAGGATATGCGTGAAAAAATCAAGAATTTATACAGTCTCATTTTAAACTAGCAACGGTTGTTCCCTGAATCATGCCACGAACACTACAAAAACAGTGCAACAACAGAAAAATTTACCACCCATTGTTTGTTGATCGTGATATTGTGTGTATTATCAAAAAGCTGTGATTTTAGGAGCACAGAGACAGTGAAGGGCAGTCGTGGGTGGGACTCTCGCTCAGATGGAACAAGAATGTGTGAGCACACATATCTTACATGCAAGTGATTCAAAATGAAGGCAAACATCTCTGTGTAAGGATTTACATGAGCAAACATTGTCTCTGTGAACCGCTGTGTAAATCAAATACAAGCAGTGCTCGCTTAGCTGTCTAAAGAACAAATTTGTAATTATGGTTCTAGGTTTCATAATTTTCACAAAACTGTTCACTTTTGCACTCATTTCTTCGGGTTAATTTTCTTAAATCATGGTTCTTCTTTGCAAAAGAAACAAGTAAATGCTCTTCCACAAGTTGATAAGTGATGAACATATATATATGAGCATGCCAGTCTGTAGCAACACATTTCACAATTCCATCATTTTCAGTTTACACCTATATACCTACTTATAATTTACACCTGTTCATCCTCATCTCCCAGAGAGATGAGAAAGCATTAAATTAGTATCTGTGCATCACCTTACTGCACACAGATGTTAATAGATAACCTCATTATTAGCTGCAATGCTTACAAACTGTGAAAGATGATAGAAGAACAATCTATTGATATTCAGATGATGGCATCCCCAGGACACATCTCTCCAGAAAAAGCCAAGAAAACGGCATCGTTTTCAAATCAGTCTCTAAAATATAATAACAATGAATTACACCAGAAAGAAATTTGACAAAAACTGTAAGAAAAGCCTTTATTTATTGATAAGTTTGTTTAATTTTTTGTTGTTGTTTCTAACAGTGTTTTTTCTTTTACAAACCTTGAAAATATAGTATGGATTTTTAAAATAACTTCCAGTAAAATTACTGCAAAAAAACATTTATTTGACATTTTTTTACAGGGACTTGCTTTGTTTAAATTGCATGCAAAACTATAAACTAATTCAAAGTAAAATGAAAACTATGATATGTTAACATTACATATGTCTAAATTTACCTATCCAAGTTTTATCTAGACTGTGACAAAAAAGCATAAAGGAGAAATTCCCTGTTAATTTTATTGTTTTGACCCAGGCTTTTATCTGTATTTTGAGACTCTGGGGTGGAACACATTTATCAGTATATCCGGAACACCCGAAAAAAAATTTTTTTTAATTAAAGCTTTAATGTAATAAAGCATTAGCACAAGTGAGATTGGTTTCAGAGTTTGAATCCTGACTTGCACTCATTAGTTCCGGTTTTTACTGTAACATAATACAGTACAGAAATATCTGTTTTAAATTAATGTAAATAAAATAAATTCTCTAAAATACTGGAAATTTATGTTTCTTTAAGTAGTCCTAAAGAAAGTTTCTTGCTGTAATCTCCTTTTTAAAAATAGGAAAAAAGAAACATTTTCTGTCAGTAGTTTTTTACTGATCTATTTGTACAGTTAATGTCTGGCAACTTTGCTTACAAACATTTTTTTTCATACGTTTTCTAACGTAAAATTGCCCAAAATTGTGGTAGGAGAGCTGTCCTCACCACACAGAGGTGGGCTTTTGCTGTAACCATCAGATGGGAAATGCAATATAGGTCATTTATATATTGTAATTTAATGATATATTTTACACTGTATATTGAAATTTTAAAAACTGCTTGAATCATTTGTTATGAATAAGCTACATCAAGGTTGGCATCTGGATCACATAATTAACAAAGGTAATGATGATACAAAGCTTTTGATTACAGGCAGTTTTCTGCACTTAAAATATAATGAATTAAAACATCCCTAGGTTTAGTCAGTACAAGGAATATTAATAAAAACAAATCCAAATTTGATTTAGGATTGTTTGTCTGAATATCATTATGAGTATAACTACTTCTTGAACCAAATACTCATTAATCTTAAGAGGATTTCTTACCTGCCCTCATGTTGTTGCCATGGATATGAAGAGGTGTAAACAAAAGAACAGATGGCTGAAAGCATGTAGGTGTGGGGAGCAGTCTGTGATGTTTCCCAACTATTTTAAGTGAAATAACTCATCTTAGTTGCAGTAATTTGATCTGAGCTATTGCCAAGTGTCTACTGGGCAACTGATTTGCCTTCATCACCCTAATCAAAACTAGAAGCTCTCGCTGTTTATCCTACAAACCAGCTTTGATGAATTCTGCAAAGTAATCACTTTTTGTGATTAGTGAAACGTCATTGGAAGGGCAATGTTTAATACACCAACAGCTAAAACACAGGATGTCTATAACCGAAAGACCCCTTCCCCCCCCAAAAAAACCCCCCAAATAAATACAGCATTAATCTATGTTTAAAACAGGTTTTGTAATTTAATATAGTAAATCAATCTTGTCACTTTTAAGCTTAATTTTTTTGAGTTTGCATAAGGATAGAAGAGGCCTTTGAAGGAATGTACAGATTAATGTAAGCTGTATCCCAAAAAATTAAATGCCATATTTCCTACAAATATTTTCTAGGGGAGTCAAGGAAAAAATGGGACCCATCATAAAGCCCTGGGGAACACCAGACTTAACCGTACAGCTAAAATCCCAATTTGTACTGACTGTCTCCAATCTTAACGGTACGATTGGAACCAGGCTAAAGCTACTGTACCTGTAACCCCCATTGAGTTTATAATCTCTTTAAGAACATGAGAGAAGGAATAAAAACAAATCTTGTTTAATCAAGCAGCAACCATAGAGATACCTGACCCTAATCAACAGTATCTATCACATCTTAAACAGTGGCATATCCATACTAAAGAGAGATCTGAAGCCAAACTCTAACTTTTCAAATAATACATTGAATGTAAGAAAGCCATTCAACAGGCTAGCTACAACTCCTTCCATTATTCAACCCATGATTTAATTCAAAGCAACTTACATTATATATGAATGAACACTTTTAGGATGTTCTTGAGAATATTATGTTATTGGGATTTAACATTTTGCAGAATTTCTGAAGATTAAAATGAATAACTTATATTCACCTTTAAAATGTTTTGTTTGTGAATATTTGAATTAGACTTCCCTCAAACTGTTTTGTCATTATTTTCGTGTTGGTTAAATGATTATTTGGAATGTTAGTAGAGCAGCTGTCTCAAGTCATTTCAACAAGGTCCTATTTTTTTTCCAATCCCTTATATGAATAAGACTCTCACTGGTAGTTTCAAGCCAAGAAGAGCTTAATTAGTGGAATCAGGTGTGTTGCTTAAAAGTTGAAGTAAAACTGTGCTGGGCTACAGAGATCCCTTTCCCTGAGATCCCATTCTCTAGAGGGTGAATGGTGAGTGAATGTGATCCAGTCAATAGAATCTTGTAACCCTAACAATGACTACGTGTGAACATTACAGATTTGCAGGTTCTAAAAAAAAAGAATAACACAGGAACATTAAAAAAGTTGGTATTCATTTGTTTGCTGAAATGTATGCACAACTTTGTAGTTAAAATACCCCTCGTATATTTCAGTGACATTGCCTAATTTGCGGTTTGATCTAATAGAGCTGAGCAATTACCAGGTATTTAGAAGCTGAGAACATCTAGGAGCTCAAACAGGTTGCAAACAGTAATGTGATGTTAAATGTAAGTCTTTTAGAAATTAAGAAATTAAGGAAGTCACCAGTGAAGACAAACATTGCTGAAAAAAATGCTAACATTGCTTTAAAGCTGAATGATCTAGTTCACAAAAAGTAACCTTACATTACATTTTAAAGTATAACTATTTCTGTTGTGAACTGCATAAAATCAACACGTAGCATTAAGTTTTTGGACCGCATCACATGGAGTTATGTTTGAATTTATTTAAACTGCCTCAACTGTTTCAAAATCAATCATTTTTCCGTCAAATGGTTTGGTCTGAAGAGGTGGGGGTGCTTCATGAAATTACTTCATCTGATGATACCATGACAAGAAGCAGCATGATTTACAACCCAAATGATATGATAATTGCAGGCTGGCAACTTTCAGAAGCTAGTTAGCCAGTTTTATGGACTGGAAGAGCTTGTTTCCTCTGCCGCCACCTGTTTGCTCTGCACCCATTGGCTGCAGGGCACTTGAGAAAAGGAAAGCAGCCACCCAATTACAGGCTTCTGCCAGTCAAGTCTAGAAGAGTAATTGATTGTTTTTGTGAATCATTGTAAAGAGCTCTAATTAATGCACAGTGAACGTTGCAGATCCAAGCTATCACAAACACTCTCTGGTTCAGCAGTTGAAATGTTCCTTCTAGTGTGAATTATTTCAGAATTTTGCATTTCCAACAATTTATTGATTGACAAGGATTAATGTGTACCCAAAACAGCCAGTGAGAGTTTTTTGTTATGGTGACAAATACTAAAAGGATTGCAGACATGCAGATCTGATTCTTTGAACACACACCAGCTTTTTTTGTTGAGGTTCTGTATGTTTGTAAAACAAAGAGTAATTACACAGAAACATCAGTTAATGGTTTATTCAATTGAATTGAAAGGTCATTGAGGAAATTAAAAAAGTGTGACAATCATGTGAGTGATTTTGTTAAATAAAACAAAAAAAATTGATCTTTTAAACTTTTAAAGCAATTTACAGAAATGTTGAGTTTTCATTCTTAACTCTGGATTTCATCTTTGACTCAGAGTTCTCATTGTCAGCAAAGGACTTTGTCTTTGTCTCAGCATTCTCAATCTTAGCTCTGGACCTTTTCTTTGCCTTAGCGTTATCATTGTCAGTTCTGAATCTCATTTTTGTCTCAATGTTCTCATTCCTAGCTCTGGACCCCATCTTCGTCTCAGTGTTCTCATTCCCAGCTCTGCATGGACCTCATCTTTGTTCAGCATTCTCAATCTTAGCTCTGGACCTCTTCTTTGTCTTAGCGTTCTTATTGTCATTGTTCTGGACCTCATTTTTGTCTCAATGTTCTCATTCCTAGCTCTGGACCTAATCTTCGTCTCAGTGTTCTCATTCTCAGCTCGGCATGGACCTCATCTTTGTTCAGCATTCTCTTTCTCAGCTCTGGACCCAATTTTTGTCTCAGTGTTCTCAGTCTCAGCTCTGGACTTCATCTTTGTCTCAGCGTTCTCATTCACTCTTGAGATCTGGGCATCCATTTGCATTGCCACACTATTTAATTGTGTTTTAATGTACTTTAAGCAAAAGAAATTAATAGATTGACATGGTATGTGAATTATCAAAGGTTTTTTCTAGAACCATGTATCCTGTTACTAATAGGTTATTTTAATGGTTCATCCATGAAGACTAAAAGCTTTCATAACACCTTCCATTTTTGTCATTTTTACGGTTTCTCAGTGGGTTTTCGTATGTGTGAGCAGTTGCTCCTTTGTTTCATGCAGTTCATGTAGAAAATCTGAGGCTTGAATTCTTGCAAACAGCTTGAGACTTTCATGAGCGTGCTAGAAACAGAAAAAGCAGACCCAGCAGATGATTTTGACTGACAGCTGATAGAATGACACTCACAGCTTTTTGCTTAGACCAGAAACAGTTTTGTATGCCTCTCAAACAGACTTGTGAATAATTAAGTTAACTGACATTTACCCAAAGATGATTCTGCAGGCTCAACGTGTAAAATTACCACACTTTTTCTGTAGCATATCACACCGGTGATTAATAAACATTGATGAGTGGATTTCTTTCGCTGCCAACGCCTCTCCTCCCGGCTCAGCTATAATACTGACGTGTGTCCCGATTGGCACTCATTGTCGGCCTCACTCACTCACTCACTCACTCACTCACTCACTCACTCACTCACTCACTCAGCAAACAGACAGTGTGAATCAACACTCAACAGCAGGCTTTCTGTAATGCCATCATGTACCCCCTCCCTTCTCATTTGTGTACCAGCACAGACCTATTTAAGCGCCCAGTCTGCTGCTTGGTGAACAACTATGATGAAGACCAACGCATCAGCATTCTGCCTTATTATGAACGGTATTGCTAAGATTAACTGACAGTCTTGTGAGTTTCTGTTCCATTATTAAGGGTAAAGGATTTTTAAGGGTAAAAGATACCATTCTAGTATTCTATCAAGTAAAAACATATATATATATATATATATATATATATATATATATATATATATATATATATATATATATATATATATATATATATATTATTTATCATTATTTTTTTTATAGATGTTATTACACATTTATAAGTCATTTATCAATATAAGTTGAAATGCTTTATTCATTGATTGAAAATGTCCATATAATATGATTAATAACACTAAATTCATGCTTTATTGAAGGTCACTTAACCATTTATAAATGAAACTTTTCAGTATTTAAAAATACTAATAAGTATACTTAGTTATTAAGTATTATTAATACTTGGTCATTAGTTGTAAGTGATTAATGAGATAATTTAAAACAAGTTAATAAATGATCATTAAACTATTTAAGAGCACATTCATACATCTTATTATTCAGATATAAAGTAACAGTTACTAAGTTTGATAATAAACGCTTTATTAACACATAATCCTTCTGTAACTCACCTTATGTGAGCTCATCTAAAGTGAGGACTATTTATGCTTTGTAAAGCATTTACAAATTAGACTAAATATTTCAATGGTCTGGTTCCCTCTGCACTGGGACCTTTTCTTTTTTAAGAGAAAGTGACCAGTCGGCCAGATATGGAATGACCCATACCTGGAATTTGTGCTCTCCATTTAACCCATCCAGTGTACACACACACACAAGTGAACACACACACAAGTGAACACACATCCAGAGCAGTGGGCAACCATGGCTGCAGCGCCCGGGGAGCAGGTGGCTTGCTCAAGGGCATTACAGCTGTGGTTGTTGAAGATAGGAGAGCAAGTATTTCATCGCTCACACCAACTTTAACTTGGTGAATCTGGGGATCGAACCCGGGACGTTCAGATCAAAAGTTGATCTCCTTATCCACCGGACCACAATTGCTCCACTGCTTCGTCGGTTTAGAATAACACTGAGCATTTATATCTTATTTGTCAATACTTTATAAGTCATAAATAGTCCTCACTTTAGAAGAGCTCACGAAAACAGCTTTTTAAAGCATAAAAAGTTCTCACTTTAGATGAGCTCTTATAAAAAATTAACTACCTGCTACTAAATGCTTTAAAATTACCTGAACTAATCATGCGTTACAGTAGGTTTATGGGTTTATAAAGCATGTATTATCACACATAGTAAAGGTTCCTTTACCTCTGATTAATAAGATGTATGAATGTGCTTTAAATATTTTAAAAATGGTTTATTAACATGTTGTAAATGATCTAATAATTCACTTATAACTAATAACAAACTGATTTTTAAATAGTGAAAAGTTTAATCTATAAATGATTAATGGATTCTCAATAAAGCATGAAATACCAAATACCTTCAACGCTTATAAACCAAAAATAAAATCTTTAAAGTTATATATATATATATAAATTGCTTATAAATGTGTAATAACATAGAAAGAATGGTATATAAATTACTTAATACCTATTTTTAATGCTTAATAAATGATTAGTAGTGTGTAGTTATTATAAAGTGCTACCAGTTTCTCTATATAAAACTATATATTCATAAAACTCAATATTAGCAATGTGTAACCCAATATTAAGATAGATCAAAATAAACAATGAAACAAGTTAGAAAAGCTTGGCTTGTTCACAAAGCCGAGGACTGGCTATTTATAAAGTTAAACCTATTTATCATGTTATTAAACGTGATCCCTTTAGGTAGCATGGCAATTGAATTCATGCTCTTGAGAATTTAACATACAAACTATGCATTAAAACATTAATTAGACAAATTTGTCAGCTGTGGTTGGGTAGCTTTTCGTCAGTTTTACAGCATTTCCAAGGTCCATTTTGGCATATCCATGATTACTAGAGATCGCAACCATCATGCAATATTAGTGGTGTAACAACTATCAACGTCAACAAGAAGAAAAGTCTCCTTAATGTTACCTGAACAAAAAAGAAACATCCTCGAAAATGGTAAAAAGTTCATGCGATTGCCTGTTGATATTTCAGTAACGTAACTTACATTACACTAAAAATGCAAAAAGGACTATAGATTTAAACTATACTTAATTTGTTAAAATACTATATATATTAATTAATAAATTATGTAGCATTATTACTGAGTTAAAAACATATATGAGCTTTTGGTTAAATTAAACAATAAAAACTGAAATTTTCAGGACAAATTTTAAGAATATATTTTCATTTTTATAAAATCTGCTTCTTAAGTTGACTCATTCAGACTTTACCTTCAGCAATGCTACTCATCTTATCATCAACACGATCATGACCTACTTTCTCTAAAGTCTTCGTTGCCTGTTCTTAAAGTGAGAAACTTTAGTGAGTACACCAATGACTGAATCATAGCTATGTCTACTGCTTCTAGTGACTGTTTAATGACCCAGGCAGAAATGCACAATTAATCAATATTGAGTCAACATTTCAGCTGAATAATTGACGTAGATCCCACATCCTTTTGCTCATCAAAGTAATGTTGATTCACTTTTAGGAATTTGAGTAAAAAAATTATTACAGAAACAAATGCACACAAATGATCCAATAGTAAAAAAAAAAATATATATATTAATAACGAGTATTTTTTCTGATTTTTAATCAATTCAACTTGAGCTTTCTGTTGAATATTCAAAACTGTTTGAATCAAGATGAAAATTCAGTCAGCAATCTAATGGAATGGACCATTTTAAACATGACACTAATAAAATTTTACTTTAATGCCACAATATAACAAAGTATAAAAATAAAACAATGTTATACTTTATATTTTATATCATAACAGCATAAAGCAAATCCAGTAAGCAAAAATGTATGATATGGTAAAAAATAAGATGCAATCCAAAAATAAAGATGTCAACCTGTTTTCAGGTCTTCTATTTACTTTAAAGTATGAAATAATGTTTACTTGCTTAAATCTATTTTCTATAACTGCATAAATGTTGGTTAATCCAAGATAGACAGGTTATAAAACAGCAATTATGAAATGCATTGGCCTCAAATGAGTATTCAAAGAGTTAAATTCAGAAGTGTAGTTCACAATGGGCCTTAATTGCTGCTTTAAGCACAGAAGGCATTTTAATGTCAGGCCCCAGGATAAGACGATGCTCCTTCACAGCTCTTGAAAAGACATGGCATTTCCCTATAATCTGCTCCGTCTTGAATGCTGCCATAAATTTCCGCCCCACACATTCTAATGGGCTGTTGTGAAATAGTGCTAAAAGTAAAGTGTAAATACTGTAATCCAAGGCCTCAAGATTAAGATGGTGAAAATCTATAAATATACGAAGACTGAATGAAAAGACGTGAAAAGAGAGAAAAGGAATAGGGAAAGGCTCCTTTTAAAATCACCTTCTGTTGTGTTTTTGTTGTAGGGAAGATTGTCACTAGAATGTCAAAGCTCTCTAATGATAAATGCTGGTGAACAAACTTTGCTAAATAGATATCTTAGAGCAGGAGCACCGTTAAAGGCAAATTTGCATTATAGTATAATTTCACAATCTCTGTTCAAAGGTGTCAACGTTTTACTCGAGTGTTGCTAATTAATTTTCTCCCAAACAGGATGGTTTTATTTAAATGAGGTGAAACCTTCATTACCACACCTGTGCTCTGCTCCCTCATTAAAATTGGAATCCTGTAAATTTCTACATCCGCAGACAGTGGCTCTGTTACCAAATATTGAGCAAGGTAGCACTGTGTTAATTAATGTTATAACGAGTCAGTGAGTCAACGAGGGCTGATTTGCATAACCTATGTAAAAACAAAACCTGCCGATGAGTATTCTCTCGATGTTCTTGGCGGCGGTCTCTTCATAAAATAATTGTCTTTGTGTTATTTTCTACCCTCCGGCCCTCCAACACATCGACTGACACCATGTGGAGGGAGAACGTACATCAGGAAATATCAAAGAAACAATGGCTCATTAAAACACTCTTCAGAAGTCACACGTTGTCAGTGAAAATAAGATGATTGATTAACCATACTTCCTTTGGGCAATGTACCTCTACAATAAATATAGTGATGTGATATCCCCACAATCGTTTGTTCATCAGTCACTGTCATAGGCACATCAGCAGTAAATCCAATATGTAGAATGTTTAATATAGTCACATTAATACATCATTCTTGGATTGGGAACTCAATATGTGCAGTCAGTGTAGACACTTCGAATGGTTAAATACATTGCAGGGTCTCAAATCTTATTAAACCAATTTTAAATATTCGGGTAATTATATGTATATGGCCAGCATATAAACTGCAAGCTGAAGCTTAAATTCATCCTCTTGATTGAAGTGAAATCAACTTTTTGGTTATTGGTACTGACTACTGTTCTGCATGAGTTTTTTATATGTTGATAGATGAGCACAAGAAATTCAAATATTGATTCTGTATGTCACTGGTACTCAGTGTAGATGCTTGAAGACAGGTGGTAATATGCTCTGACAATCTACATCAATCAATCAACCAATCAATCACTCAAATAATCAACCACTGAATCAATAGTTAAATTAATTAATCAAACTAGATTGTCAGAGCATATTTACATCAGTCTTCAGGTCTCTACACTACATACAAGTAACGTTCAGAATCAATATTTGAATTCAATCTATCAAAACCAATGAAGCTCAGCCAGAACCTAGGTGGCACATAAAAGAGTTTTAAATGTAAAATGTCAGGATGCTCTGTGGACCATATTCTGAGGAAGGTGAAGCCAAGGGGCAATCTCCTTTCTCTTTTGATCCGTGATAGGAAGTGACTGAACAGCAATTCTCAGAGCGGCCGCTTGAGGCTGACTCCAAGACAAGTTCTCATTCATTCCATTGTTAAAACTGACCAACTTTGGAGGTGAAAAAAACATGTTTACACTCCTGGCTCCATTAGCTTTGTTGATTCAGATGAAAATGAACATTGGGCTTCATGAACACTCTGAGGGGGTGAATAATTTTTTTAAGTGTTTGTTTAAGATATATGAAAAGTTTCACATTTGACCAACACAGCACCACACAGCCTGTAGAAGCCTGTGCACCTGAAGGGAACAGGCGTTGTGATATAACAAATAGAAAACTTATGCAATTAATTTGAAATGTATAATGTGTAAAATTTACACGGTTTCAGTTTTTCCTGTTTCCTGTTGTGGTGGGTGTGCTTTAAATGAAGTATGATGCAGTTTGTTTGACGATGAGAAGGCACGGAGGATGGACACGTTACAGCACACGACACATATCGCCTCACCACTTAAAAGCATAGTGCACTTTATTGTATTTTGTCTAAATTTGTGTAAAACCGAGGAACTGCAGAATGCAAAGTCAAGTGTGGATCACTGTCTCGAAATGGTGAAAGGAAAAAGTGAGTACAAGTTAAAGCACACTTATGGTGCTCATAATATGTTTTCTGTCATGAGATTAATGTTACTTTTATGTGAACCTTCAATGATCACAAACTAGTGGACCAGCACTGTCTCTTGACTGTTTTGTGCATGTGTGTGTGCATGTGTGTGCGTGTCCCCTGTCAGGATATGCTGCATAAAATAAAAATAAGTTCAGAGTAAAACAATTTTTAAAAGTTAAAGAAGTAAAAAAAAAAAGGTGTTGAATAATGTAATGTAATCCTACTCAATGGTTTTGCCAGAAATTATGGACAGAGGACAATCAGCCTATAGTTAAATTGATCTCAGTTTATCTAAAAGGAAGGACAGCACTAATCTCATAATGCTGAAGATTGCTACTGAAATTGATCCAAGGTTTAATAAACTAAAGTTTCTTCCCAAAGAAAGGAATGAGGCTGTCAATAGCAGAGAGTCCTGGAAAAAAAAGTCTAAAGAGACCACAAACTAACACCAAATGATTTATTGCAGCTATGTTGTATACATGACAAAACCTGTGTTACAAGTTAAACAAAAAATTCAATAAACATACATATTTTGAATTTAAATAGTCGCTATGTCCTCAATTTACATAAATTATTTACATTTTACATCAATAGATTTAAAAACGTTCCAGTCTTGTCATTACGATTAATCGTGATTAATTTTGAACAATTGTGCGATTAATGTTGATTCTGTTGTAACATAAAAATAATTTTTCTAAGGCATCTCTTGATTTGATTCAGCCACGTATTTTGATGTGCACTCCATTAGTCTTGTTTAAATTGGCTATTTGGACATGGGTTATTTATTGGTTATTTGTTTAAAAAGGACTGTGGGCAAAGAAAAGGCTTCCTACTTCACCTTAAATTGTCTTTGTGTGATGTCTCCTGGGTGCACTCTTCGTTCATGCATGCCAAGTGAGGTGTGGTACCCACGTCCTGCAAATTTATATGCCTATTTCCATTTAAAAGTTTGGACAGCTCAGGCCAAGCGTTACGCACTGAGCTAAAGAGCCCTGCTGTGGCCACTGCGGTTGGGCCAGAGGCTGCTGCGCCATTCAAAACAGTTGACTTAGTTATTACAACCAGGGATTACCCAAATAGTTTACCATGCTCTGTTAGGTCTGGCTCATGTGACACCGGTCAGGATTGGCTGAGGGAAAGATTGTTTACTTAACGTCCATCGTGCTCACTCGAACAGGGTTCAGTAAGGTGTGCTATGATTCCTCATTGTTTTCGTAGCTGTTGACAGAGTGGAGGAAAAGATTTGAAGACTGCATTAGCAAAGAAAGCACATACATCATTACAGTGACCTTGTCAAAGCATCAAAGTGAAAACACCAAACAGAAGGAGCGCTCGCCATATATATCAGCCGGTTGCTAAAAAAATCTTTTGGCAAGGAAGAATTTGTCATATGTTTCCGTTAATTAGAAAGTACGAATACATGAGGCTTCTTGCCTGAGAAGTTGGTTACACGAATTCTTGGCACTAAACTGCCTGAGTGTGAGAGAGTTGAATACATGTACTTAAAGTTGTAATCATAAGCATATGTACCACAGTCTGTTGTGTTATTTTCCGGCACGCTAATCACCAAAAAGCAAATTTAGTGTGTCGTGCCTGTTCAAATTCTGGAAAGACTTCACAGTTAATAATTCATAAGCACTTGCTAATCTCACTGTAGGAGTCTAATTAACGCATCATTAAAAGCATAATTCTGATAATTATAATTTCTCACTTTTTAAATGGGAGCACCACAGAAGCGAGCAGAGCACGAAAGGGTGTCTGTACAGCCAATTTACTCAGTGAACCAGATGCCATAAAGAGGAGTTGGCATAGGTGGAAATACCCCCCAAAAAGGGGGCAAACGTTGATGGGTTCATGCAAGCCCACAATGGGTACCATTCCTATATCCCACAATGCGTTCTTAGTTATGTGTAATCAGATCATTAAATATGACTTATAGGTGTATTTGCAAAGCTGATTAACAAAGTCACACCACAACTGCAAAGGCTAATTCATATCACCAGGGAATCTTCTTAGAAGATATTTATCTTGGATCTAAATGTATTTACGAGAAATATTGGTGTAAATGACTGCACCTCACAGCTCATCCTTCTTTTATTATGTCATCAAAAGGTGTGCTTGTGTGAGAGCGACCCCAGATGTTCCTGCCACAGCTTCCGTCCAAATCAATTATTCCACTCTCAGCATGATTTCAATTCTCCTGCACTCATCAGAGGTGTGAATAGGTAAACATCACTCTAGCCTCGTTTTCCCTTATCATGCAGCACTGCATAAAATGAGGCGCAAGGGTTGTGGGAGCTTGTATATATAGTGGCATGGTGTTGCTATGTTCCTATCACACCAAACAGGGTTAAACACAGCACTGATTTCCCTAATGAAACGACACAAATTCACAGGCCTGTTGCAGATGTAAACTCTTGTTGATGCTCTCTGGAAGTGAAACATTAGGTGCTTCCTTTTCATGCTGTTTGCTGAAACGATTAGATCGAATATCCACCTTCTACAGTGTCTGATGAGCTGAATGTCTGTCATGCACCTGTTTTGGAGTTGATGAGACTTCATGCGATTCTACCTGAATATAGATCCATTGTATTTGGCTTCACACCTCTTTGTGATTGGAAGGTGAGAGCTTCACCACCTCAGGTGAAGTGTGTCTCTTTTCAGTGTGAATGCGTGTTGTTTTGTGTCAATGCGGTTTTGTTTTGTGTGGTTTTTTTTGCACTTTCATTTTCATAGGTGTTTTAAAAGTACACATAACCTCCTAAGTTTATTCTTATTGTATTTACACTATATAATTCATGTTTTAAAATGTTTTCAACAAGATTTAAAAATCACCCAAGTAATCCCTTCAGTATGAATATGTCTAGTATCTCAAGTTCTTACACTTGCTTTGCTTTTCATCTCCCCACTGACCAATAGAACACTCCATGCAAGATTGAAGTTAATTTATGATCGGTTAATAAAGCAATCCTGGCTTAAATGTGCTAAATAAACTGCTAACTGTACTGCTTCATATTTCCACATTATTGAATATCCATGGCAGATAGTCTTTTCTTAAATCCATACTCAAACAAAGCAAATTTCATTGAAATACAGGAATACACAGACTTATATATATATAATAAGATTTCATTCAAGTATTTCCTCCACAGATCTTCCTGTATAAAACACGCATACAAGAACGGCTTCTCATCTTCTATTTTTGTAATATTTTTTATTGTAAAATATTACTTACAGAACACACACACAGATTCTCTATTGCACTGGTGTATTATTCTATCTGCCATCTACATTTCGATGGCTAATGTGTGGCTTGAGTTTTCAAACTAAAATTTTTGACTTTGAGTAGTGTTGTAACAAGATTTCAATGTAGCTATCCTACATTTTTCTCTTCTTGTGAATACATTTTTATTTTATATTTTCCAAAAACTAGTGTATATTATGGTTGGTCTTTTCTTTTAACCTCGCATTAAGAATAGAGCCAAATTCTGATGTCACCCACACCATGCCTCCCAACAACTAGAGAAGTGACCCATATAGTTCAACTCAATTCATCTAATGTATTAATTTTATAACATTTTATTGGATATCGCAGACATGGCATGGTCACTAATGTTATCCAAAATATGGTACACCTTTTTTACGTGGTACAATACAAACCTTCCCAAGTCACCCAGGACAGCTGCATTGCTTACGTTTGAACTCATAGATAAAAGTTATTTACAAAAGATACATGATCACTCCACTGACTCTTATAACCCCATATTTCAGCTCCATAAAAATATATCGGTGCGACCATATGTTCAAATAATAACAAAGATTGGTTTAGCTGATTCTATATTTGTGCTCAAAGCTTAGAACAGAAAACATAGCTTTCCTGCCCTGACTTTACAGGTTAGTAAAGATTAAGCCCTAAGTGCAGTACATACACAGAACAAACTTTTTTTCCTCACAGCATTTTTTTGGATGGTAGTGCATGGAAATAGCTGAGATGAGATGTTACTCAAGATCATCTCCTCAGCACAGGAAAAATTTAAATGATGATTAATTCTTTTTTTAAGTGATTAATCCTGATTACATTATTTGTCCTATAAATTACACATTTAAAAAGCTATGATAGTAATCATGCTATTAAATGTAATAAAGAAATTCCTTATTTTTCGTGGTATTAACTATGAATTTGAAAAAAATTTCATTGCATTTAATCTATCTATTAAGTGAAATGTAAACCCACATGCTATAAATTATGCTACTGATTGTGATTTTTTAAAAGTCAGGCAATTAATTAGGATACAAAATCCCTCATATTTAATCATGCTATTAACCATGAGTAAAAAAGAATCCTGCAATTAATCATTATATTAATTGTGATTAAAACATTTTTCATAAACTTATTATTACACTAATTGTGATTAAAAATACAAACTTAAAAATAATGTGATTAATCATAATATGAATTGTTATTAAAACATTTGTCATGTGATTACAATGATATTATTTGTGATAAAAAAACATGTGATTAATCATGATGTTAAGAGTTATAATAAAAAATAATGTTATTAATCACACTAATAATGGGGATTTTTAAAACCATGCGATTAATCATGATATTAATTGTGATCAAAACATTTTCCATGTGATTACCATGATTCTGCTTGTGATAAAAAAAAAACATGAGATTAATCATGATGTTAAGAGTTATAATAAAATATCCTGTGAATAATCATACTAATAATTGTGATTTTTAAAAAGTCCATGCGATTAATCATGATAGTAATTGCGATTAAAACATTTTCCACATGATTGTCGAGATATTAATTGGGAATTGTTTTATCATGCGACTAATCATGTTATTACGTGTTATATAAATCATTTTGTTTAATCAACAACCCTGATACATATACGCATGCAACCATTCCTTGCAGCAATTAACTAGTCAATTAAAGAAAACAACAGTGCAACCTGCACTGCACATTCCAATATATGTTGGCAGCAAAGTGGCGTAGTGATGGAGTTGGTCGTCTTATAACCCAGGTAGGTCCGGCACCAGGTGCATTCTGGCATTGTGGCCATGACTGATGTGTGCAACTGATAAGGTGTTTTTGGTTCTGGGTAGGAGGCTGTGGGTGATAAATGGCAGCCATGTTCTGTCAGACTGCCCCAAGGCAACTGAAGGCTACCAAGGTAGCTTATCACCACCAGTGTGTGAATGTGGAGTGAATTAATAATGCTCCGAAAATTGTAAAGTGTCTTTGAGTGTCTGGAAAAGCACCCAAGACAGCTGCATTGCTTACATTTGAACAAAAGATATTTACTAAAAGATACATTCCACTGACTCTTATAACCCCATATTTCAGCTCCATAAAAATGGATTGGTGCGACCATATGGTCAAATAAGAACAAAGATTGGTTGGTATTAATTGTGGTTTTTATTAAATCTATGTGATTAATCACAATATTAATTGCAATATTTAAAATAATGAACTTAATTATTCTTGCAAATAATCATAATAAAAATTATTGGATTAATCATGCTATTGATTGTATGGATGTATGTGAATAATCATGCTATTGATTGGGATTTTTAAAAATCTATGTTATTAATCATGAAAAAAAAAACCCCATCAGCTTAATGCCTTAATCAATCTATTAATTACTATTTAGAAAAATTCATTCACAGACTGACAGCCCTGATACATATATGAATGCAATCAAATAAAGAAAACCCAATATTCCAATATATGTTGGCATATAACCCAAGTTGGTCACGCACCAGGTCCATTCTGGCATAGTGGCCTTGAATGAAGTGTGCGACTGATGAGGTGTGTTTGGTGGCGGTAAAGAGCCCGTGGTTGGGAAATGGCAGCCACTTTCTGTCAGACTGCCCCATGGTAGCTGAGGCCTACCAAGGTAGCTTATCACCACCAGTGTGTGAATGTGGAGTGAATAAATAATGCTCAGAATTTTTAAAGTGTCTTTGAGTGTCTGGAGGCGTCACGGTGGCGCAGTGGGTAGCACGGTCGTCTCACAGCAAGAAGGTCGCTGGTTCTAGGCTCGGCTGGGGCAGGTGACATTTCTGTGTGGAGTTTGCATGTTCTCCCCGTGATCGCGTGGGTTTTCTCCGGGTGCTCCGGTTTCCCCACAAGTCCAAAGACATGCGGAATAAGTGAATTGAATAAGAACGATTGCCCATAGTGTTAATGTGTGTGTGAATGTTTCCCAGCGATGGGTTGCGGCAGGGAAGGGCATCCGCTGCGTAAAACATATGCCAGAGAGTTGGCGGTTCATTCCGCTGTGGCGACCCCGAAAGGGAAGAAAGCCAACATGAAGATGAATGAATGAATGAGTGTCTGGAAAATAACTTATAAATTGAAGGCATTATTATTATCATATTATTGATATATAAATGCTTTGAACAGTGTTATAAACCAACATATTGACAAGTTGATTTATTACAATAATTGTATTTGGAAAACGTGTTTAAACCTACCATTAAACCTATAATTCTCTGTCCAAGGTGTCAGAGATTTGTCAAACGTATTGCAAACTTCTTTGGATTAGACATCACCATTTTGCAGTGATGTGATATGACTAATGTTAGGCAAAAAGTGTAAATGTAAAAGTCTCTCACCTGAGCTGTGATTTAAGGCACCTTACTGTCAGCTGGAAGGCCTTAGGTGATGGGCTGAAAGTGAGGGAGGTCTGAGTTGCTATAGTAACAGGTGTAGACTTGTTATCTCCACACGGGAAAGTACCAACTTCCTGGTGTGTTAGTGCAGGGTGTGTCTTACACATTATGCTGATTGAAGCTGAAGGTGCCAAATCCCCATCTAAAAACATCTGAAGTATGGTTAATAAAACTGCATTCGAGTCAGAGAAAGATTACACTAAATCTTTCAGTGTTGTTTGCACCGCTGGCTCTTATAGGTCGAAAGATCAATCGCTTTTTGGTTCTTCAGTTCACACACCCTTTAATGGCTCCTAACCATTTCAGAAGCACTTCCATTACATTTCTATTACACTGCTCTTTTAAGCGCCTGTTGTGCTAAATGATCTTTAACCAAAGCTACAAAGCAACACATTTTAGAAGAAATTTAAATGGTTTGGGGTTTGAGTGATGGTTTGTGAGAGAACAAAAATTAATGGAACACTGCCCTCATTATGTATATTTAAGCTTTCTGAGCCCTCAGAATGATAATGATGCTTTCGGTGCAGTGTAATATGAGGATTTCCATGAGTATTACCAACACTTAATCTGCAGGTGATAATCACTGACTTCATAATGAGCTCCATATCAGTTCCTCTTTACACTTAAGATAAATCATTTACACTCATTAAATCTTTTGAAGTAACTGATGTCAACCCTTAAAAGTTCGTGTTCAATTAGGGGGTGATGGTGTACAACAGAAAGGGATGAGACAACTCAAATGTTGTCTCAAACCCCTTCAGTGCTGAGGCTGCTGCTGACATTATGTGGGCACTCTTGTAGTGCCTCGGCTACAGATGGCAGTTTTTTGCCCAGCCCTGAATCCTCACCACAAGATGGCTGGATTGGCTCACATCTTTCGTTCACCGTCTGCACCCATTAAAGTGAGCCAGCTACTCCGCACATCTCTAAGATGCAAACAAATGGAGCCCACGTAGAACAGGTCTTATGATATACAGTGTCACTCTACACAGGGTGAGTCGTCATCTGTACTGCTTCGGATTTGAATGCTGGAGGCAGTTTCTTGGCTTGATTGAAAAGTGTATTGTGACAGGAGGCCCACGGCATTCTGAGACTGACAGACAATGATGATGTCAATGAATATGAAGGACTCTGACCTGAACAGAAGAGGGAGGCTGGTGCTGGCCGTTCCGCCAGCTGAGGTGCCGGCCGGTGCAGATGGACAGGGGCTGGCTGTGGCTCTCTGTGTGGGAGAGAGGAGAGCTGAAAACACTGCAGAACTGGATGGATACTCTCTGTTGGGCTCGTTTTGGTAGATATGCGCAGATGTCAAAAATGCAAAAAGCAAAAGACAAGAAGAACCCAATAAACCTATAATCTACAAATACAGCATTGACAAACCATCTAAACTACTTTGTCCCATGATACAATGCTAAAGAGTTTCTGAATGGTGTTTTGAGGCACACATGAGAATATAGCCAGAGTATGCTGTATTGGCCAAACTTATGCTATAAAGTAGATAGCATTTATTTCTCCTAAAATTTACCCTAGGTTTTGATTATTGACTGTGTATATAACATGGACAGAGTGTTCGTGACATCAGCCATAGGGTTCTTGCAAAGTCAAATGAAGCTCAAAATGGCTGAGCCAGTACACGGCCATAGTTAAGCCAAAGGTTTAATATTTATATATAAAAAAATAACAATAATAATTCACCCCCTCAAGGTTTTCATTAAGATCAACACTAGTGATCCGAATCTAGAAACCTAATAAAGCCAGGGGTGAACACATGCTTTTTTCAGCCCCAAAGTTGGCCAGTTTTAACATTAGAGTGAATGAGAACTTGCTCTGTTTTGAGGTCAACTTCAAGCGGCTGCTCATGGAACTGCAGTTCAGTCACTTCCTATCGAGCTTCAAGCGGAAAAGGAGGAGGTTGCCCCTTGGTTTTGACATGTCAGTAGTATTATAACCTGAAAATTGAGATTCCTTGTTCAAAGGAATGATGTGGCATTAAAAATTCAGCTTTGTTGTGTTTGTTTTGTTGTGTAGATTCCACTCCAACTCAATGAAGTTTCCAGACTTGATGAAGTATCTGTTATTTTCATAAAAACTACAATAGAGCATCTGAAAAGTCTACAACATAATGATTTTGCTTAGTTTAAACACATTTGATGTCTTTATTGAACATAACAACAATGTAATTAATCCTTTACTTATAATCTTTATTTATAAAATGACAAAAACATTAACCTCACACAAAGTACAATGCAAATAAATAAAGCACAATGATAAAAGCTATTATTTGTGCAACATGGTGTGATAAATTACTATAATTATTGATGCAGCAATCTGCAAAGTAAAACGTAAACCCCCTACATTTTAAGCACAGGAAAGGCTTTGCCATTGAGAACAAAAAACCTCTATAATTTTCTCCTGTATCGCTTGGGCTTTTTGCTGCAGGCATCAGTCTATGAAACACATGAACTCTATGGCTGTATGCTGCAGCTGACTCTTGATAGCAGCAGAAATTCGGAATGGTTCTTTCTATTTTTCTGCTGAATCTGTATAATCTAGTTGGCTATTTAATCAATGTTGTTTCTAGCTCTGGAAGCACTTTTTGTATTCGTAATGTAACTCCATAGTGAGCTATTCTACCGTAGATTGGCTCTCGACTGGTCGCATGGCAGCAAGCCTCTGTACAGAGTGCCTCGAAGCTTGACGGTTTTTGTAAAACCTGAAAAACCTGGAAGGATTATTGAGCCTTCTTTCGATCTCCAATCCACACATTTGTCTAGAATCAATGTGCTCTTGATACCAAATATTACATTGGGGCAAATGTTTAAGATTCACACATTTAAGTGTCGGTGCAGTTCTAATTAAGTTAAAAACTACTGGAAACGTATGAGAAGTTTTGTTGTGTAGGATCCTTTAGTTTCAGACATCAACACCTAATTCAATACTGTGATGTGAAATGTAAAAGAAATGTATTTAAACTGGAGTAAGATGAAAAGCTTCCAAGAAAAAAGTTATACAATCAGTGGCTATATCTATATCTATATTAATATATATATATATATATATATATATATATATATATATATATATATATATATATATATATATATATTAATTTAGCTGTAGTCACAGCTGTGTATTAGTCATGTTTTTCTGTCATAAGTGATTGCGTGGGCTTACTCCGGGTGCTCCGGATTCCCCCACAAGTCCAAAGACATGCGATATAAGTGAATTGAGAAAAAAAACAATTGTCCATAGAGGATAAATGTGAATTAGAGTGTGTGTGTGAATGTCTCCCAGCAATGGGTGGCGGGTGAAAGGGCATCCGCCGCGTAAAACATATGCTGGAATAGTTGGCGGTTATTCTGCTGTGGCGACCCCGAAAAAGAAAAAGCCGACAAGATGATGGAATGGATGGAAATAGCACATGCTTGTTTCGGTGACAACATGCCTTCCACTCATGAGAATGTGTGTGCATATGCTAAGGTTTATTTTTCCTAAATGTACACAGTTATCTGGTGTTCGAATAATAGTGTGGACTATTATTTCCAAAGTTATTTCCAAACTCTTTCCTAAACATGATTTTGCATGAAGTGAGCCCTTTGATGCATCTTGTGCGATATGCAGGTATTTATTTAGGTCAAGAAAATATTAAACCTGACAAAAAAGCAGTTCATTTTAACATATTTGTCTTCATAGCTACAAAACAACACATAAAAAAGGCAATGCCAAAAAAGGTCACAAACATTTCTAAAACATTCCCACACAGCTCACAGAAATAGTGCAACATTGAATTCAAGATTGCAGACAAAAGCAACACACAGGGCCACAGCTAAGTTAAACGTCAGACAAGAAAACATCAAATTTAATTTCAAGTCAATATCTTCAATGCCTCATTAAAGGGTCATGAAACACCCCTCCATTAGTTCAAAGCAACTTAGGAATATTTTTTAAAATACGCATGAAATAGGTGTGGGCGCCAGCACATGGCAAGAACGGGAGTGACTGATACCGAGAGTCACATCTGAATGGACTATCCTTGAGTGCAGTGAGTGTATCTTTTCATTGGATGAGAAAATTTGGGCTTGTGAATAATTTAGTAACTTATGAAAAAAAATTGTGAAGCAAAGAGTAAACAAACTAGGTTTTTAAAACACCAACGTACAGTGAATTATCTATCGATATTTCAATATTGTTCAACATGTACAAATATGTCAAAAACTAGCAATGTTCCCCTCAAGGGTTTCATGACTCTTTACAAACTATCCCACCTCCACCTCTGGTGCTAGGCAGGATTTCAATCCCATATTTGATCAACCTTTTCCCACGTGATTGATACAATACAAGGAAAGGGCTTTAAATTTTTTTTAAATTATTTTCTGGTCTTTTTTTATTTCTTTAGCCATAAATTACTAACCGTATACTGTATATGTATACAGTGTATACTGTATATACTTTATATATGGTTGGTGGCGAAGTAACATCCATCACAATAAAGTAAAGCTATGTTCAGAGATTTCATGTCAGTAGTTATTATTTCTTTTATGTTAATTTGATGGGATATAAATCACACTATTCCGCCACCTGCAGCCAGCAGTCTTTTCTGAGGAATGCTGTGAAACCCTTGAGCCATACTAACTTCACTGTCATGATGTTTGCAATGATTTAATGATGACAACTGATATCACGGTTCTAAAACTGTGTGTGGTTAACATTCCTCATTGTCAAGATAAAGACAAGCAGACTCGGAACTACACATTAAGAAGCATCTGATATTAGAAGTGAATTTTTGTAAAAAATCAGTCAGCGTATTGCTTTTCTTGGTTTCCCAAATAGGAAAAAATACAACCAAAATCTACAGGAAAAAGACAAGAAACATGCTGTGTGCATGCACTTAGATGTTCTAAACAGAGAATAGTTCACACTGTGTTGCATGGTGAATTAAAAAAAAGAATACTATCGCAAGTTACATGAGCTTGCCAGGAGTTCTCTGTCTCTTCGTGCAGTTTTCATGTTTATAAAGTCATGTTTTCCAGGAGGACACTAGCAAAACTTTTCAAATCTGAAACTGGGACAGGGTTGTTGTGGTGGAGGATGCACAAATTTAAGAGACAGAAAAGCAAAATGAGCGTTTAGCCGTGAGTGTGAATTGCCTTTCGCACCAGACAGATTTTCTGATCCCATTATGGCTCCAGCTAGCGTTTTTAGTGCAAATTTCTCAGCGCTTGTGTGGATTGCACATGCTCCCGATGCCTAATGAGGGAGCATTAGCCAAGGGAGAAGCAGTAATTAGAGCAAGCGTCAGAGCTGAGGACAGATGGCATGCAAAGACAAGTCTATTCCTTCAGACTTATTGTCCTTCTCCTATGAGGGATGTTAAGACACGCAGTTTTGAATGGTGTTTGTGTGTGATACTTATGATATACTAATTATAAAACAATTCTCTTTGAGAAACTATAACAGGAATTGCTGTCAATAACTTTTTTCAATGGATTTTATTTTAGTAACTTGTAAACTTGTGTGTATTGTTTATTTTAAATAGAATATTTTCATAAATTGTCTTGTCATGGAAATATTGATACTCAGGAGACATGATTTATGAACACAATCGCAAACTGCAATTTATTACTTATTCCAAACATGAATTAAGCTCATACCTTGATATCAATGTAGCATGTGATCACATTGCAAGCATTATGGCGAGAGAAAGGGAGAGGAAAAAAGAAAGAGAGAAGAGAGAGGGAGAGAGAAATGAGCAGCCCTTCTCTGAGCAGACTCGGGAGCAAGAGACTGGAAACAAGGCCTCCCTTGAGATTCCTTTCAGTATAAATCCCGCCCCTCTACATCACTTCCTGTTCCATCCCACGTAAACATAAGGACATACAAACTCAATCAGATACTATCCAATTACGTCACTAACTGCATGACCATGATCAGCAAGTGAGCATAGAGCATAGCACGTTCTCGTCTCAAAATAGGGGCTACTGTTTCCCTAACGCTTGCCGGCTATCAATATCTTTTCTCAATTATTTTTTGTTGTTCAGTGGAGAAGTTAAGCAATCACTTCTTTACTAAAGTACCTGATTAAATGACATGTTACTGTCTAAATGGTGTCTGTGTTGAATTAGTAACATTGATTTGCCTTGCTTTGATGAGAGTGTAATTGCGACTATGCCTTGGACAACATGACTTTGGCCGGGCATGTAATGCATTTTTGACTTCACTCTCAAAAGGTCTATTTAAAATCAATCAATCAATCAATCAATCAATCAATCAATCAATCAATCTATCTATCTATCTATCTATCTATCTATCTATCTATCTATCTATCTATCTATCTATCTATCTATCTATCTATCTATCTATCTATCTATCTATCTATCTATCTATCTATCTATCTATCTATCTATCTATCTATCTATCAATTAATTAATCAACCAATCAATCAATCAAGCACTTTTTTTAGTAGTTGCTTTCAAAGCAGCTTCACAAAGTCCTAGTGTGGATCAGGTAGGGTAGATAGGAATTATCTATGTCAGGTTCCTGGGAGTCTCGCGGACAAACAAAACAAAAACAAAATAAAAACAAACTAACAAACGAAAAACTATGGTTAAAAAAATGTAACAGACAACAAACAGACAACGGCATGCTGGTGTGGGCCTGCTCATAGCTCCCCAGCTCAGCCGCCATGTATTGGAGTTCTCCCCGGTGAGCGAGAGGGTCGCTTTCCTCCGCCTTCGGGTTAGGGGTAGGACTCTCACTGTAGTTACGTTCTACGGGCCGAACAGCAGTGCAGAGTACTCGACCTTCTTGGAGGTGCTGGAAAGTGCACCAACCGGGGACCCCATCGTTCTCCTGGGGGACTTCAATGGGCACGTGGGGGATGACAGCGTTACCTGGAGGGGCGTGATTGGGAGGAATGGCCTCCCCGACCTGAACCCGAGTGGTGTTCTGTTATTACACTTTATTATTGGACTTTTGTGCCCGTCACGGTTTGTCCATAACGAACACCATGTTCAAGCACAAGGGTGTCCACCGGTGCACGTGGAACCAGGACACCTTAGGCCGAAGGTCAATGATCGACTTCGTTGTCGTATCATCTGAACTTCGACCATGTGTTTTGGACACTCGGGTGAAGAGAGGGGCTGAGCTATCAACCGATCACTACCTGGTGATGAGTTGGATCCGTTGGCTGGGGAGGAGGCCGGAAAGACCTGGCAAACACAAACGTACGTTGAGGGTCTGTTCGGAACGTCTGGCAGAGCCCTCTGTCAGAGTGAGCTTTAACTCCCACCTCCGGGAGAGCTTCAACCAGATACCGAGGGAGGATGCAGACATAGAGTCTGAGTGGACCATGTTTTCCACCTCTATTGTCTCTGCCGCGGTGCGAAGCTGTGGCCGTAAGGTCTCTGGTGCCTGTCGCGGCAGCAATCCCAGAACCCGGTGGTGGACACCGGAAGTAAGGGATGCCGTCAAGCTGAAAAAAAAGAGTCCTATCAGGCCTGGTTGGCTTATGGGACTTTGGACGCAGCTGACCGGTACCGGCAGGCCAAGCGTGCCGCAGCCAATGCTGTGTTAGAGGCAAAAACTCGGACCTGGGAGGAGTTCGGGGAGGCCATGGAGAAAGACTATCGGTCGTCCTCAAAGAAATTCTGGCAAACTGTCCGGCGCCTCAGGAGGGGGAAGCAGTGCCCCACCAACACTGTTTACAGTGGAGGTGGAGAGCTGTTGACCTCGACCAGGGATGTGGTCGGGCGGCGGAAGGAATACTTTGAGGGTCTCCTCAATCCCACTGTCACGTCCTCTGTTGAGGAGGCAGCTGGGGTACTGGAGGTGGATTTGTCTATCACCCAAACCGAAGTAACTGAGGTGGTTGATAAGCTCCTCAGTGGCAAGGCTCTGGGGGTGGATGAGATCCGCCCTGAGTACCTCAAGTGCCTAGATGCTGTGGGACTGTCCTGGCTGACACGTCTCTGCAGCATCGCGTGGCAGTCAGGGACAGTACCTCTGGATTGGCAGATCGGGGTGGTGGTTCCTCTTTTCAAGAAGGGGGACCGGAGGATGTGTTCCAACTACCGGGGGATCATTCTCCTCAGCCTCCCCGGGAAAGTCTATTCCAGGGTACTGGAGAGGAGAGTTTGTCCGATAGTCGAACCTTGGATGCAGGAGGAACAATGCGGGTTTTGACCCGGTCGTGGAGCACTGGACCAGCTCTATACCCTCTGCAGGGTCCTCGAGGGGTCATGGGAGTTCGCAACCGGTCCACATGTGCTTTGTGGATTTGGAGAAGGCATTCGACCATGTCACTCATGGTGTTCTGTGGGAGGTTCTCTGGGAGTATGGGGTCTGGGGCCCTCTGCTAAGGGCTGTCCGGTCCCTGTACAACCAGAGCAGGAGCTTGGTCCGCATTGCCGGCACAAAGTCAGACCTGTTCCCAGTGCGCGTTGGCCTCCGGCAGGGCTGCCCCTTATCACCGGTTCTGTTCATAGTTTATATGGACAGAATCGCTAAGTGCAGCCGGGGGCCAGAGGGGGTCCAGTTTGGGGACCTCAGGATTTCATATCTGCTGTTTGCGGACGATGTTGTCCTGTTGGCTTCTTCGGGCCTAGACCTGCAGCGCGCGTTGGGGCGGTTTGCAGCTGAGTGTAAAGCAGCTGGGATGAGGATCAGCACCTCCAAGTCTGAGGCCATGGTTCTCGACCGGAAAAAGGTAACTTGCGCTCTCCAGGTCAGTGGAGTGCTCCTGCCTCAGGTGGAGGAGTTTAAGTATCTCGGGGTCCTGTTCACGAGTGAGGGGAGGATGGAGCGCGAGATCGACAGACGGATCGGAGTAGCATCTGCAGTGATGCGGTTGCTGTATCGGTCTGTTGTGGTGAAAAGATTCGATTTACCGGTCGATCTACGTCCCTACCCTCACCTATGGTCATGAGCTCTGGGTCATGACCGAAAGGACAAGATCCCGGATACAAGCGGCCGAAATGAGCTTCCTCAGTCGGGTGGCTGGGCGCTCCCTTAGATATAGGGTGAGAAGCTCCGCCACCCGGGGGGAGCTCGGAGTAGAGCCTCTGCTCCTCCACATCGAGAGGAGTCAGCTGAGGTGGCTTGGGTATCTTTCCGGATGCCTCCTGGACGCCTCCCAGGGGAGGTGTTCCGGGCACGTCCCACTGGGAGGAGGCCCCGGGGAAGACCCAGGACGCGCTGGAGGGACTATGTCTCCCAGCTGGCCTGGGAACGCCTCGGGATCCCTCCCGGGGAGCTGGAAGAAGTGTCTGTGGAGAGGGAAGTCTGGGCATCCCTGCTTAGACTGCTGCCCCCGTGACCCGGCCCCAGATAAGCGGGAGAAGATGAGACAACAAACAGGTGATCAGCATTAGCTGCAGGATGAGTGATAAATGATGAGGATAGGTTAGATGGAGAGTTTGTATAATCAACAGGGGCTTTTTTCAACAGTTTGTATATTTATAGAGCTCAGACACCTTTATCTGTTTGGACAAATACCAGGAGGCAATTATTCGAATGCTAAATTAAACAGATATGTTTTTAATTTAATTTTGAACTCTGGACAATATATAGAGCTTCGGGGCTCTATATGAGAACACTCTTCCCCCTCTGGTGGATTTACAAATCTGTGGAATAATCAATTGTCCTGCTTCTTGTGATCGAAGAGAGCGAGCTGGAGTATATTGTGATAGGAGACTGCTCAGGTAGGCCAGATCCAAGTCATTCAGTGCCTTAAAGGCAAAGAGCAATATCTTATAGTCAAAGCAATGTTTAACAGGAAGCCAATGAAGAGAGCCCAAAACCGGTGTAATGTGGTCATATTTCTTTGTTCTTGTGAGAACTCCAGCTGCTGTGTTTTTGTAGCATGGCGGCTGAGCAGCAGGCTAACAGAGTGTTGCAATAGTTCATTCTGGAGGTCACGAAAGTCTTAACTAATTTTTCTACATCTACAGTAGACAGCATGTTCCGTACTTTAGCAATGTTCCTGAGGTGAACGAAGGTGGTCTTAGTAACATAAGAGAAATGGTTCTTCACTATCTATAATAACGCCAAGATTTTTAACTGTTGTGGAAAAATTAACAGTGTGTCCCCCCAGTTCCATATGTAAAACTGAGAGATTCTGTAATTGCTTTTTATAGCCAACAAGGAATATTTCTATTTCATCAGGATTTAGCATTAGGAAATTTTCATTCATCCAATCATTTGATATCAGCGACACATTCTGAGATCTTATTTAGCTTTAAAGGGTCGTTAGGTTTTGCTGAGATATAGAGCTGGGTGTCGTCTGCATAGCAATGGAAACTAACCCCATGTCTTCTAATAATTTTGCCAAAGGGTAGCATGTAGATTGAGAATAGGATGGGTTCCAGAACAGATCCTTGAGGAACTCCATATACTTTTGCTATTGTGTCTGATGAGTCTCTATTTACATGAACAAACTGACTCTGGTCAGAGGAAACCATCTAAGAGCCTGGCCCTAGATGCCTGCATTGTTCTTTAGTCTCTCAAGGAGAATCCTGTGATCTATCGTTATGAAAGCTGCACTGAGATCTAGCAAAACTAGAAGAGAGATATTCCTTTGATCCAAAATATCCATGTTTATTGTTTATTGGGATGTCCCTGGCCTTCTGGTTTATATCCAAAATATCTCAAATTGTGTTCTGAGGAGGAACAAAGACATGTCAGGCTTGGAACAACAAGTCGGTAACTGATTAAATACACTTTTGTGGTGGAGTATTCAACTTTAAACATCCATCATTGCCATCTTGAATGGTTTTTAAAACAAAAAATATGCAGGCATAGTGTACTCAATATTACATGGGATTGCAAATCTATCAATACAAATGACAAAGAATTTAGGCGAAATTATCTTTTATATGACTTTTGTTAATATATCTTTCTACTCCAATGGGCAGTGTGCCCCTACCCTTGGTCCATAGTGTCTAACACTGTCATCAGCAGACCTTCTTTGACCATAATTACGTGTAAAGCAAGCAAATTACTGTAAAACTGGTGTTTTTACTTGTGTCTCTGAAAACAGCAATAATGATTTTTAGTAATGTACATCAATAAAACAAGCTGCTGTTCTAGTCACTTTCATATTGGTTTCACAAGTTTTACTGCTTGAACTTTTCACAAGTTGTCAATTTGTGAGGCACTTTTTTTGTTTTAAATAAAGAGAATATTTTTTATTAGCCTCCATAACATAGAAGTCCACTTCACAATTTAAGTTTTGAATTTACTTATAGGTACGTATTTACTTACTTAATCTTGTCTGTTTGTCTGATTTAGTTTGTCTGTCTGTCTGTTTTTTTATTCTAACCATATGTTTGCTTATTTATACATTATTAATGCCTGTTATTATTTTTTTATTTAGTTCATCTATGTGTGTGGTTACTTTTTAAATGATTTATACAGTCTATGTTTATTTTTTAATCAGTCTATCTGTATGTTTGTTTTATTATTGATTTTATTATTGTTTATTGGTTTAATGCATCTATATGTCTGCTATTATTTATTTGTTTTACATTTTTGTGTACTTAAATATTTTTTATTTTTATTATTTATTTATTATCTACTTTTATTGTTTACTGATTTAATCAATCTATATGTTTGTTTATTTTGGGAATCTGTTTATTTATTTATTATTCATTTTTAAATTATTATTTATTTATTCTCCTTTATTTGCTTATTCAATCTATGTGTTTATTACTTTATTACATTCATATTTATGCACTGTGTATTTATGTACTTATTTATTTATTTGTTTGTTTATTTAGTACATCTATATTTTGAATTATTTAGTTTATCTGTATGTTTGTTTGTTTATTTATTTTTAGATCTATCGACCCAGTCTATCTTTACATTTATTCATTCATTTATTTATTCATTTAGTATTTACAAAAATAAAAAAAATTAAGAAAATAAAGAAATAAATAAAGTGTGTTAGTAAGTGGTATATATGAAGAAAAAAGAGACCTGCTTTCAGGAAAAAAATTATCTTGCATTAAATATCAGAATGATTTAGATCAAAATGAAAATTGACAAATAATAAAAACACATCAAAATAAAGAAAAAAAAACATTACCTTCCCCTAACCTCACAGATTCCTTTGACTGCATTGGCTCAGTAAACATCACTGTGTGTTTGGTAAGGAGCAAAGCACACACTTTGGTTAGCACTCAACAACAAATTTTCCAGTTTTCCAGAGTTTTGAAATGCTGAAGTGATTTTTTCGCTTTGACTCTACATAATTAGCTGGAGATTACAGCATAATTTAATGTGTTTTATTAGTGTATTGTTTATGGTAATTTATTGTTCATGTACTCAAATATTGCGAGACATTCTACATTTGTCAATGGCACATTTGTGCCTCTAATTAGGTTGCATGGAGTTGCGAATAAAATGGTGCGAAGATGATGACAGGCCTAGCAACATATCTCTGAGGTTTATGGGTAACTTAAAGTGTGAGAATGTGACTTGGATGACAAACAGTGTGCTGTGCCCTGTTTGTGCGTCTCAGCATGTATTAACATTAATTCACGTGCCGCTTTCACAAGCTGTTTTTATGGCAGTGAGGATGCAACACACACATGCACTTGTACGCACATGCAAAAACGATAAATTAAGTGGCTGTTTGCAGGCGTATGCTCGTGTCAAACCTACTGTATGCTATTGGTAACTTAATTGACTATCATTGGTCTCTCAAAACATTCAAATGTTTAAAACAAAAGATGTGTTGGATTTTCTCATGTGAAGATAACTCCGTTAACACTGAATTTTTTTTAACACTTTTAAACCAAAATGCCTGTCAATTGCTGATGACACACACAAATTCTTGTTCGCAGTGTGAACTGAGATAATGGTTCCTGTTTGTTTTGGAAATGTAATCTCTAGTTCAGAATTACTGCATAGTAGTTCTTTAAATGGGTTAAAACATTTTAGACCACAAAACGAATGGCTTGTCTAGAAATTTAAATTGCTTTTATTAAGAGTCTTAAAAACGAATACACCCTGTTAATTTAAATGATCTATTTATCAAGTTTCTCTTTCACATAGCTTCATCTGGCTGTGCAGGTGGTGCTTGTGAAGGTGTTATATGGGTTGTGTGAAACCAGGAACATTATTCACTGCAGCCCAGCCCTCTCTCCGGATGCTATGGTTTAGGGATTCTGTCTGATTCACACATGGCATCCCCCAGGCATCCCCCCATCTCTCACACTCTCTGAAGTCCCTGATTCAGCATTACTTGGATTTAAAGAGCCCTTTCATTTAAAAAACCATTGACAGCTTCTGTTTCTAATGCCTTTTAATGCAACATTCTCATATAGCATTTTGTTTATTTTCTCTAGCTTGATGTCAGGGTTTCTTTTGCACTTTAGGTCTGGCGTACACACCTGCAGCCCCCCAGGGCAAGAGTGTAGCCCGGACCCCACACACCACCCTGCCACTTGAAATGGAGGAAGTCAAGAAGACTCAGACCTGTGGAGATAACACAGGCTGAAGTTATTACCTGGGCGTTGCTGTGGACAGTTCCGCTACTCAACCAAACCCCAAACCAATCAGCTAGTCAGCAACAAAAGCAAACTAGCAGCAATCAAATGTGCCACACTTAAAATAAGGGAATGATGTTTACTCTACAATCCAATTGAATGCTTCAATGATTTTGCTCCCTGGCCGTGTCCATATTAAATGACTTTGGTTGTTATACGGGATGATTCAGTGTTTTGGGGAAAACAATCTGTAGCTGTGTGTATGTACTGGTCTGTTTGTTTATAGGTGTAATTTAATAATTATATTCACATCTGTGGTTTGCAACACCTGGAGCCTCACAGTTTACAGTTGATAATAGTTAACAAAACACTATCTTAATATTTTTAAACAGTATGCATGGTGGGTACACTTGAGGTAACCCTCCGTCTTCTTATGAACCATGATTAGACACTGTGACGTCAAAGAAACATTTCACTAATTAATTGTAAAATACATTTTAGCTGATAGTGAATTCTGTAAAGGAAGGTTGTACCTGTGTGTTTCATTTTAATCGTTAGCCTGAAAAATCTGCTGTCTTAGGTAAGAATAAAACAGCAACAAAACAATGTGACAGGCAATTTTTAATGTTAATCATTTAATTAATTATTGGCTGATTATTGACCATCTAATCACATGGTCCCACTTAATATAATAATAAAATATCTGTACTTTTACTTAGTTACATCTGAGTTACATTTTAGTTACATTTCAGCTGGGTTCTCCCATTAATATCATGGAAATAAATTTAGACACAGTTTATTTTGACATTAGCAAGGTCCGTGTGATGTTGAAGAGGCTGATGCAAGAGAGTTTGCCAGCTACTCGAGTCAAAAGTGGCAGATCGAGACCATCCTCACTGCAGATTGTTTGTTGATGTGATGTATGCACAGACATAATGCATGCAGACATAGGAGACAAGTGCACATATTTTGTAAAATGTGATTGTAGAGATGCAAAACGTCTTTTTTTGTTGCATGAATCACTTTAGAAATGTAGGTTTGATTATAGTTTGCAATCGTCTAAACATTATAAAGTAAACCCCAAAAGTAATGTATAGGAAATACAATGTAATAGCTCGCATTTTTGCTCTTTATTGTTTAGCACAAGTAATTAGTAACTAAGCATATTTTTTGTTGGATACTCTACCGACCTCTGCCTATGAGAAATCTAGCATTTCTACACATTTAGTGGCTGGTAATGTAGTCCAGCAACTGACATATCATCATGTTTTGGTGTTGTGGTGAAAAAAATTGGTCATGCATATGATGCAACATATGTTTAATGTGACATGGATTTACAAATCACAATGTAACTAAATGTATATTGACATAAGGCATCCTTAAATAAGATAACCTTCTACTGCAATGTTTTGACCACATTGTTCCCCTGTCTTTTGCTCAATGTGCTGGACGTAGGTGTCAGCAGCCCATCTCCACCCATCCCACCAACTACTCCTGACCATAACTACCTTTAATAGAACTGGATAATAGAGGAGATGACCAAACAAATAATGTAACTTTGACAGTTAACTTAGTTTATTTGACACCTGAAACAGCCAAATTCTGACACAAGTCCGAACAGAACAAAACATGTTAAACGAACTGCAGGGTGGGGAAAACAGTGTGACTGTGCATGAGTCATCAGCCAATGAATGGCAATGATAAGAACTCAACCTTTGAGGTCTGTATAAAAGCAAGTCTATTTCAGAGGTTTGATTTTTAGAAATGATTCGTCTTAAATCAAGTTTGTTTGGGTTTATTTGCGTTTTTCTAGGGGACACAGGGGCAGAATAGAGCTGCTAAGTTGTGTTGGTGCATTTGAGTTGTGTAACTTTGAGTTAGCATGTGTGATCTGTAGCACCTGGGATTTCAGGCACACCAGGAACGATGCCTTTCCCAGAGTGCCAAGCAGAGTGCCCGCTTAGCTTTGGCACCTCAGCTGTCAGCCCGTTCTGCTGATGAGAAGAAGGTGTGGGGTGATGAAGTCGATAATGAAGGTAGCATCTTGTTGTCGCGACAGATTGTTTGCTCTGGGCTTTCAGAGGTGCAGACGAGCTCTAGCAAACTCCACGCCCCCTCTGCCTCAGGGCCTGGCACCTCTGCTGGGGAGAGGAAAGTATTTTTACCCAGTGAGCAACTTTCCTCACTCCTTCCCATGTAGGAAAGCAGCCATGCTAACTCGAAAAGAAATATTTTTCCCCTAATAACTAACTAATATTATGACTTTAGCAGCATTAAACAATGTATGTTTGTACTAAAGATACTGATGTTTTTTTGTCTTTTCTTTCTTTCTTTCTTCATTTCCTCATTTTTTTCTTTCTCTGTTTTCTCTGTTCTCTCTATTTTCTCATTTTATGGTAGCAGCACAACCATAAATTAAAACATGTTAAGATCGAGCTTGTTGAAAGTGTTGAAAGGGTTTCACTCAGGGTTTTTGGCTCTCTTCGAGAAGCTTTAGAGCTGAATGGCAGTATCTGAGTGAGCCAAGACATCAAAAGGGAGCTTTGTGAAATCTGTCAAGGATTTTCCTCTAATGAGAGTTTGCCCTCTTGATGAAGAACGCCCACTTCCTCTGCACTAAATGCCATATTCATTACCTGCTTGTCTCTGATATTGTGCTCTTTGTCTTTGACTTGTTCTATGGTTATTATATGTCACTCCAGATCAAAGCGATCTTCTCTCTTGGCTCAGTAAGCACATAAGTGTCTTTAGTGAAGCAGAGACAAACTAACCTACTAACCAATTCCTACTGGTAAATATTAATCAAACTAATTTAGAGATTGATGAAAGCATCAATTGGTAAAGACCAAATAAAATGTGATTAAAAGAAGGCAGAATAGAGGAATGTACTCAAATTTAATTAAAGACAGTTCAATGAAATTGAAGAGCTATTGAATGCTTTTAAAGTTATTTATTTAGTTATTTAATTGTGAGATTTTTGTGCTTAAGCACAGCCAATTGTAAAAAAAAATTGACTTTGTAGCTGATTTAAAAATCTTAATTGAATATTGCTTGACAAAAACTTTCCTGACACCATGTGACAACCAACTTGCTAATCAAATAATGATTTCAATTTATATAGCGCTTTCTAGACACTTCAAGAAGCTTTACAATATCAGAGCATTATTCATTCACTCCACATTCACACACTGGTGGTGATAAGCTACCTTGGTAGCCCTTAGCTGCCTTAGGGCAGTTTGAGAGAACGTGGCTGCCATTTCACGCTTTCGGCCTCCAGCCCACCACCAAACACACTCTTATACATGGAAATGCGACTTTCCTAAGGCCACACTAAGTGGACCTGGCAGGGACCAAACTGCCAACCCTCAACCAACTCCAACTTTGCGGCCCATTTTCCACACAATCAAAGAGCCAACCAACCTAACCTACCAATCAACTCATCGACAAGCGGACTAATTAACCTCCAGACAATCAACCATCCCACCAATCAAACAACTTAAAAACCTGTCAACCAACCACTTCTTCTAAATGCTTCTAAATAATGACCATTTAAAGAAATTTCCATCATGGAAAGTATGTAACTCAAATGTAGCTAACAGTAGTTATGATGAGACAATTCACTTCACATAAGTAACTGTCCCTCAAATAACGGAGTGAGTAAAAAGACTTTAACAGTGGCTTGTTTCAAGCATCCAGCAAATATGCTAACCATAAACTAACAAACCAACCAACTAACCAACAGACAACCAACTAATGTAACATGAGATCATGTCTGGGCTTCAAAACATGAAAACAGTTGCTATTTTTAAATCAACAATGCATTTCTGGGAGGAAAAAAGTTGTGACATTGGCAGATGTTTCTATTGAAATTAATAATCAACTAACAGTGACTTCGCCTTAATGCTCAATAAACATAGACATTAGAAAACTTCAAAGAAGATTGGATAAAAACTAGCCAAGTAAAAAATAAATCTGAATATCTTTTAAGGCTTTTAAACTGTTAGTAAAACATTGAAGGGAATACATATGCAGAAGCATCTGCTTTTGCTGACTCTTAACTTGCAGAAAAGTCCAACTCATCTCCAGAGCTTTTTCAAATGGAAGGCCATCTGTCCCACGCTCTTCCCTTGCGACGGCTTTTCTTGGCACACAGGGATGCTGCACCTCCACCACCTACTCTCTGAAATAACTCCCTCCAAGACAACTCCCAAAAGTGCTCAAGAATCTGTCTGTGATAGGACACTCGATGTGTGAAACCACTGAAAGTATTTGAAGAAACAGAAATTGCACCAAATATCACAGATAGTGAACTGCCAACATATGACTTGGAGTAAATATTTTGTCAGACATAAATTCCTGAGTGCAATTAACTCTCGTTCTGCTTTTATCTTTTATGTAATAAAATAAGTGAAAAAAGTTCAGAATATGTTCTTAGATGTCTTCATTTAATGATTCCTTTTTGCCCATGAACACATGTCACAAAAAGTAAATCATCAAAGCCTTCTGGTATTCGAAGGAAGACAGGCTTATGCAGGGAAAACTAAAGGAAAGCTTTAGTCTATGTTCTTTTCATTCTCTGAATGGCTGAGAGTTAAAGAGCCCTGTGGCAAATGAGTTCATGAAAGACTGGACAGCAGAGCCAAAAATTGACCCATTGAAGATTACATGTTTAAATGGAGAAATGAATAATGAGCTATTAGAGTTCAGGAATGATCAATCTATTCAAAGAGCAATAGTGGCTAATTTAACAAATACACTTTTTGATTTTAACACACGGCAGTGGTAAACTCATAAGGAATGCTATAACAAAAGCAAGATGACCTTACCAGTCACACACATCCATACAGGGCAATGTGAATGAAGTGGTTTGTACAGGGCCACAATGGCAGAATAGATGTAGCGGGGATGGGATTAAACCGCCAACCTTCCGTGTACAGGACAACCAACACCACTGCAGTCACATCTTTCTGCCCCAGAAACAAAAATGTGACATTATATTACATGTCCAATTTGTTTTACTTTTTAACTGGAAGTGTGTTAATAGTTTTAAGAAAACAATATTCAATTACTCACTGTTGGAAACCACAGTGTAATTAGACAAATGTTACTAGATACTTAATGGGGTGATGATTTTGTTATTAAGCCATTTAACTAGCCAGAAGGTACCTGCTTTACCTACTGGAAGTTCAAGTATGCGATATGCTCAGCTTATGGAAGCAATTTAATATAAACAAAACAATTTTTCGAAATGCTTTTCTATCTCTTTCTATATATATATATATATATATATATATATATATATATATATATATATATATATATATATATAAAACTGTATGATGTATGATGTAAGAAAGTGGGATAGACACCTACTGAACCATTTAAATGGGGTTGATATTGACACAAAAACTGACAATTTTATTGCATGATGATATCTAAGGTGCCTTTTGTAGCATTTAAATATAAATCTATGAAAGAAAATCTAAACAACTTCATATGTTTGATCACATTTACATTTCTTGTAAATTATATTGGGCAGATATTATAAGGTTTATCAATAACGCTTTACACTTTACCCTCTCTTAGTTACTGTATAACTGCCAGGGAACCACCGCGCAGCTAGCAGATAACAATTCCTTAACTATGTAGTAGTTACTGATAGTTACCCTTAACTAATGAGCAACTACTACTATAGTATCTACTGAAGTAATTACCAATTACTATTGAATTTACTTGCAATTTCCCAATAACTACAATAAGCCCCCTTAAATAATAACCCTTACTCAAGAAGTTTTTATTTTTCTCTTAACTTTTAAGTACTTTTAACTTTTTTTCCCGTAAAAATAGCAATTGTTTGGACAGACATTTATAATTTTTTCACAGTGACTCTTACACTTTGCTAGTAATTTTCCTGACAACTATGTGGTAACTATGCAAAAACTATTCGGTAGTTACTTGTGTTTTCACTTTACAATACTCTCCATGTTCCATGTAATAATTTCATTTTTCATCATTTGAGCAAGGGACACCAGTTTAAAATGTTGAGATATTTTAATGGTGAATAAGAAACATGCAACACTAAAGGGAACTTTTCTGATCTTTTTAGCAGGCATGTTTTCATATCACACCACATGCCATGAAAGAGATGAGAAGATGAAAGGCCAGGGAAACGCTGGAATGGCCACTCACCGCAGAGCTGAAAGCTAGGAAGTGATTGTGAGTGCGCCACTAATCGTTGGTGATAATACAGTCCTGCCACTGCTAATGAGCGAGTTGTTTTGGGAACCTGGGATGACGGCAGCTCCTGCAGGTGTCTATTGTGTTCGCTCTCCATGAGAGGTTTAGAAGTGGGAGGAGTGGCGGCTAGTTTGAAAACCGCCACTAGAAAAGAGCCAGGCATGGATTAGCTTGTTCCCAGCAGTATGGGGCTATTTTGGAGGTAACGTCATTAGATGGCATTAAAGCGATTCACTTTTCCCCCCTTTATACTGGGGTATTTCCACAATGAGGGGAGGATTAGAATAAAAGCAGCTTTAATTGACAAACTGCAATGATTATTATTTCCCTGGACAATGAGGTTATCCAGCTTTGCTTATCGGTGATACCCAATGTTGAAATGTTCAGCATTAGATAAGTCTGTAAGCACACTGTATTTATTTAAACTTTTATTGTGTCACAGGACAACTGTTTTATGTTTTAGTATATTGGTTGCGCAATTATTTATCATGTTTTAACTGACAACTTGAATAACTTCTGATAGAAAATACCCAAACTATTTTATTATCTACCACATTAAAAATAAATCACATTTAGAGGAGTTTAATCAACAAAAAAGTCATACTGAATCTGGTTAAACCTAAGAGGATTACATGTTTAAAGATGAAAATAGATGGAATCATATATCAATGTGTTTATCCATACACTCTTTGATTCTGGTTTAGTTTTTTGTTTTGTGGGTTCTCAAAATATAAAAAAAAAACCTAAAACAGAATTAACAGAAAAGGGAAACAAAATTTTTTTTTATTTCTCATATGTCGACGTGTTTACCTGGGATGTTAAGGAAAGGTCTGCATTATACTACAGTTATATTTGTTAAAGGTGTTGTAGAACACAAATTTTCTTCATTAAAAGGTTCTGTACAAAATTACTTGCTTTGACTCTGGCCTTTAAAATGAACCTGAGCTCCTGCTGGTCCCACCCCCTTCTGTCATGCAGAAGATTTCTCTATACTCAAAAGATTGTTTGTCGTTAAAATTACTTTTTGGCTTTATCAAAAAACAGCACAATCTAAGCAGACATACTTCTGCACTACTCAAAGTGGAAAAACCTGGACTTTTTAGATAAAGACTAGGACTGGAGAATGCTATTCAGAAATCTCTGTCTAGAATACTGGGCAAATTGCTCAGATGTTGTTTTGCCTATCAAAACAACATGGTTTATTTTATGAGGCTACTACAGAGATACATCTTAATATAACTGATTTTTTTCTTTGAGTTGTATAAATAGTGATTGGCAACCTCTGGCTTTCACTCTTTATGCATAATAGGATGTGATGAATACTGCAGTACACTGACTCCAGAAGAGAACAAAAACAAATGAACACTCCTGACTCTATTAGGCTTTTTGCTGCATATTGCTTGACCTTCAAAATAACTCTGAGATCGAATTTTATAATAAATCGTTTAAGCTTTTTTTTCCATAAAATTTTGCATATTTAAAAGGTTTCTTTTACCAGTACTGAGGTCTAAATCACATAATTTCTGATCCACCAAATCATGTTTTTTTGCCCACTTTTGAATCTCTGGTAGTTATGGTTTGCAGAGAAGGTCTCATTTGCTTTCAGATTAAATCTATGGGTGATGTACTCTTCCATGTTATTTGCCATTTTTAAATAATGTTGGTGAAAATTGTAAAAATGTATGAGAAAATTCAACCTTCGGCGTTGTACTATTGCAACGGGAAGCATAATAACTGAAAGCAGGCTGTCCATGTTTTGATATCTATGTGGTGATCTATAATGCCTGTTTGGTTTATTAGCCAGTGTATTTTTTGTGCTTTTTTATGACTATGCACTCTAAAAATCTCATTTGAACGTAAAAGAAACAAGCGTAGAGAACCAAGGACTAGTGTCTGATTCTCTAGTCCTGTTCAGGATCTAGACAGCTGTTTTCTGAGTATTGGTATTATTTTTAAATACTGTACAGTATAGGTAGACCCCATTACCTTACCATTTACGTAACAATGACATGTTTTGTATGTGATGGAGAATAGTATTTGCTGAAATACACACAGATATAAACAGTGGATAAAAGCTGATTGCTTTACCGTGTAAACTCTTGACAGTTTAAAATGTGCATGAACATTCCACAAGTCAATATTTGTCAAATAAACTAAAAATATTGATTATGCAGAATTTACAGTCGTACAAATTCAAATTATCGTCTGGTTATTTAACTAAGAAAAGTACAACTCCTATATATGAGAATCAAATCATTCGGCAATTTCCTCTGCAATTAGTCTAGGTATTTTGTTAAATAGCTACTACTTCAAACTTCACTACCTGCCTGAGGAATTATGATTAGCTATTAGACCTGCACTATTTTGCTTAAGGGAGCCAACTGTACCGTTCGCATGGCAGTAGCAAGCAGTGCTGCACTAATGTAGCCCTTCATCTCTCCAGAGCCACGCTGTAATTAAAGCATGATTAAGAGGCCCAGGCTGATGAATGTGTTTCTAAGTGCCCCATACTGTGCTGCTTTTGGGCCCAGCATGGCGATTTTAATTGATTCAGGCTAATCAGTGAGCAGAATTAAAACAGTCACAGTTGTTTGGAGGAACAAGAGAGCAGGTCTGGGCCAGAGGATGAGAGAAACCAGCAGAAGGCCTGATCTGCACTGGAACGGCTTTCAGGCCTGGATGAATGACAGCAGGGATCTGCACCATTGAGCATGCCAGCTCAATGAAACAAACGCGAGCTGCTTTTGTTTGTCATCCATCAAAACACTCATCAAGAGACGTTTTTATTCTCCATCATGTCATTGAATCATTGAACACGAGGCTGGAGAGTTCTTTGACCTAAAGATGGGTTTAAATTTGATTGAAATCAATTCAACCCAAGATTGACGGAGGATTTTTTTAATAGCCTAATTTCTTTTGGAGCCAAATTGGAGAAAATTTGTAATGATTGCCGGGTTGCCAACGGTGTCTATAAGCTCAAGCCTGACAAGCTTTGTAGTCTTCAGTTGGTTTAACCCCCCTGTTGTGGCTCTAGTGTTGGCAAGGGGCCCCGCTGCTCAAGAAGAGGAAGTCTTAATGATGTCCGTGACAGCAGCCCTCAGGGCCTGGACTGAAGCCAGAGACTCTCAGAGGGACTGGTGACTACACGGCTCTTGAATTACAACAGTAAATCACTGGAGGGGTCAGCTGTGAGGAGATTACACCATAGCAGTTAAAATGATGAGGTCTCTGAGATCTAACAGAGAAGGTTGGATTTACCTGAGAAGTGTTGAGAAGAAACAAAAGTTGATTGTCTTGTGTCTGAGGGTAAATAGCAGCACGTTTTAAACTTAAGAAAAGTACATTCTAATTCAGAGAAAACCACTTGGTGTAGTTGTGGGTTGTAGTTTTAAGACTTTAATGGAACAGGAATATTATGCTCAGAAGGTTTATGCCCTATCCACATGTACTAGACTATTCTCTTTTCTGTTTGTGGTTGTGCTGTTCGTCTACACACTAATGGTATAGCTTCTCTCATAACTGGGTATTTTTGAAAACTCTGGCCAAGGCGACTTGTTTATGTACAATGTTGCCGTGTGAGGAGCTTTATCCAGCGTTTTCAGTGGGTTAGAGTAGGAATTTGCTTGTTAAACAATCTTGCATTGTTTACAAAGAACCAAAGGGATGTGTTACTGTTTGCTGTGCCAAAATGGCTATGACAGGGACCGTATTACATGCATTATATATTTAATCACAAGCCTGAGACACTAGATTGCAACAATATGCAGGTCTGTAAGAGACATGATCATCATTGACTTGACTCAAACCTCAGTGACAGGGAAGGTTTTGGACTAAACCGGACAGTGCCTCAATTTTGTGGAACAATTGTGAGAGCAAAATACTTTTTGGGACAAAGAACAGTGGGAGAGTTTTATCTTTTAGCTTTTTTGATATGCTTTGCCAACACAATAAAGGGAAAATAACTGTAATGAGATAAGACTTATAACTTGTTTGGAAGCTTCTGAAAAACCTTTGGGGTTACAAAAGACAACCACCTGTTGGATAGTCATTGTCTTTAAATGTCCAATCATGTAAACTAAACTTTTCTGACATTTCTAGTATGCATTAGTATTTTTTCCTCATCAAAAGCTTGCTACCAGTTGTATTCAGAACCATTCATAAATGTTTTTGTAACTCAATTTGAATTTTCTGGGACCTCAAACTGGCTTGATGAGCATAGCACAATATTATTAACAGTATTATTTTTTAGAAATATGTAGATTGTTTGTGGCAACAAGCATTATGTATTTGTGAGTGATGCTTGACATTTAACTGGTTTGTAAACAAAGAGGAATTTAGCACAGAGGAGGCTTTTCCGACTGTCATGAGTGCTGATGAGGAGCCTCAAGCAGTAAGTAAAGTTTATTTCAGGGACTAAGCTTAAATTAAAAATTAAGTTATGTACTGTAACTCTTTCATCTCTAATCAGAACAGTGAGTTTTTTTGCATTTATTACTCATTTTGTGTGTAATTTATTCTGCAAAGGTTGGTGGTGGGGCTTGAAGTCAGACTCTGAGGATATTTATTCTTAATCCTCTTTTGTGTTGTTTTTGTGGAGAAATTTAAATTAGGTGTCTGTTTTTAAAATGTGATTTTGACTGCGACGGTTTTTCAAGTGGGATCTTGCATGGTAGGTTTAACCTGTTAATGAATTTCAATTTCTGTCACAGTCCCAGCTTGAGTGAGGGTTTTCTTCCAAAAGCAATATACAGTACAGACAGATGTTTTGGCTGTGAATATGTCGTTCTCAATAGATGATGGTGATCTAATGAGAGAAGCCAAGCTGGCTGTGCAGATGGCAGTCCTGAGGTGGCTCTAACATCCAGTTTGAAATATGTTATAAGATCTGCCTCCAAGGTCCCTATTTGAAGAATCGTGCAATTAAAGACTAAATTGCTTTAAACTAAAGTTAACACTATCCGTACACATCAATCAAAACGTTAAATACCAATAAAGCACTAAATGATTGGGAGCTAAGAAAACTAGTTTTCTTTGATAGAATATCTTATTGAATACCTTCACAACTGATTGTTACGAAAGGGTCAAAACATTCATTCATCTTCATGTCGCTTTCTTCCCTTTCGGGGTCGCCACAGCGGAATGAACCACCAACACTCTGGCATATGTTTTACATGGCAGATGCCCTTCCAGCCGCAACCCATCACTGGGAAACATTCACACACACTCATTCACACTTTAACACTATGGACAATCATTCTTACTCAATTCAATACTCAATATACCACATGTCTTTGGACTTGTGGGGAAACCGGAGCACCCGGAGAAAACCCACGCGACCTTGGGGAGAACATGCAAACTCCACACAGAAATGCCAACCGACCCAGCCGAGGCTCGAACCAGCGACCTTCTTGCTGTGAGACGACCGTGCTACCCACTGCGCCACCGTGACGCTTGGTTGATCATGATCCTGCTGTACAGTACATCACAATCCACAAGGTAACAATTAAAACCACTGTGTTCACCTAAAATGCAAAATATATGTCAATGTTAAAGTTATAGTAGGCCGTAATGTTAGAATTTAGCAATAACACACTACAGATTTTAGAAAAAACTAAAGAATAAAGACCTTCCTTCTCTATTTCCTTCACTCTGCTCCAAAATGTCAACGCCTGTGATCAGTGAATCGGAAGCAGATTACACACACCGGAAGGGATACGTAAAATGTATAATTTTATTAAAAGTAGTAATTTTAACTAATTATTTTTTGTCATGAATTAAATCAATGAATTCAAATACTGTTTCAGCCCTAGATTGTTTGCTTTACATGCTTACTAATGAAGGGGCTTTCCCTAAACTAGGAATTTGCTTCAGTAACAAAGTGCATACAGAGACTTAAAACATAAAACATAACAAGTAAGTGTAATAACAGTAAGTGTGGTAAAGTAAAAATGGAATCACGAAAAAAGAAAAAAATTTGAAAAAAGAATGTAAGGTAAAGTAGTGCAATGTAGATCAGAATGTAGTTATTAGTTGTACAATGTCCGATCAGGCCCAGACTTACTGGATTCTCGTGATAGTCCAAGTCTAAACACATTAATTTTACAAAGCACACACTCAGTCATAGCATCAACAGGATTTTCTTCTAAATTTTTTAAAGAAGAATCGGTTAGTAACAGCTCTACGATCAAAGATCATAGTGCGTTGGTCAATGATTTGGTCATAATGGTAAGAGCACCAAAAGTGTCAGAGCCCTTTGATCGCTGCTTGCAGCTTTAATAATCACATTGTCCTTTTTAGAGTTTAAATCTGAGAATGTCTTCACAAGTATATGTTAAGCACACAACTGTCACACAGTTTAAGTTGAAGGCCACAGATCTTCTGCCATCTTTTGGTGAGATATAAAATAGTTGGTTGTTGTTATGAATTTTGCATTGTTGTGAAGACAACTGACAGATCTTATAACAGAAGCTGTAGAGTGGTAGAAGTTTAATCATCGGCTAGATTTGGCCCCCTGGCTTGATGTTGATGAAAAATAAATAACTTAATTATATTTTATAATACTTCACTATTAACATTTTTGTAGGAGGCTATACTTCCAAAACTAAATAAAAATACATAATAAAAAAATTAATGTGTGAAATGAAAAAAAAACATGTTGAATAAAAAGGTGAGTAAATATAAACAATGTTGTTCTGTCTGAATTATTCAATCATCCATAAACACACACACCTGTACGGTACATACACACACAATCGTCACCTTGTTAGTAGGTCTGCAGTGTAGCAGGAACACCTGGAGACGCTCGAGTGCTCCTTGTGTGAAGCCGATATTATGCTAATTGTGACCCACGGGCACTGTGTGAAGGCTTGGTATAATTATCCGTGTAATTGTCTCGTATTTTGTAAAGTGCCAGATCGTTTAAATCAGGATTAACATTTCTTCACCTCCAACGGCCAAAGGCTTTACTTTAACTTAGCCCCCCGTTGGGAACTTGACAATATTCATGTTTGATTTTCACACTACTTCTCCTACTGTTTAGCATGCATCACCTTATAGAGAACACATTGTTCTCCGATGTGTGCTGGGGTTTGCCAGCAGTGGATGTCAAAGTGTACTTTGTATAGGGAGATGACAGAAATACTTCCTTTTAGGGCAGCATCAGTTTTCACATGCTTGATGGCTTAATCCTTCAACCGTTTTCCAGCGTGGCAGTTTGGCTTTGAGTTTTCTCTGCAGCCACCGTGTCCAACCTGGTAAAAGAAGCAACTGCTAATTGCAGCTTTATTAGACACAGCATCTCAATAGCTTTGTGGTTTTTTACCAAAGCCAAAAGATACAGATATTACCTGTTGTCTAATAATTGATAAAATATTCTAAATCTATTCTTTCCTGACATCTACAATTCAATTTAGAGTCTGCTAGTAAAAGACACTGCTTTTGTTATGTTATTTTTGTGATGATCACTTGTCAAACAAGATCACCTTTTTCCCGTGAGAGAACATCTTAATTTTCCATTGATGTCCCTTCAGGCACAAAGTTCATGAATCTTTCAAGTCTAATTATGCACTGAATAATTATAATCTATTTAGCTGTGAATAAGACTCACCTATCCCTTGTATTAATATTTAAGTTTACATTGGTACAAATGTCCTCCCAAAGTTTTATCAAAATTGTGTTGAATTAAATGATAAAACAGTGCCACTGATGTAATATTCACAAATTAATAATAAAGAAAGAAGGTTTTTATAGTGTTTTCTAGCTTGAATTTTTGAAAACTGCAGGAAATTGAGTAGATACTAGTAGTTTAGGTAGATTATGCATTAAAGGTATGAAAAACATAATGTGTTTTTTTTTGGGGGGGGACCCAAGGGCTCCATTGTTTAAAACTCAGTTTGGCTGTGATTGAAAGAAAGTGGATAAACTTTGTGAGTATTGCTAAAGTTTGTGAATTAATTTTGTCCAGGCACAGTATTCAATTATTTGAACGTATAGAAATTTCTGTCACAGTATACACCCATGCTTTTTTTCAACTCTGTTTTTAAGTCTCCCCTAGAAATGAGTCTTATAATATTTTTACGTTTTATGAAATGATGTTGAGCAGATCCTGATTGCTACATAGTGTTCACACCAAGCAAGAATCTGCGAACCAAGTGATCTATGTATTTACGCGGCTCAAGTCTCGTAGAACAATGGCATTCACAGGTTATTTTGAGAAAACTGCTCAAAAAGTTGCATGTGTGCAATTATTTGTTCATAAAAATGAGAAGCATGAGTGTAGAAGAAGACAAGCTGGAGGATCTGCTTTAACTGTATCCAGCTCCTGACTTTGAGCAGCTACTGCTACCAAGGGGCTACCCCACTCTTCCTGCTCCTGTGCAATAGAAATTGACTGAACTGTAGTACCTCGACCGAATGCAAGGGGGGTGAGGTCAGAAGGGAGCAAATTCTGATTTACTACCATACTAAAACTGCCCAACTCTGGAGCTGAAAAAAAACCATGTTTAAACCCCTGGTATATATATATATATATATATACCAAACACTTTCTTGTTCTGTGTTAAAAAGTAAACGTCGGAGAACCATGTGGTTGGCAAGGACAGTCACTATATCTATATTTCACTCGGTCTGGATGAACAGCCCCCTGTGGATCAGGAATGCAAAGACACAGATGAATATTATTCCTCCCAATGTGGCCCTGCCTTAAAGTGAGATTTGAACCTTGCAATGGCTGTGCAACCCTGAGCCTTATTAAAGTGAGTGATATTAAGTTAGAACCCAACATAGGTTCAGCTCTCTGAAAACCGTAAAAAGAGTCAGCCCAAGTGGAAATAATTAGATTAATTTGAGCTGGAGTCTTACCATGAATATGAATAAAATTATGAAAGCTTACAATCCTTTTAAACTATATTTCTGAGCGCATGTTTCTGAGGAGCCTACTTCTAATTATGGCCATCTTTAGACTAAGATTTCTGTGTTTAGGATACTGGAATTAAATTAATACATCTCTTTCACAAAGTAGTGCTTTAAGAATTAAAAAAATGTCTTTATCTTTTACATTTAAAGATCAAGAGGTTCAACCCCCTTGATATCCATAAAAAATTGCTACAGCTACAACTTCCATTGTAAACGTCTGCAAACAAAATCTCATTACAACTGTTGAGAATGTTTTTTAAGAATGTGATGTGAAAATAAGTCAAAGAAAGTGCATATTATTTTGACTAATCCGACAAATGAGCAGTCTAGAGTAAAATGATAACGCCTGAAGCAAGACAGGCAGACTGTGCTGTCTCAGGTGACACAACACTGACAGTCTCCCGAGTTTTTAATTTAAACACTTCTGCCTGGGTAAACAGTCTATTCTTGCTGATGAAGAGCTACGTAGTACAAGTTTGAACTTGAAACACTCTCACTATAAACTGCGGTTATCTGCAGATGTGGAAAAGTGACTCAGATTCCTCTGTCATTGCTTTGACATTTCCCCAAAAAACCCAGGGAGGATTTTGGTAATAGTCAATTGTTACTGTGATAAACGAAACTATGAGATATTTGATCATGTCATGTCTAACTCAGTGAAGAGAAACGCTGCCTTTCAAACATCTAAAGTCTACTGCAAGTCATTAGAGAGGAGGTACAGCTAAAAGAATTCCGCTGAGAGCTGATGACAAACAAATTGCTTGAGTGGATGTGTCACTTTTTTAAAGGAAGACAGACACCAAGAGGCCAGTGAGCTTTGGTATTTCTAGGCCCCTCCAACACATCACAAACCTGTTGTACCTTCTGTAAGCAGTATCTGCCAAATCATCCTACAGATAAAAATTATAAATCATCCATGAGAATGAAAAGGAGAAGAAACTTTATTTTTTAACCTCTCTGTTTGCATGAGCAGTTAAATGACATTTAGCATGTCACCATCTTTGATGCCTTCTATTTTTAATATTTGCTTTGGGATGTGTCCAGGATTAAACAAATGCTCTTTGTCACTGTTTATGACATGGTATGTTTTTGTTTCCTCTTGATACGTGACTGACAACTAGCATGTTGCCATCTGTCCTGCCTGTTTGTAAAACACGCCAATGACGCATGTGCCATCCTGCTGCATTCAATTCTACTGGCACAACACTGAGGGTGTAAATCTAAATATTAGTGGTCCAAACTCTGAGGGGAAAACTCAAGTTGAGGTTTTTTTTCTAGAGGGTTATGTTTCAGGAGTTTATTTGTCCTCGATCTACAACTTTCTGCTCAGCTTCTACAGAAATATTTCTACTTAGATTTCATGAATGTACTGGAACAATTCTGTGACTAATGCAATGATTGCAGGCCTTTCTGGAGCCAGACTGATTTTATTGTCAAACATTGATCACTTCCTGCTGACACATTCATTGCATCTTTGAGTAGTAAGTTATAATTATATTCATGCAAGACATTTAACAAAGTGCCAGGGTAATACTGTCACAATACTTTGGGGCAGGAACCAGAAGGTGGAACAGAATGGAATTTAACCAAAATAAGTTTAATACAAAACTAAATTGAAATGAAAGACAAACAAGGGAATAAACTGAAAGGGGTAAAAGACGCTTGGGTATATAAACATCAAATGCAGTCATGCAGGAAATAGTGATTTGCAGAGGAAAGTATGATGCCCCGAATATACTAAACCAATACTGGTCTACTAAATGGTATTGAGCTTAAATACACAGTGTGAAAGAAACTACTGAAAACTCAAATAAGAGTGAATGTAACACATGTAGCACAATGTAAGCTCTAGGAACCATTTTAAAAACTAACTGAATGAACATTAGAATGAACCTAAAATATTTTACACCAAGAGAAACCAGGAGTGAAATATTAAATATTGGAGTGATACATTTCAGAAATATTAATAAAACTTCTGGAAATTACAGCCCTGAATAATTACATTAAGAAAATACATGACAGTGTTCATTAGTGGAACATGAACAGAACCTTACAAGTATACATCAAACATTTGTTTTAAAGGATAATTGAATTAATTAAGAAAAATACTATCATTTCTTCATCAAGTCAATTGTCTTCGTCATGGTTGATTTTATTATTATGTTTTATAGAGAATCTGAACATTTTGAAAGGATTGTTTTATTTTTAATGTTGATGTTAAAATTACATTATTGCACTGACCAATCAGTAAAGAATGAATCCTGTTATAGCAGTTTTGATCTGAGTGAAAGTGATTGGTGATGCCTTTCAATGAGATGGGTCCTGGTTTGATCTATGTTGAAAGGATTTGAGGGTAATTGAGTAAAAACAATCCAAACAGAGTGAATGACTGAGTGAGGAGTAACCGTCTATTACCTTGAAGATATAAAAAATAAGTAAAACAGAAGGGATATATATGAAAGCTGGCTCTTTTGTTGACGTGAGTGGAGCAGCTGGATGACGATTGGTACACACTCTCTCACGTCGACCACATGACAGAAAACTGCACCGATGAACAACGTTATGAAGAGATCACAAAAGTAGAGAATATGGATATTCAAAAGATTGTCTTGTTGGTGTCTGACCATCAAGAGTTGTTTGAAATTTTTTTTAAACAGTCAGGTATGTGACTGATGTTTCTTGAGAAGGGATGGGAAGTTACGTTCATTTCAAGGTGCTTCTTTCTTAAGACTCTTGTTCAGTTAAAATAATTATTAATTTGCGCAATTATTCATTTAATTTATATCGTTCAAATGGGAAAAAAGAACAAGAGAAACAAGAAATACAAGAAGCGTCAAGGCAGCAACAATAAACAGTAGCTTGTGAAATGCACCCTGCAGAAAAGCCATTTGAACGATCATCTTTAAACATGAATCATATTTCAATCCAAAATAAAAACACATCTATTTATTTTATGTTTAAAACCAAGCATTGATAATTGTATGGAGTTTATGTTTTTACTGTTCTTCTTCTTAAATTAACTTCACTGATTCATCTTTGTTTTCTATCTCTAATGTTTTTATTTAGCTATCTATCCCCTTGTAGTGCCAATGTGTATGAAATGTGTTGTTCAAGTAAACTAGTGTCTTGCCACATAAACAGTGGCTCTTGATTGTTTTTGAGCTCCAAGTACAGAAATGTTATAAGTGTGATTTATGTAAACAATAATGTTACATCCTTATCACTTGTTTAAGTAGAAAGTTACTGATCAAACTCTCTGGTAGGAAAAAGTTTAACAGCATGACAGGATACAGTGCTTTAGTTCATGTCATAAAATGAATGTGAAAACCCTTCTAGACTGACTTGACGATGGAGTGTGCTGGGTGCATAATTACTTTCCAGAGTGAATTTCTTCAGACCGGCCCTGAAGGAGGGGTGGAGGGACGTCACAGAGCCCTTATCAGATCCAGACCAGACACCTGTAGAATTTTCCAAGATAAATTACCACCTAAGTAGCCATAAAAGTAGATTTATGGTCGACCATCTGCAATCCTTAAGATGGAAACTTCACATCACTACTCTAAATATAACAATATTTAAACTTCTAATTTCAAATTAGAGCAGTAGTCAGAGATTCCTCAGAGTATGCTGTTTTTAAACAGATCACACGGGTCACATTAGCGTTGTGCCCAAGGACTTAAGAACACTGATCCACGCTGTCGGGCAAGGTCTTTCCGTTGCCTATACCTGCTGGCCCAGCTTGAAAGGCAGTTTATTTGACACCTAATGTGTTGACAGGTGTCTAGGTAGGGTGCCTTTCTTTTGTGAAGGGGAGATGGGCTGGGGAAGGAGGGGTGCCTCCATTGCCCCTGGGGTCTTCCTGTGGTGGCGTATGTTTCCAGTGAAATCCCTAAAGGTGATGGGGCTTTAAAAGAGAGGCTTTAACCAGCCCAAACGGCTCCCCGGTGAGCACAATTAGGCCTTTGTACATGGCTGTTTGTTTTCCTGTTTCATGTCGATGCATTGTTTGTTTTGGTGTTACGTTGTTTTCTTACGACGTCCGATTCATTCTGATCTTTAGTTTGGATGTCTGAAAGCCATCATCTTTGACCTTAGCTTTGATTTGCATTATTTAAGGATTATACCTAAAACTGGACGTTCTATTGTCTTCAATTTGTTTTGTTTTTATTTTTGTTTTTTTGTGCTTGGAACTTTTGCATGATTTTGTTCTATTTGCTTTTTTGAAGATTGTTTGTCAGTGTAACAATAGATGACAAACAAATTGTTTGTTTAAAAGTCAATGGGTTTCAAAAAGTTATTTTGTACTCAGCAGGAGATTCTTTATTATGTTTGTTTGTCAAGTGTGAATAATTTATGACAGTTCTGTCACATTTGACTAAACTATCCCTTTTATAAAACAGTAAACAATAATCCGAACATTCTGTTCTTTATTGCATTCCTAGCGTGTGACAGCAGACAAAAATGAAAGACAACCGGACCCTAATGACTGAAGTAAAATAAAACACATCAAATGTATTTTAATACTGGTTGCTATGTGTAGCGAAACAAAACTTATTTCAACGATGAAATTCAAAAACTTCATCAGAGAATAAAATCAATTTTGTTAAGGGTTTTAAAGGGTTAGGAGGTTACTTATCCCTGTCAGAAAAGTTTAAGAAAAATGCAAAAGTTGATTTTTCTCTTTTGTTAGGTTTGCATTAACATACTCAATAATAGTAATAGAAATGTCTACATTCAAAAAGTCAAACAAAATCTATCAAATTGTAAAAAAATCTGCTTAACTTGTCTGCTAAACTGTTTTTTTTTTTGCAAACTAATCAATGAGTGTGAATTTTAAAACATTAGTTCAAACAAACAGATCAGATCAAAACAGAAGTATATACACACACACACACACATATATATATATATATATATATATATATATATATATATATATATATATATATATAAATATATATATATATTTTTTAATTGGCTGAATTTAAAAAGAAATAACGCAAGAAGGAGGAAGAGAGAGAAAGAGAGAGAGAGAGAGAGAGAGAGAGAGAGAGAGAGAGAGAGAGAGAGAGAGAGAGAGGAAGAGGAGGAATGTCGCTTAGCTGCATCTCTTGTCCATCATCTTTTGCTGATGACACTCCCCACCCACATTTACATCTGAACACTTCATGGGTTGTTAATATAAATAAAGTTAAAATTAAACGGGTGAGGATTTGTGTATGTCGTTAAGTAAGAAATTCATTTTCAGTGAACAATCAGTAAAACACTGAGAAATACACAAACCTCACGAGTACACTCCCATTTGCATTTTTACATCCCAGTGGCATTTTCATCAAGACTTCCAAGTATAATTAACCCAAGAGTGCACCTTTCTATACTCATTAGGAAGTCACCTTTCAGAATTAGAAGCATGCCAGTGTCCTTGAACCCTTGAGGGTAGATGAAGCCTAAAACAGTGTTCATCTTTAATTGTGTGCATCTCTGTCATTTTCATCTCGCTCTTTGTCAAAGGGTCCAAGAAGCTTTCAAACTATAATTTATGTTTGGTTCCTGAGGACAGTTGGAGTTTGCTGGAAGGCTGGTGTAGTGTTAACTAAACTGGATCTCTTCTGCATGTTTTCACCTGTATGAGAGCTATGCAAGAAATGCCATAACTCACCATATCTTTAGGCGACTGAGAACATATGAAGGAGTTCTTGAAGACCTTGAGCACATATTTCAAAGAGACAGAAACAACTCATTCACTACCTCATCTAAACTGTCAGTCTGTCTTCTGGATTGCTCTATATGTGGGATGTTTGATCCTCTTGTTGTAGCCGTGACCATGAAAAATTAGTTTTTGGAGGAAAAGATTAATTATACTATTTTGTCTTTTAAGCAACAACATTAACACATTTAAACCATGTTAAGTTTTAACGAGTACTTATAATGCATTTGAAAGTTGTATATTTTAACTGACTGAGATAATTTTAACACTATTAGAAATGTATTTTAACTCTGCAACATCTTTTTAAGTAAGTTAAAAAATTAAGGTCTAAAGGGGAAAAAAATTAAAAGAACAAAAGAAAGAAAAAAAAAGAAAAACAAAATACAGGTTAGATAGAAAGATGGATGGATGGGTGGATGGGATAGGTAGGTAGGATAGGATAGACAGACAGACAGATAGACAGTTATTTTTGTGTTATATTTAATGAATTCACATAATGCAGTAATTTAGTACATAGTATAATTCTATTGTATATGTATTAATGGTTGTGAAACTGTTTTACAGGTCATTGTTTTTAACAGTTTTTCCTATTCTTCTACTGTTATTTGTTCACGCCAAATTGAACTTGTAACTTCAATCTCAATGGTCCTTAATGTAAATAAAGCTTGACTACAAGACTTGACTTAAATTAAAGTTAAATGAATAATGCATGATAGACAGAAAAATCTGGTTGAATTTACTTTGTTCTGAGTCTATTTGGTCCTTCTCTAAATAAAAAAGTTGTCATCTAAACTTATTTTAAACAAAATACAAATATTTCTTCTTAAGTTTTCAGTGGGAAAACGGTTGTTTGTTTAGATATTTTAACTCGGTTTGAGTGTTTTGTCACCTATCCAGAGGACCATTCCTTTTTTATCTCCGAATTTTGGTGAATAATAACAGTATAGACAATCAATAATTGGGTGCATGGAATACATTAAACTATAATTCGTATTTATTTGGTGATTATTCAGTTCGATTCAGTTTGAAAGTCATTACCCTTCAGGTATGATCTTGCCTCCAAAAAACAACAGTGATGATTCAAGTTAACAGTTAAAAAAATACAAAATAATTTTAAAAAATCTAAATGATACAGATTGAAAAACCCTCACTAACGTTATTTGTATCTATGCTACATAAGTAGACTTAAAGTATAACATGTTTAATCACTTTTCTGACCACATAACTTATCTTCATATGGATGTTTTTTTCATTGAAGGTAACATTCACTCTTTGTTCTTTATTTAGTATTATGATGTTTTGTTTTTGAACCTGACCTCTGAGTGAAACATCTTTATTTAGTATAGGCCTATTTTGTTTAACACACACGCAAATCCAAATGTTTGAAATAAATGTAATAACAATAACTAAAACGAGTCACAAATTAAAGCAAATAGTAATTTAATTAATACAATTGTTCTAGGTTGTATTTTAAGCTCAAGTATTCTCTTCAAGCATGTTGTATCTTCTGGTTTTAAGTGATTTAATGAAACCAGGGAAGGAGGAACACTGCGCGACAGAGCGCTCTAGTGGCGACCAATAAAACTACACCTAATTTATTTATTTCTCATTTAAAATCACTACGTTATCAAAAGAAACAGAACCCCTGCGAAGCAAAGTCATTCGTTAGATTTAAAGGATCTTCACTTTAACAAAAATTAAATAGCCGTTCGATTTTTTTATTTTGTTGCAGACATTTTAATTTTTAGCCATTACATTTTTTTTGCAAACATTTTACAGATTATACAAAAATAAGTGGTATGAATTGCGATTCGGGTGCTCACCTATTGTTAATAGCTAGCATTAACATGGTTTATTTTCTTTCCAAACGAGAAAATGAAGTCATAAGTAAAACGATTTCCAAACGGACAACACATAAATAATAATAATTAAACAATATATGTGTAAATTCTTTCAAAGTGCAGAAGCAAACATTAAACTCAATATTTCAAGTTAATTTTATTTGCTTCACTTTAGTCTGGCTGTTAGCTTTAGCAAACAAACGTTCATGTAAACTGGGTTTTGTGGCTAACAACGACAATAGAAACCAGAATTGCTAAAATCTCGTCGAGCTAAAAGCAACTCAGTTAATAGAACATTAAAAAAAAACACGAAAACAAAAGTAATTGTAAAAAGGACCTTTTTCTTCGTGTTGGTAGCTGGTTGGTCTACTATTTTTAAACCAGGCTTACTCTGTATACTCACATGATATCATTAAACAGCTTATCAACCCATCATTCTAAGCATGTCATGTTTAAAATGTTTCTCTCCTGCTCTGAAACAGAAGTCTAGGAAATAAAGCTGATTACAGTGTGTAAAGAGTGGGGCGATAACCAGTCCCACACCTTTTAATCAAAGCTGTTTTCCCCAGGGTGCAATTTTCACCTTTTTTGTTCGAAGTCAAGTGACGAGGAGCAAACCTGCAGCTTCAAACAGCAGTCTTATTGAGAAGACTCAATGCTGTCTTAAGTAACCCATGATAATTTATCTCTGCTGGTGAAGCGGAAATTGTACAAAAATAGCACCGGGAAAGCGCGGGCTTTTCGGATGTTGTGGATGCCACTGAAGGAAAGCGGTGGAGCAGATGGATGCTAACAGCAACACCTTATTTTCGTCTCTACTAATTCTTATGGGGATGCTTTCTGCTGGGCAATTAACAGATAATGGAAAGAAAGACCGGTATTGTGTTACATACTTGTGGCTGATCGTTGTCTGAAAGAGACAACGCGAGAACTCGGAGAGAAGCTTCACCGGAAAATGGCGCGCTTTCCCGCCATAAGATCAACTCTCTAAAAAGGTTCCTCTTTCACTAGTTCACTATGAAGCTTTCGTAGCAAGAGATATACATTCAGGCCTGACCCAATGTATTAACATCACACGGTGAATTGTTTTTACATTTTCCTTTGTGTTCTTTTTGTAATCACAGTGTCTATCAGTCAAACCTTCAAAGTAATAACCATGGGGTGATTAAGGGTGATACGGAGTCCTTTAGAAGTTACATTTATGAAAACTTCTTTGCCACTTCCTAAAAACATTCAACCAATGTATGATAAAACTGAAGATCATCTTTTTTGAAGATTAAGCAAAACCGTTTTTGGCAACAATTAAGATATTGGCACTTAAAGTGTTTTCATGGTTAACTTGATAAATTGATGGTCGTTTCAAACTGGTGCTTTAAAAAAATACAATATGGCCTTTAGGGATTGCTATGTAAGAGATATTGTTAAGGCAAGCTTTACACAACAATGAGAGCATGCAATAAATAAAAAAATCTTGCTCTCACTTATAACTTGGCAAACCTTTGTTTTTAGAAGAAAATTATTGCCAAAAACTGTTTCATTGCTATTGTGTCCTATTAAACCATATATCCCATTACCTAGAATTCATCCTAAATTTTTACAGTGTTTTACATATTTACACTATTTACATATGTTGATTGACAATACACAGTTAAAACAAGAGTGTTGAATTGAGTCTGTTAGCCATCTAACAAAATATACACAAGTAGCAGAGAAGATGAGAGGAACAGGGGATGAAGAGTGAGACATAAATGAGAGTGTGGAATATTCTAAGAGTAATGATCATGTTTTATCAACTAGTTAAACATACTAAAGAAAAGCATAAGAATATCTTGTTGATTTTACTTGAGCCGAAATTAAATCTATTTATACACAAAGTATAATTTAGCTAAAAGCTATTTGGACTTTAATTATGAATAAATGTTTAAAATATACTTGAGTTTTTAAATATAGTTGAATTGGTTTACAATGTTTTTATTTATATATATATTTTAATTGGAAAGCAAAAACTGTTGCCTTATTAAAATGTTGGTATCACTATTAATAATAAATCAAATGTACTGCTAGTTGAAAGACTTGTAAAAAAAAAAGTTTAATAAAATCTATCTTAGCAGTAGAAAAGATGCAATTCACTTGATGAAGTTGACACGACCATTAATTTTGAATGTTTCCTTGTAACTTCCAGTGTTGACGACTAACGCAGGTGGCTGGGAAATGCTCTGGGAACCTTCTGACATCACTACAGGGGCCTGACCTGTGCTCATCAGGTATTGTCCAAACATGTCAAGCAGTCAGTGAAGCACTGAACCTGACATCCGCTCAGCCAGCAAAAAGAGCCAGACTCAACCTTGTGTTAAGTGCTGGTGTGGGCTAATAGGGGCACCACAGGGCAAACACCCTAGTCTGTCAATCAAAAGGACTTCATGCTCTTATTTGTCAGGAGAGACACCCAGCAATCAGTGTCTCATTACATGTAGCAGTGAAAGTTTTGAGGGCAGCGACCCTATGCGTGAGATGACGATTTAGCTGCAGCTGACAAAAACAAAACACTTAATTAAAAATTATTAGTTTATTAATAGAAGCTTCAAAGCTGGAACAGGAAAAACTGGCTGTAGTTAGTCAAGTATTACTGGAATTACAATTAATACGTAACATGTAACGATAGAGCACCTTCAAAAAGCTTAGTTGACAAGTGCTTTACATACTTCAGACAATACAGAAGCAAATAAAATTATATTTATAAGAATGAACAATCATTATTAAACATTAAAAATGTACCCATTACAAGGATAAACATTTTGCATCCATAATTAGCCATACAGATCTATCGAAGCAGCAGCCTATGTTCAATCTGTAATACAACCAGGATCCAGTCAATTAAATTGCTTGAAAACAAACAACTTTAAAACCAATCTTAACAAACTGGTAATCCGTGAAGTTATGGGAGAATACTCACTTTCTAGTTCTGTCAAGAGCAAGAGGCAACCTCCTCCTCTCAAAAGGAAGTGACTGAACGGTTGTACCTCGACCGACCACAGGGGATGGGTCAGAAATGAGCAGGTTCTCGTTTGCTTCCATGTTATAACTGTCCAACTTTTAAGGTTTAAAAAACATTACAGGGGATGCAGTAAACCAAAACATTAACTCCTGAAAAGATAAAAGGTGTAATTTAACTACCAGAACAGTTTTTACAACATTAAATATGACCTACGTATGAATAAGATCACATAAAATGTTGTAAAGTTTTATATTTTATTTACATTTATAAATAAATCTTTATCTTGTTAAAAATAATTTAAGCCTTTTTAAGTCACATATGTGCAATATAGCACAACAAGACTGTAGCCATCCCTTCAGCCATTGCCGCTTAAAGTCCTTTATGGCTGAGCCTTGCATATTGTGAGTTGCTTTGTAGTTTGAGAAATAAAAGCTTTGATAACAATTTCTAGATAAATAACCATTAAAAAGGATTTCAGTACAGTTATCACCCTAAAGGGTTCAATCTATGTATGACTTTTGCATCTCCCGTAGTTGTTGATAAGCTTTTCATAAATACAGTGATACATATGTTTGATCTAGGAATTATACAAAATAAATTAAATAAAATACAATGTAATTGTTTCTTACTTTAAAACAGCCAATAACAAAAACATTCTTATTTTATATATGGATAAATAGGTTACATGATAAGGATAACATGTGGCAGTGGCTACTTTATATTTTGAATGACTGATTACAGTCACGAATCATGAAAAGCTGAAATGTCATGCATTTTCAATGATTAACCGTCCCCCCAATAACTATTTTGTCCACTCTCATCTCATCAAGTTTTCGGGATAACAGAAATATTGAACAAAACACTGCTCCGAGACCCCATAGTTACACAAAGTGTAAACAATGCAGAAGTGCTTTCACTTTTAGTTAGCCACTAAAAGTGAACACTTTTAGTAATAACCCACGCCTCTTATTTGAAACAATGGCTAATTTACTAAACAGTCAAACATCGACAGATTCAAATGCAGCTATAAAATTTAGCAGCAATGATTTTATGAATTATTTCTCAAATAAAATTACCTCTATCAGATGCAAAATTACTAAAACTCATATTCAATCAAAGCAGTTTAACTCAAACCCTATACCTTTGACTCACTCACTGCAGAATTTTTCAAATATTGACCTGAAAGAACTGCTAAAAATAATAACAGCATCTAAATCATCAACATGCTCTCTAGATCCTGTACAAACAAAATTACTGAAAGAATTGCTACAAATAGCTCAAGAACCATTTCTAAATATTATAAACTCATCTCTAACGCTAGGTTACGTTCCCAAACAGCTAAAACATGCAGTAATTAAACCACTAATGAAGAAAACGCACCTGGATCCTACTGAGTTATCCAACTATAGGCCAATCTCTAACCTTCCGTTCTTGTCAAAAATATTAGAGAAAGTTGTTATAGCACAGCTCAGCTCCTTCTTACAAAAGAGCAACTGTTATGAAGAACTTCAATCTGGATTCAGAGCGCATCACAGCACAGAGACTGCGCTGGTTAAAATTTCAAATGATCTATTACTTGATTGGGATCAAGGAAATATCTCTCTTCTAGTTCTGCTAGATCTCAGTGCAGCCTTCGATACGATAGATCACAGGATTCTCCTCGAGAGACTAGAAAACGATGCAGGCATCCAGGGCCAGGCTCTAAGATGGTTTAACTCTTACCTCTCTGACTGGAGTCAGTTTGTTCATGTAAATGGAGACTCATCGGACACAATTGCAATAGAGTATGGAGTTCCTCAAGGATCCGTTTTGGGACCCATCCTATTCTCAATCTACATGCTGCCCCTTGGCAAAATTATTAGAAGACATGGTGTTAGTTTCCATTGCTATGCAAACGACACCCAGCTCTATATATCAGCTAAACCTAACGACCCTTTAAAGCTAAATAAGATCTCAGAATGTGTCGCTGATATCAATGATTGGATGAATGAAAATTTTCTTATGCTAAATCCAGATAAAACAGAAATATTACTTATTGGCTCTAAAAAGCAATTACAGAATCTCTCTGCTTTACATATGGAACTGGGGGGACACACTGTTAATTTTTCCACTACAGTTAAAAATCTTGGCGTTATTATAGATAGTGAACTGACGTTTAAGGATCATATCTCTTATGTTACTAAGACTGCTTTCTTTCACCTCAGGAATATTGCTAAAGTGCGGAACATGCTGTCTATCGTAGATGCAGAAAAATTAGTGCATGCTTTCATGACCTCCAGAATGGATTATTGTAATGCTCTGTTAGCCGGCTGTCCAGCCACCACGCTACAAAAATTACAGTTAGTCCAGAACGCAGCAGCTAGAGTTCTCACAAGAACAAAGAATTATGATCACATTACACCGGTTTTGTGCTCTCTTCATTGGCTTCCTGTACAATATCGCATTGACTACAAGATTCTGCTCCTTGCCTTTAAGGCACTGAATGGCTTGGCTCCGGCCTACCTGAGGAGTCTCCTATCACGATATATTCCAGCTCGCTCTCTGATCAAAAGAAGCAGGACTATTGATTGTACCAAAGGTTAGTAAATCCACAAGAGGTGGAAGAGCGTTCTCATATAGAGCCCTGAAGCTCTGGAATAAACTACCGGATGTTGTCCGCAGCTCAACTACGCTCACAGATTTCAAAACTAAATTAAAAACATATCTGTTTAAACTGGCATTCCAATAATTATCTCTTGGTATTTGTCTAAACAGATATGGTGCCTGAGCACCATATACATACAAACTGTTTGAAAAAACAATGTGGTTCAATGTTCCTCTCTAACCTATCCTCATTATTTATATCTCCTCCTGCAGCTGATGCTGATCACTTGTTTGTTGTCTATGTTACAGTTTACTAACCGTTTTCTCCATTTCTTAGTTCCTGTTTTGTCTTTGTTTGTTTTGTTTGTTTTTTGTTTTTCAGGTCCTGTCCGGCAAACCGTTCATCGATAGATTTTTAGTTTGTATGTTCTTTATGCTGGGGAGGTGATTAGCGCCTGCCTCAGTCAGCGGGAGTCCCCTCTCAGAGGGAACTCCTGTCTTTGTGAAGCTGCTTTGAAAGCAATTGCTAAAGAAGCGCTATATAAAAACTGATTGATTGATTGATTGATTGACTTTTAAATACTTTGCTTTATCATTAATCGATGCAAAACCTGAAAGAGTGTTGTGAGGTATTATGCTCTCTGTGATTAAATCGATCTTTTGATTCACAAATAGACTTTTAAATATTGTCTAACATGAAAGAGGGGATTATTTCTTTTGAATCAAAAACAAGACAAGTATAAATTATCTTGAGAAATGTTCATTCAAGCAGAAACAAAATATAAAGGACAAAACCACAGGCCGTACAGCAAAACAAACTCACTCATCAGAAGAATACTCAATTCCATAGCTTTTTGAATTACACCACAAATTCACCTCATTACAGAATAGAAGTCTCCTGTTTCATCTTGAGTCGCTGCATCACCGAGGGACAAGTTTGTGAATTGATTTTCATTCTGTAAGGTTCAAACAGTAAAATGTTGGCATTAAATGCAAAATTCTGTTATATGTAGGGCCACTCAACAGTAGAATTAATTTTATTATGGTTATTTTTTTAAATTTCTTTTCAAAGCTTATTAATGTATTCTGAACAGGGTCTGATGTGTCGCTCATTTGCTTTCACACAACCCTTTCAGAAGTTAAAATAAACATCACACTTTTAATATTGATATTTTCTTATGATTTCAGAATGTAGTATATTTTGGCGTGCAATTTTTCTTTTGCACATTTTAACATTGTTTCTCACAAATACTCAATTAGAAATAGAAAAATAAGAATAGTTTTTTCCCAATAAAACAATTAACTTAATTTAAACATGTTCTCGGAACAAGACAGAATGTTCAAAATGGGTTTTCTGTGGAAATCTGGTCTTATTCTGCCTTTCTTTATCCAAACCACTTAAAAATTTGCATCATTATTCGCTAATTATTTTTAGACCTCTATCTTTTCTAACTTACCCCTATCCCAACTTTAATTCAACCTTTTTGCCCAAAGCAGTGTACTCTATAGAAAATCTCGATTCACACCTTTTCTACTGTGAAAATTCACCAAAGTTCAACTTTTTGAACTTCTACCAGTGTCTAACAGAAAACTGCCCTTTCCACAGCACAGAACCTATAATATCTGCTTCGTCACACACAAACTGTTCCACAGACTGGAACAATTCTAGATTGTGACTGATTCTATACATCTGTAAATGTGCATTCACAGACCGAGACAGATTTGCTAATTGAGTTTCAATTCTGCAAAGTTCCACAAAGGTTTATGCATACTATAATGTTGGACAAGTAGTAAAAACCATCAAGACGTCAAGATGAAAGCACCATGACTTAACACTTAAACTCATGGATTTACTGGCACTGTATATTATTTTAATTTTGATTATAATGAGTTGTAAAAGTAGTAACTTCCAGTAAGACTATTTTTATACTGTATATTTTATAAGTATAATATAAATGCCATGATTTGTTTTTGATCTCAAGAAAGGAGAGAAATAGTTCATGATGAAAATGATAACTAAATATGAAGTTAAAATAAACAAATCTCTTTTTAAAAAAAATCATAGGTCATAAACCTTTAAAACTCAAAATATATACATTTAGTAAAAAGAGAAAAATCTAAATTGTGTATTGAACAATCACACAAACCTTTCAGATTATCTTGTTTATGCTCAATAACATTTCCATTCATTCATAAGTAAAATAAGAAGTAATAATATGTGGTCTATCGGATGCAGATCAGAATCTTGAATCCCTATAATGCAATTTATTGTTGTATCTTTGTCCAGGAAACATCTTAAACCAAAGCCACCAATTCAGAAGAAAACATCAAAAGGCAGAAAAATCTAAAACTGTTTACAGATATTTGGGTTAAAAGGCAACTGATTGTACACTCAACATGTTACAGTAACACTTATGAATTATTCAAAATATGTTATCAAATGTGAGTTCCATTAAAGTAAACGGGCTCTAGAGGGGATCTGTGAACCAACGCTGTGTTTGCTCACACTATACCTATCGAACTTTAACAATCAAAAACTATACCTGCAACTGTATGCATAAGCTTTGAAACTCAAGTACTGTAAAGGAACACGTGTAACGGGGCTCCCGAAAAATCCCATTAGCTCTATAGAACCAGTAAAACACTTATAAAGTGCAAGTGCATCTGAAAACAGTTTCCCCAAAAATTTATGCTACATGGTCAAGTGCTTTGGCTCTAATCTTTTAAGGCAAGAAGATGTTTTCAAAAACAATCCCTGCAGTTTCCTGGAAAGAAATTGTACAAAAAGTAGGTTGACCTACTGAGCAAAAATAAAAAATAATTAAGTAATAAATGAAATAAAAATTGCCACATAATGGTTGCAAAAATATGATTCTAATTATTTCCCATGTTATGGATTGTTACCAAATATGTGTTAAAACTAAAAATAATAATTTTTTTAATCTAAGAATTTTCGAAATTATCTTATTTCAATAAATGTAAATGGTAACTAACTGGCATTCTAAACTATCTCAAAAGCCATTCAAAGTATTCTGTTTAGGCTTTTTGTACAAACATTTAAAAGGTATCTTCTAAAAAAAAATGAAACAACATTCTTATACAGCCTTAAGGAGAGTCCATAAAAAATACATCGAATGATTATGCCTAAACCATCTCCATCTGCTGAACAGACTCAGATAAAATCCAAACTAAAATTCTGATATGGAATAATGAGTATACAATTGTAACGTTCGGCCAGTTAAAAGTCTGTTTCAGCGCTGCATTGGAGCCAGCACTGTGTGTGGTCAGCTGGGAGAGAGGTTTGTGTGAATGACTGTCGGGAGCTGGAAGGACGAGCAGGAGTCGGTGCGCTGCTGAAGCAGTTTAAACAGCAGCTCCTCTTTCTCCTGGCTCAGTTTCTGCTTTTGCATTGCTTGCTGCTCCAGCGCCTCCTGCAGCTCATTCTGCTCTCTTGATAGTTGTCTGAAAGTGTATCAGAAAACCATTTTTATGCAGTCAAAGTGTATATGAATGATTATAACTCTTATTCAGACCAGGTCTCAAAAAAGCAAGGAACCATTTAATGAACAGTCCAAAGCACCAGGTGGCGCCACATACAAATATTTGAACAAAGACTACTTGCAAAACAGTAATAGATTAATCTTTACAACCATTTTAAATCTGTTTAAAAATTTGTATTTTAAACATAAACCATAACAGACTTTATTTCTGGAAGGTAGATTGAATTTGTTCTTATTTGATTAATCAAATACAATTCTTGGTAAATAGGTTAATTCTATCTATTAAATGCAGTATATTGTTAAGAAAGCACAGTCTGTCATATCTAATTTACAAATTTTTGTGTCCTCAAACATTTAAGACAAAGAAAGACAGACGTAACAAGCTGCCTAGAGAGAATGTAATCCTCTAATAAACCACATTTCTCTTCAAACTACTGAAAGAGGACTTTTTACTAGTCACCTCTAAACTGGACCAAAACGAGCAAAATATTCTACTTTATATTTGTTTGAGAAGATTAAACGTACTGTATAAGGCCTTGGTAGTTCTCTATTCGCACCCTGAAGTCTTCGTTCTGCTGTAGAGTGTGCAGGAGTTGATCCTCCAGAGCCAAGTTTTTCTCCTCCTGATAAATCACAAAGAATATAAGAGAGTAAGTTATGTAAACAGCAGACATAAAAAGAAAGGAGACAAAAAAAAACTGGTTTTGTGAATATGGTAACTGGATTCCTCCACTGCTTCATTGGTGATCAATTCATAAACAATTTGATGACTTTGTTCAATCTGTGTATTGCAAAGGGACTAGGCAGTAGAGCATCCACAAATGTATTTAAAAATTGAGAGCTTTTTTGGTATTATAAAACAAGAAAATTTAACTTCACATATATTTCTCCTTTTCTTAAAGTTTGTTTATAGCCGAGACAACAGCAAAGGTTATCTCGTGGCTACATGTTGTATGTGGTATGAAAAAGGGAAAAAGGTCTAAAACTTATTTAAAAAAAATATATATTTTCTCAACTATTAAAACAAGTATGGTAAGTCAGTTTTGAAAACAAAATGTAATAGTTTGCTAGGGACTGAGAGGATTTCTTTTAAGTTGTTAGATTTCAGATGTTGTTTCCTCATGGAATCATATACAGGGCATTCTATAAGCAGATGTTTGACCGAGAGTCTGCATTTACAGTGTTTACATTTTGGGGCAGTTTCTCCTTTGAGTAAAAAGCTGTGTGTCAGTCTAGTGTGACCTATTCGGCTTCTAGTAAGGACGACTTGTTCTCTTCTGATCTCAGGTTTATGATATTGTGCTCCAACTTTAGGCTGAATTTCATATAACTTGTTTCTTTGTTATTTCTCCCATTCTGACTGCCATTCAGTCTGAGTAAGGGAAGTTATTTTTGGCTTCGGGTCCGATGGTGGAATTGATCGTTGGGATATTTTTTTTGTTGGTAGCAGAGTCTGCACTCTCATTTCTTACAAGCCCAATATGGCCAGGGACCCAGGAGAAGATGATATGGAAGTTATTCAGATAAAGTTGACTTACTTTTATCAGAATGGAAGTGATACCCAAATGATTTGATTTTTCTTAAGGTAAAAATCTTGGTGTTATTATAGTTAGGAAATTTGGTTCTTAAACGTCAGTTCTCTATGTTAAAGACAAAGACCTCTTTTTTCCACCTTAGGAACAAGTATGAAACATGCTGTCTATTGTAGAAGCAGAAAAATAAGGTCATGCTTTCATGTCCTCCAGAATTGACTATTGTAACGCTTTTTTTGGCCATCTGCCCAGCTCAGAATGCAGCGGCTAGAGTAAACAAGAAATATAATCACATTACACCAGTTCTGAACACTTTCCTTCATGTAAAATATCACATCGACTAGAAGATATTTCTAGCAGCTTACTAGACTGCTTCTAGCCTTTATGGCCCTGAAAACGAAGGCCATCTCATATAGAGCTCCAAAGCTCTGGAACAAACTCCCAAAGGATGACCAGAGCTCACCTAACTCACTTAGTTCAAAACTTGATTAAAACATTTCTGTTTAATATAACATTCTCCTAGTATGTTTTCAAACTGGTTTGGTGTCTGGACGCTAATTCTGCTGCTGATGCACTATATAAAACATTTTGATTGATTAAAACATGTTCCTTGTATGTTATTCACTTTTGTATTATTATATTGCCATAACTAAAGTGACTGATTTTTGCATACCAGTCACATTAGCAACTTTACTTAACTTTACATAAAATTACATGGCTCCAAAAATAATCTTGATTGCTGGTTTGCATAGTTGCATATTTAGGTATGAATTGTAACCAACTTAGAATTATTCTTACACAAAGACAGAACCAGGTTGAAGTTATGATTTATGATTTGTTCAATTAGTTTTGTGGTTGAGGATTTACAGTGTATTTTGAGGCATGCACATTTTTTGGAAATAATTATTTGTTAAGATAGTCGTGTATTATACACAATGTTACCTTCTGATGAAGATAGTAGAGGAATAAGTCTCATAACTGCTGCGTTGATTTTTAACTGAGCCTCCTGAGATTTTCTGTCATTGTGAGAATTTTCAAACCAATGTAAGAACTTGATAGGTCCTTTTTAATTATACTTTACATTTTAATATTTATTTTATTAAAACATACATAGCTACTAGTTGTTGAAGGCAGCCTTATTAAAAAGAAAGAAAAGAAATATAACACTTGATAAAAACTATTTTGAAGATTTGCAAACTTAGGAATTCTTTCAAAGTTCACATTATGTTACACATTATGTACAAAACTTTCAATAATAATAATAAGATCTATTTTCTTCACACTTCCAGAAAATTGATGGCAAATACAGAACAAAAAAATTCATGTTAAATGCTTAATTTTAGTGTTTTAAGAGTAGAATTGTGGGTCTTGTGGTCTCCTCGAAAATTGTAGGTAAGGTTTTCTCAACTGAGAAGTTTAAGTCACAATAAAATGCGTAATTGAACAGTAAACTTTTAAAAACAAAACAAAAGGGACAAATTGTATGCTGTTTTGTTTTCTGGTTGCCAGTTTTGCACTAAATATTTTACTCAGCATATCTTTTTCTTCATGTGACTAGAATTATTGTCCATGACTTTGATCAATTCCATTTTCCTGTTAGGTATTTCTATATGCAGACCCCTCTCTCCAATGGCCACATGTGTCCCTGACATTGACGGTGAGCTTGCAGATTATAGGAAAAGTAATTTAAGATAGATTTTATCAATTAGCTTACTCCCTAACTAAGTGAGCGATAATTTTTGGATCTATAGTTTTGTTAAACATGGAGCTAAAACAACTATAAAAAAAACAACAATATTTTTTACAACCACTTTAAATTTATTTATTATTATTAATTAATTCATATTTAGGGGATTAGTGTGGTTCCACAAGCCGATTGCTCTGTCTTAACCACTGTAGGAGACACTCGTGTGCATTTTGGTCTATAAACATGCTTATATGCATAGTACACGCTGTTATTACCTAATGGCCACCGACACAAAAGTGTACAAGTAATGCTGTTCTTGCAGCAGCTGGTCCTGTTACACTACCGTCCAGTTAAAACGTCTCACAAGCACTGTCCGATTCATTTTCAATGTGTGAGAGGCTCCAGGGTGAAGCACCAGAACCAGGCCATGGGAAATGAAAACAAGTTTACAAAATGTTGAATCAACATTTACTTGCTTATGTTGATGGGTTGATTTTGACATTTCGTTTATAGTTCAAGTTCACTAAAATTTACAAAGTAGCTGAGATCCTCAAATCAAGCGATGGAAACATGTAGTAAGCTACATCCTTCACAGATGTTTAACTTCAGCCTCATGTGGAATCTGTCAGAAAACTCTCAGGTCATACAATACTCATTTCTTTTTAGACACAAATAGGTCTGCATATACCATTGCTGTTTCATATATATTAGGGGTGGGCGATATGACCCTAACATAATATCACAATATTTTGGGGAATTATGGCCATAATGATATGAAACCATATGTTGGATGCGAAAATGTTCTATATACTTATCTTACCAATTTAAGAAAACCCTACACAATAAATGTCATTACTTTTTTCTCATAAAACACACACACTGCAACTTATAATATAGAACAGAATATAGTAACAGAATTAAAATAAATGTTGCACTTCAAATATTCAGTAAAATTTCAAATCATTATCTTCCCAAAGAAATCATATATTTTTTCCATCTGTGTTAAAGAAAAAATAATAAAGCCATCCGACATTGACACTTAATTACTTATGTTCCCTGATAATGTTGCATTTTAAGTACTAAAGTACCCATAATGCTTAAGCCTGATTTATACTTCTGCATCAACTCCACGAATTGTCCTCTGTGCGAGCTCCGTGATTGAAGTGGAGCCGAGCAAGCTCTTCTTTTGGGCTTTCGCTCCATGTTAACCACTGGATAATAAAGTAAAACTTTGATGATAACGTAAATAACCTGCCTTTGTTATCTGTGTTGAGTTTTAGCATGAGCTTGAGAAGTTAGCATGGTCATCCTGCCAGTTTGTCATATTGATCAGTTTAGAGACAGTGCTTCTGCAACATTGGATTATGTAAGGAGTTTTATGACGATAAATAAGAGCAGTTGACATTCTTATCACAGCGATATTGATCAGTGCATAGACAGCACAGATGAATTGCACAACTATATATTCTTCGTTGAATGGCCAATTCAAAAAGTTGACGCATAAGGCTTTAGCATCATAGCTTGTGCTCAAATTATTGATGCTTTCTTTCAGTTATAGATTTAGCGAATCATAAATAATGTTATACTAACATATGATCAAGAAAAATTTACTTAATATAAACTCCCCAGTGTCACTGTGAAGGTAACCGAAGCACGAGGGTATGATCCTCTAGTTTAGTCGAACTGGTTTAATACCGTTCGCCTTGCTATCTGTAGACGTGCACATTCTTTTCATTGAGTTTGTTATTTTATGTGAGTGGTCTGCTGTACTCAAAACACTTTCACACCACGAACTTGATACCTTCTTGGGATTTAATGCTTCCTCTGAACTTCTTAAAGCCATGCTAGCTCTCCAGTGCTGTTCTTTAGCATCCTCCTTTGATTTTTTGGGTGGAGTGTACGCAAGTTGCATGACTTCATTACGTCAACACGTCAGAGTACCGCTATATGAAAAATGTTAACAACATACATTTTTGTACCGGTATGATCATGGACAATACAATATGGCCAACCCCTAATATAATATATATATATATATATATATATATATATATATATATATATATATATATATACACACACACACCATGTTCAGACAAGAAAAGCAGGGCTGTACAATTAATCAATTAACATCAAATCACAGAAACAGATCAAATTTTATTATCTGACAATTTATGTAATTTTATATGCATACAAATGTTGGAATTCAACAAATTAATCATTATAGGACTAGTTGATACATTTTCATTTTATTTATATCAATTTTTGCGCTACAATATTTTATTGTATTTTGTGAATTTAAATATTGTTCTATTGAGGCTAAAAATATTTTACAGGATGTTGGGGAAAAACAAAATGTTTACAAAAAATGTGTAAATCGCTTTTTTTTAAAATAGTTTAGCTTAAATGTAAATTTAAATCCTGACATAAAACCCTATGTTTTAATGCATATTGTTAAATATTGTCTGTTTTTGAATGCTTGCTAAAACACCTTTTTCTGAATGAATAAAAAAGAAAACTTTGTACCAGTGTTTCCATCTGCCGTAGCTTGCTGCCCTGCTCCTGTAAATGCTGGCGCTTCATTTCAATAACAAACAACAGGCTCTCTTGCTCCTGTTCCCAGAATTCCCCCGGGCTCCCGTGAGTCTGGGACAGAAAACAGACAGATGCAACTCAGCTATCTAAAGCACACTCAGGCAACGTTTATAGAGAAACCAAACCTCAATGTTCCTCTGAAGGTCTCTCTTGAGCGTGGAGTGCTCCATGCGATGCTTTAACTCATTGAAGAGCTTCAACTCTGAAGTCAAGTCTTCAATCTTTTCCTGAGTTCACAGGAAGTTGAGAGTGTTTACTAGTCGGCTTGGGATGTTTATTAGATCAGTCTCCATTCAAACAATTTAGGGCAAATCAGAGAATTTCTGCTACAAATAGAATTTTACCTTCAGATCTTTCTCGGCTGCAGCAAATGACTCAGTTAAAACAGTCTTCTCTTCAACATGCAACCTCTGTAGCTCTGTAAATTAAAAAAATGTGAACAAAATTCCAGTGTGCTTTAATTGATGACATTCATGAATATTAGTCCGTGCTTGCTGTGCTGACCTTCTGTTTCACTTTGATGTTGTTCCAGGACACTCCTTGTCTGTTTTTCATGAAGATCTTTCAGATCAGTACTGATCTCTGCCGTCACCTGTTCACAGTAACCCAAAACCATTATATATATATATATATATATATATATATATATATATATATATACACACATTTACATGTATTTCTAATTTTATACAATACTTCTAATCAGAAAAAAAAAAATGCAGTATACATTCTAAAAATTTGTTGTTAGTCTGCAAATCGGCAGTCTTAATCATAATAAGCAAAAGTACAACTCTTTAAAAAAACAAGGTGTTATTTCTGCTTTTGTGGGAGGACCTGCCAAAACCCCACAGCATTAAAACTGTTAAGGGTGTCAGTCTAGGGCAGGGGTCGGCAACCCGTGGCTCTGGAGCCACATGTGGCTCTTTAGCGCTGCCCTAGTGGCTCCCTGGAGCTTTTTCAAAAATGAAAAAATAAAAGGAAAAATGTAAATATGTTTTTTGTTTAATATGGTTTCTATAGGAGGAAAAACATTCTTAACGTTTTCCAATGCTGTAAAAGAGTGTAGAATAAATATTTAATTTCAACATTTCTGTCAGCGACGATTTGCGTCATCACCCGCGACACACGTTTCTAGCGGGGCGGGATGCCAGGTAGGTGGCTGCTGTAAACAAACCAGCGGCTGTGTGGTGGGCCATGAAAGAAAAAGAGAAACATAACCGGGGAGAACTGAGGATTCAACGGTTCTTGGACCGAATCGAGGGCATTCATTGCCAATGCGGAAGGATTGCCTGAATGTTTGCTCTGTATTGGGAAGTTGTCTAATAACAAGAGTAAAGTGGAAAGACATTTCCAGGGAAGGCATGCACGTATTTAGTAACAAAGTGGCTGTGATTTTATATACTTCTTTTCAAAAGGCTGCTGTTTTTTTTTTATAAATGTATGCTGCGTTCTAGAACTGTTCTAGAATAAATCGCAATACCACTCCACTACATTAGGGGACAGTGGCCCTCTCATTGGCTGAGTGTGAAGTGTAGACACGAAGTGTAGAAGACAGCCAGAGACAGAAGTCTCACGAAAGCTAAGACAAGGAAATATGACGACGTGTATGTAGCGCTTGGCTTCACTGTGACTACGGTGGGAGACGAGGAAAGACAGGTGTGCTTACTGAGTTTAAAAATGTTGGCAGCAGACTGCATGAAGCTTAATAAATGAAGGTGTCACTTAAAGACATTACACCCCATTCACATTGATAACCCGCTTGAGTTTTTTCAGCAAAAGTGTGCCGAATATTGGCAGCAATCATGGTCAGTCAAACAATGTTTATAGTTTTATTAATGATTTAATGTTTTTTTTACATTTCAGATGCACCTTAAATCTTTTCTGCTACAGTTAATAAAGCTATTCTTTGTTGTAAGTTGGTCCATATTTATTTCTTTTTTCTTTTATACGTTAATAAGTATACTGTGTTATGCAAAGGTGTACTTATAACAAATTTAAAGACAGATAATAGTATTTAAACAAAACACTGAAATCGTACTCTATTGAAGCTAAATCAGCTACTCATAAAGGAAAGAAGGATGTAAAGCTGGAAAGAGAGAGCGAAAGTCTCCATGCACCCTAATTTATGCCCTCCCAAGGGACGGGCCCATCACTGCCCGGAAACTCTGCCTACTCCACCAGACCTTAAACACACATTCAATATCATTAATGAAATGCTAATAAAAATACTCATTATTACTAATGCCCAATATAATGAATTAAAACTTCCATCACAATTGGTACGCATATTCTTGAATCTTTCCAAAAAGCAAACAACACAACTTCCATTTTTGGTCTGAATGTGCAGCAAGAACAACCCCACAGTAAAACAATAAAGAACTTTAACACAATTTTAAAAACCATTTGACTTAAAACACAACAATAAAAAGTGAGGGTAGGGACTTAAAAGTAAAACGTGTTTTAATTCGGCTTGAATACTATTAATGTTATGCTAGTAAACTTTTTAATAGATGAAGATATCAAAAAGTGGATGTTTGATGATATATGCAAAACACACAATATAATCGAAACAAGTCATCATCTAATTTACATTAAAAAAATAACATTTATTTATGAATTTTTTTTTAAATAAACACTGTTAAAGATATAAAGTGTCAATTTAAAGTTAACAAATCTTCGTCAACTCTGAATGAGCATATAGACTAAGTGAGAAAATGGGTAAAAAGACTTCATATTCATATTTTAGAATGCGGCCAACCGTTGCTTTGTACCATAGATGCTCTCATAACAATGACAGCTGAAAGTGATAAATTGATCTCAAAAAGGTTAAAGGTCTAAAACGTGAAATCTTTTATTCTTCCTTGTTACACAAGCTGCGTTCTTCTCCATTTAAACACACAAACCTGCCCTCTTTCCCAGCAATGAATAACAAACCTTTTTACAAACAGGTTGAGCTTTGTTGGCCAGAGGTTAGAACAAGGACAGGTGTTCACAGCACACATTCCAAACCTCCCACCAGAGTAAAACCAGATAATTTTTGTAGCAGCAATCTAAATCTTCTTATTCCTTGAATCTTTGAGCTTGAAACAACATATCTTGCAAGATGAACATAAATGTAATATGTGTTGCAGTCGCTAACAAGCAAAACAAAAGGCTTAAGAAAGTACCTGATCTGTAATGCTGTGGACTAAAGTGCAGATGTCTCCAGAATGATCCTTCAGGAGCTGCTCTCTCTCCTGGTTTCCTGAAGCAGTCAAAACTGCATGTAGTATCTTTAGCTGCCACTCATAAGTCTCCAGCTGATTCTCCAGACAAGAGTTGTGCTCCTCCGAGGGGTTTGTACCTGATTAATAAAAAATGTGAAGTCTTTACATTATTGTCACTTTTGCAGTAATGTGTTTTGTAACAATACGCCTTGACTTGGTGTGCTTTGTCGACTTTCTGTAACCGGTACCAGCATTTTGTTCATGATCATTTGAATACAATTCTCAAAATAAGCCGCCTTAAGAAAGTTTGTTCTGTTAGGAACTCAGAGAGGAACTTCATTTGCTACCATCATCAGTCTTTTAAACTATGAATTTGAGCATTAAAAGCCACCACGTACACAGCATAAAAGAAACTCCTTTGAAGATTTCCATAGTTGTATTTTATGTGCAAGCAACTTTTTGGGTTTCTCCATCGCAGACTCGAGTGTTGTGTCAAGTAATGTGTAAAGCAACCCCACTCGGAACTTATTCAGAAAGTCATTGGAAACACTAAAGCAAACCATAGTGGCGAAGCGATAACAAGTAGAGATATGCTGTTACTAACAACTGGAGTAAAATAATCATAAAGTACATCTTAAGCCAAATCTTCATCACCATAAAGCAGGATTTTTCTTTACGTGGGTTAAGAGATTTATTCAACTGTTCCTAAAACACTTGGCTATGTTCATTCCATTTCTTACTTCTTTTTAATTTAATTTATGCCTTTCTAATTGTAGAAATCTATGATGAATCTTAGCCTATTACCACTGGCTGTAATCCAGCGAGAACATTGTAGATGCACATTTGCTTTGAGTACTCAGAAAAATTTGGTTTTGCCTTGATGAACATGGACAAATGTTAACTAAGCATATCGAAAGTTGGCTTGCCAACCCTACATTTTTGAACCCACTGATCTAGGTAAAATCTCCCAAAATATTCAACCACAAATAACAAGATTTTTCAGTCACTCAGATGTTCCATAAAATGCTTTGTGCTTAATAATCAAACTTCTCTTCTAGTTATTTAGTGAATTTTACAAGTTGAAAAGCTAGCATTAAGCTTATTTAACATTCATCCAACTTATGTACACACTATTTCACGTGTAATTAAAAGTGTTCATGATGGGGTATGGGGCCTTGAGCTGAAGACATGGTGACGGAACTACTATTTATGTTGTGACAATCATGTAAGAAGCACAAGGAATGGCAAATACCACATTCTACTAGTGCAACAAATTAGTTGAACCCTTTTTACTTTTGGTTGTCTTCCGAGAATGTTTGTATATGAGATGTTAGAGAAAACCACTTACCACTTCCATCTTGCAGTTTGATATCCTTTGTATTTTTTGTAACATCTTGGCTTTTATTTCTTTTCTAAAAAAAAAAAACAAAAAAACAGCTGTTTAAGTAAATTACTGATGAAGAGGAAAAGCTCAATAAACCAAACACACTTTTATGCCATAACATTTAATTGTTGTGTAAAATGAACTGATAAATTCCAAAGCAGTCTGACGTTTCTGGTGAAATATGTCCTCAAGATTTCCCAACCATGACATCACCGTTCAAGCACTTGCAGCACACTGAGAAAATGTGTAGTTAACAGCAGGTGAGATATCCCAAATCCACCCACTTCATTTATTGACGAAAAAACAGACATGCATGGCTAAAAAAACTGACAAAATGGCTAAAGACTGTTATTAAAAGATAAAAGATGGGTAAGATTTACATTAACCTTTTATTATATGGGATCAATACTAAGCAAAACCAAATGCTGAGTTTATTGGAATGCTACCTCCAAACACACATTTAACAAGCCATGGACTTCAGGAGGAACTCTTGATATATTCATAGGGAGTAGAGATTGTGGCATTCCAGTGTGAATGTTTGAAGGATAAGCGCAAGACCACCCCAGTTCACAGGTGATTTAACGGTCTAAAACATCTGTGTGTAAACTTGTTGAGATTCAAGTGGAAAATATTCTACACCAAGAGCAAAGCCTGTATTTTCCCCAATGCTCTCAGAGTCCCTTACAAGCAAAAATTTAAGTGCATGAATAAGATCTGAGAGTGTATAAACAACCTTGTGACTACAGTAATGCTAGTCACGAGGGAGCTGTGTTCCTAAAGAAACTGTTTTTATCATCATTTAGTAATTTTTCCAAGCTCCTTGTCTCCATTTCCAACTCTTCCTTTGCTTTGAAAAGACATCCCATGTGGAAACCTATTTTACACTAAAGAATTAAACTATACAACTTAAAAGGTCTGACATACAATTTCCCTAAGCAAGTGTTGACCTTTGAAATCTCCAAAACAAAAATTCCAAATGTCAATCAGCTCTAAATACTTAAATACTAAAAACATCCATTTTAGTCAATGTATCTTCTATTAGATTTGAACTAACTTGCATCTATCTAATTAGGGCTGCAAGAACTAATTGATAAAATTGATAATTATCGATGATGAAATTTGTCATCAACAAATGCCATTATCGATTAGTTGGCCTGAACATGTGATGATACGGATGTGTGCAACACCCAAGATCAAACATAGTTACACATCCGCTGGCGCAATGGAGGAAGAGTCACCTTCAGGAAAAAGTGTGTGCGCCCAAAATTTTCTAAAGTGTGAAACTATTTCTCAGCTATGCCAGGCCAAGCTTTCATGGCTTGGAAGACGCACAAGCATCTTAAACAAAAACACTTTGGCATTTCCGATGCACATCAGTAGGGTAAGAAAAACCTATTGCTTCATCATGTAATATTTGTTTTGTTTAAGTGCTTTAGTTTAAATAGCTTTGTTTTGCACTTGCTCTCTGCAGGAATTTCCATAAATTAGTGTGAATGATGTACATCGTTTATGCAAGAAAAAGCTAGCGGGACTTTCAGCAGTGAACTAGAAAACTGTATATTTTTTTTTACTTCAGTAAAGTTGATACACAGATTCTCTTTTCCTGGCTCAATAACTCGAGGTTTGAGCGATGCTAATAAACATGAGAGCTCTTTGTGATTTGCTCGTACCTCATAGCACCTCAGCTGTTCGTTCATTGACAGCAATACATTTCTACAATCTCTAAAAAGGATTATTTCTGGTCAAACAGATTTGTTCCTCGTTGACTATGTTACACAGATAAGGACCTGTAACACCAATTTTTGGAAACCGCTAGCATTACTCTGCGCAATCGCATCATGAGAAATAGTGATTAGTTAAAAGCTAGTTTAAATAGCTTAAATTAAACAATGCGAATAACAGTAGAACATTACATTTAGTAATTGTTGTGGTTTTCAGTGAATGCAAGTAACAGTTTATTTGTACACCAATGAAAATGAGTATTTCCTTTTAACTTAATAAAGACTATTAGCTTTTTCAGTTCTAGAGTTTTTATGTATAGTCCACAACAAAGTTAACTTAAATTAATTGTTTAACAAGTGTTTTACTCTTAATTTATTTTGAGGTTTAAAATGTAAGGTTTAAAATTTCATAATTAAATATTATTCAACTCTGTGGTTTTTGCATTATTTTTTTAAGTTCACTTCTACAAATAAAAATACCCTGATGTATGGTTTTATATATTTAAAAGTAAAACAAAAAAAAACTTCATTTAGTTTATCGAATTAATCGCAAAAAAATAATCGGCCAACTAATCAATTACAAAAATAATCGTTAGTTGCAGCCTTACATCTAATTCTACACTATGCAATATTTCACCACTTTAGCAGTTGCATTACTAAAACAAGTGATGGATTGTGCCAATAACAACTATACACTGTGTGCAGAATTATTAGGCAAATGAGTATTTTGACCACATCATCCTCATTACGCATGTTGTCTTGCTCCAAGCTGTATAGCCTCGAAAGCCTACTACTAATTAAGCATATTAGGTGATGTGCATCTCTGTAATGAGAAGGGGTGTGGTCTAATAACATCAACACCCTATATCAGGTGTGCATAATTATTAGGCAACTTCCTTTCCTTTGGCAAAATGGGTCAAAAGAAGGACTTGACAGGTTCCGAAAAGTCAAAAATAGTGAGATATCTTGCAGAGGGATAAAGCACTCTTAAAACTGCCAAGCTTCTGAAGCGTGATCATCGAACAATCAAGCGTTTCGTTCAAAATAGTCAACAGGGTCGCAAGAAGCGTGTGGAAAAACCAAGGCGCAAAATCACTGCCCATGAACTGAGAAAAGTCAAGCGTGCAGCTAACAAGATGCCACTTGTCACCAGTTTTGCCATATTTCAGAGCAGCAACATCACTGGAGTGCCCAAAAGCAAAAGGTGTGCAATACTCAGAGACATGGCCAAGGTAAGAAAGGCTGAAAAACGACCACCACTGAACAAGACACACAAGCTGAAACGTCAAGACTTGGCCAAGAAAAATCTGAGAACAGATTTTTCCAAGGTTTTATGGACTGATAAAATGAGAGTGAGTCTTGATGGGCCAGATGGATGGGCTCGTGGGTGGATCGTTAAAGGGCAGAGAGCTCCACTCCGACTCAGACGCCAGCAAGGTGGAGGTGGAGTACTGATTTGGGCTGGTATCATCAAAGATGAGCTTGTAGGGCCTTTTCAGGTTGAGGATGGAGTCAAGCTCAACTCCCAGTCCTACTGCCAGTTTCTGGAAGACACCTTCTTCAAGCAGTGGTACAGGAAGAAGTCTGCATCCTTCAAGAAAAACAGGATTTTCATGCAGGACAATCCACACACTCCACAGCGTGGCTGGCAAGAAAGGGTCTAAAAGAAGAAAAACTAATGACATGGCCTCCTTGTTCACCTGATCTGAACCCCATAGAGAATCTTTGCTCCATCATCAAATGTGAGATTTACAAGGAGGGAAAACCGTGCACCTCTCTGAACAGTGTCCGGGAGGCTGTGGTGGCTGCTGCATGCAATGTTGATATTGAACAGATCAAAACACTGACAGAATCCATGGATGGCAAGCTTTTGAGAGTCCTTGCAAAGAAAGGTGGCTATATTGGTCACTGATTGGTTTTTGTTTTGTTTTTGAATGTCAGAATTGAAATGTATATTTGTGAATGTTAAGATGTTATATTGGTTTCACTGGTGAAAATAAATTGCAATAGGTATATATTTGTTTGTTGTTAAGTTGCCTAATAATTATGCACAGTAATAGTCATCTGCACACACAAATTTCCTCCTAAAATAGCTAAAACTAAAAACTACTTCCAAAAATACTCAGCTTTGATATTAATAGATTTTTTTGGGATCCTTGAGAACATGGTTGTGTTTCCATAATAAAATTAATCCTCAGAAATACAACTTGCCTAATAATTCTGCACTCCCTGTACATGTGTTGTCAGCTTGTTTGAGATGAACTTCAGCTGTGCAGAGTATGCACATACATACGAGGAAGTAACTGAATTAGCTAGATAGAAGTAGACAGACCAGCTTCATATAGCGTGTGTTTGGGGTTTTCTAACAACTCAATGAAGTGTAAACTAACCTAAATTGCAAATCACAGCAAACTACTTATTTTTTCCTCCACTCTGCCTTTATCTCCAGTTTGTAGATTACTTGTGTTTGTATCCTACAATGCATCCAGTTGCATTAACAAATTCCTAAAATTGCTGATGGCATAATTGCTAAATAATGTGTGACGAACAAGATGGCAACAACAAAATTATAGTGTAACATGCTGGGATTTCAATAGTTTCAAACCAGAAAATTATTAGAAACTTGTGTATTAAGCCTTAGGTAGATAAAGGGCTACGTGGAAAGAACAAGAACTACAGTCCAGCCACTTTCTATTGCACGTCAAGAGGGAAATTTTAGCCCTCAGTTTGTGTTTGTGAGTGAAAAGATAAGTCCACTTACTTAGAGGATAATTTTTCAAACACAATGTCTTTTGGCATCTACGGTGTCTCAGCGGACATAAAACCATAAGAGTGCCACACTAGATCTGTATAAACAGCGCAAGCAGAGAACTTTCTTTACAGGTAAACTAAATAAAAATAAAAACATGAAATGCACTAATTTTTCCATTAATGTCTCAGCCAGTTGTACAGTTGACACCACATTGTAACATTGACCACTGCAATGATAGTCCTTCTACAGCAGCAACAGATGTATGTATGCAGTTATATGTAAATGATATATGACGAAGTAAATATAACCTGTCATTTGTTCGCATATTTGTTGTGCTTTTCTTAGCTAGAAGTTAGCATTTTTCACATGCTAATACTTATCAGCGCACGACTGATTGAGTGCAAAACTATAGATGTGTTTGTTGACAAATGGGTTGACACACAAGTAGGCTTGATTCTTATATTAAGAAAGTAATTTATTTATAGTATAATAAAACTAAAATAAATATTTGAGATTAGCTAAGAAGTAAATAGTGAAAGAAACACTGAATTAAGTACGCAACTGTTTGGAATCCAGCACACACATCAAGTGGATATCTAGTGTGCCAGCAACTGTGGAGTGTGGACCTTTTTCTCAAAAAAGGAAACATATTATAAATCCAATGGAGTGTTTCCCCTAGGGTTACAAGTTTGGAGGAACATTGGGCATGAGGTCCAGAACTATGTACACACAGAAAAGACATGTTGCTGTTTAAGTTAAATAAAGTTGATTGTATTAATTTGTTTGATTAAATAACATGCTATAGACATGCTCATAAGGCAGTGTAATTTTAAATTCCCACCGCTTCTAAGTCACCCTTTAGCTTCTGCTGTAAAAAGCTACCTAGCAGTGCTTACAATTGATGTAAAAAATGTATTCGTGCTAATATGGGTGGTTGCCTGTCTGGTGGCCTTTTTTGGTCATGACCAAAACAATGCCTGGCATGCAACAAGTTAGTCATATACAAAAAGTCACAGAAGATGCAATACTAGAAAAAAACAACAACAATGGAACACAAGTCCCTGTCCCCATCTTTATCTAAAATAGAGTAAATCGGTGGGATTGGAGAACGCATGCAGATGTGACGTGAGACTAGATATTCGATGTTCTCGAGCTTACGAATCAACATTGTTTACGGGTGGAATGAAAATAAATGTGACACTCGCTACTACCGGAATTCCGGATATGTTTAACCAATCAAATCATGACTTCAGGATATTTGAAGTGTTTGCAACTTTTCTTTCCAAACTCAGACATTTAGCTAATGTTTAACTGGTGTGACATCTCTGGCTGCCCCAGTCTAACTCGAGTCAGTTGAAGTCAAATCTTTCTGCTTCATTAAGCTCAAAATTCTCAGCATGGCACAAAACATAATTTTGATTGTTCAAATGGCAAATAACAAGATGTGTATGTCTGTGTAGGACACAAGCCAACAAAAACATGACACATACTTGACGTAATCTTGAGTTTGCAAAGGGTTGAAAAGAAGATGATGTCACTGCTAGCAGTAAGACCGTCTATACTTTAAAAAAAAAAAAAATTTTTTTAACAGTTTAGTGATTCAAAGCTCTTCAAAACAAGCAAAATGCCCCTTAAACTCCAGTCATGTTATTTTGAAGGAAGTCCAAAACAGGCCGCTAACAAAATATTCTGTTTAAACTGCAGAGCCTTTTCACACTCTTCCAGTTGTCCCTGTCAAGTATACCAACACGTGGCTATGTGATTAACAGGACTATCTGAACTCTGCCTGTTTATAGGTCACATTAAAACTCAGTGTGAAACTTGGGACCCTGTGCCTGCCGCATCCAAGCCTAGTGAATAAATCCTTCAGCAATCTGGGCTAATGAAAGCTTGACCCTATCTCTTTCAAAGCCAATTGTCTCTATACTTGTCTGGCTGACTGGAAGCCCATTGACAGGAATGGATTTATAACCATCATCTACAATTATTTATTTTTTAAATCAGGACATTGTGTTTCATGAAAGTTTTCTAGACAACAGAGAGTCCTACCCAACAAAAAAAAAAAACATGAACACCAAAATATGATTTTAGATTAAACAAAATGAGCCTAACATAGGCCAACACGTGGTTAAACATTTTACAAATACTTCAATCATTGTGTAAGCTAGTTTAACTACAGGAAGAAACATTTACAAAGATCATACACTTTAATCCAGCTCGTCTTTTATACCACAGCGGAAGTCCGCAGCATCAGCTCATTTGAACAACAGCGGATCTCCTCTACTGAAACCAGCATCTGTTTCTAATTAAAACGTTCACAACTCGAAAAACCAACAGGGAAGCGTTCACATTTACTATCACATTAAGGAGGAAGTAACACCTTATTCGAGAAACCAAAACCTGAGTTGCTCCCTTAATGCAAGTATATCTGCACGTGTGTTTTTGCAAGATTTCTAACGCCCCTGACGCTGCCTCTCATTGTAAGTTATCTTCGAAATGTTTAAGCGAGTATTGATGAACGGCTCCAAACTTACCTTTTTCCGGGAGACCTGGCCACACTCCTTACTGTTGTAACAACCCATGCTCAGCTTCTTTATCCCGACGCCGATAAAAAAAAAGTTTTGGTCAGCCTGCAGCAGTTCAAACTCGAGCTCACATTGATAACCCGAAGTCAGGCAGACTGGAGCAGGCAAGAGACGGTACACGAGGAGGGTAATGGCCGCGCTTTAAAGACGCAGACATAATTTTTGTCTCATTGGTGAATCTGCGCGCAGTTGCGTAAACAGGAGTACACCTTAGCTTTCTCGAATGCATCTTGACTTTGAAAATTCATGTATTTTTATCAGCCGCTATGAACAACTTTTGTCTGTTATTTCATATATATATATATATATATATATATATATATATATATATATATATATATATATATATATATATATATATATATATATATATATATATATATATATATATATATATATATATATAGCTATAATTCTTTTTCTAAAACTACATTGCTCATTGAAAGTAAATCGGTATAATTGACAGAGATTATATAACATAGGAGAAATAATTGGTGGGTTGCAAGTTAAAAGTTCATGTCAGTTTTTCCCTTTAAGTGACCATATTGTCCTCTCCACTGCATTAGAGGAATTCTGTTTAGGAAAGCTGTCAAAACAACCATGATCCACAGTCAGAGGTGAGGCATGTGGAGATGCATGCTGAATGTAAACATAACAAAGTTTGCACTGGCTTCCACTTATGGTTTAATAATATTCTGTTTATAGGAAATGACTTTAACCCCAAGTTAAATCAATGTAAAAAATAACTGCTAGGAGTATTTTAGAGAAAAGCATTCAGAAGGAGATTGTGTTGTGGAAGTAGCTTCTAATGGCTGATGGAGGAAAATTACTTTATTTAAATCAGCATGAGGCCCCAATTGTTTTGAGACACAACTTGTGATTTTTGGACTAACAGAGACATAATTTGTTTATGTCTAGAGTGCCTTAAGCAAAAATTAAGCTTCCAACTGTTATGTGGTTATCATAGCATAAACCATAAAACAATTAAATAAAACAATAAAAGTTTGGTATGAAATCATTTAGCCATTTTTTGAACAACTAGTAGTCATTAGCCCCCTCCCACAGCCCCAACCACAAAAATAAAAAGAAAAAAAGAAGCCAATTTCAGTATGGGGCATAGTGCCGATTCACATGATCATCTAAATATAATGGTTACGATACCAAATTTGGTTTTTATGTCTAAAAAATATGTATTGTTGCAGATTATAGCCTTACAACCATGTTAGCGAGATTGTGTTGGTTGTCACTATTACAAAATCTTCAGATGTCTGCATATTATGAATTGAAGGTGATTTGGTAAAAGTGTTGAGAGCTTTTGCACAAACTGCATAAGAAGAATTTTATGAAAATTCAGAATTCAGTAATGCCAATCTGAGGAATAAATTATTTTGTTTCTATAACATTCAGTTCAGAAGTTATTAACACAAACATACATCCATGGAAGTGTTGCCTAGTGATGGCACTAGAGAGTTTGAGGTAGAGAGTTTAAATTTGGTCAAGTTGTAGATCAGAATCTGGTAAATAAGTGTGCAAAACTGTCAGCATTTTCATGCAAGCAAAACAAGGGATTGCCATTAACTTCCACGATGGAAGAGGAAGATTAATTATAGTAAAGAAGAAGAAAACCACCAAACATAATACGTGGCATACATAGATAAAAAAAGATTACATGCTGTTCTTTCAATGGTTAAATCTGTGTTTACTTTGCTGACTTGTTGAGCGTGTATAACACAATGCATTCCCTCAGGATCTTCGAAGTCATTTGAGATATTCTTTTTTTGACGAAAGTCTGTCTATTTATAGTAAGGTCTCTAATCTGTCATAAAAGCGAAAGAACAGTTGTTGCAGTGAAGTGTGCGTCATGAGAAACTTTCCATTGACAGGCAGCTGCAGAGTCTCAGCCACCTCATGTGACAATAATAAAGTCTGTTCAAACAAAACAACATGTTTGGCTAAAGCTTTGGATTTGCTAGAGCTACTGAATTACATCATGTATAGGTAATGAATCGAGATTGAATAAAGCCTGTTTCTATGCAAAAAATTACATTAGAATCATTGTTAGAATGATTGATAGTGTGTCCATGGCATTCCTAAAGTAAAAAAATTAGTAAAAGCAATACTTAAGATTGAATGTAGTTTTGATTTAGTTTACAACAAATTGGAGATTTAAAAGGTTCTATCTTTTTACCTTCTTGGTTAAGTGAAATCAGCATGTTAAAAGCCACTGAATGCATCACACAGCTTTCCAAACTTTCTTTGTGCTATAAAGCTCTTAAAAAGAGCAGACACAAGCTCTCAGCCAGGAGATAACATTCTTTCCATTGCCTCCCCTCCCACCCCAGGCATATACTGTACCCCAGGCATCAACTCTAAGCTACTAGGCCTCAGAAAACTGTTAAACATCTGTGGAAGCTCTATCTCCAGGTTTTCTTTTATTTAAAAAAGTCTATGCAAACTACATTCAAATCACTATGTATAGATTTAAGTATTTGACAGACATCCTTGCAGTATTTAGCACACTAAAGGAAAGTTTTACGAGTGGTGATACATCTGGTGTTAGCACTTAGTAAAAGCAGATAACATGGCTAGTCTTGCTGTGAGTGGAAATCTGCTTGGGCTGCTGTTCTACCTGGACATCTGGATCGAGGGCTGGACAACTCTAGAAAGACAGCTTTGAAAAGTAGGAATGCAAACAATGTTTAAAAAAAACGGAGCTGTTAAAAATGACTGACAATTTTACAGAAAACACTGTAAAACTCCCAGTTTGCTATGCATTATGGAACATCACAACATTTTTTATATTCTTCCCTTTGAATTGTTGGTAATTAGTTGTTGTTTATTGATTGTTCAGGTATTGTTGGAAAGGTTTTAATTAGTGTTTTCGAATGTTTTGTATGGTTTCTGGAACATTTTTGGAGTAGCCAGTTCCCCTTCAGTCGTTCACTTCAAAGTATGTTGAATGACAACATGGGAATTCGTGTTGGATTTGGAATGGTCATCCACTTACTATTGAAAAGGCAAATAGGCAACACTCCCTGTAGGAAATAAATGTTAGTGTATAAAATAGGAAGTGGAGGCATTCCTTTTTGTAAAATAATGCTTAAACATGGTTAAACAAGCTTTAACTGGTTGCTTAAACATGAAGTTACAGAATTTCACTATAGGTTTGGTCTGAAACAATGATCTGTTCAGACTGTAGGTGATAAACACAGTTAAGTTGCTTGTTATTGTTTTTTTCTTTCTTCCTTGTTTACAGTAAATGTCATTGAATTCAAATCTAGAGGTCTATTTTACTTCAAACTAAATCTTTTCACATAAGTTTTAAAATCTACTCAGAAAAGTAGCGATACATGAAAATATCCGTAATTGCAGTAGTGTGAGCAAATATAATTCTCTACCTAATCTCTAATTTAGACTTCGAAAAACACATGATTACTTTCGTTACATCAAATTAAGTTTGATGAAATATGATTGAGTTGAAATATGCGGACACAACTTTGAACATCTGTATTTAATCACAGAAATATGATGGAACCTTAGGTATTTAATCATTGTCAGCGACCAAATGAAGCTTCAGAGTTTCCTTAAGTCGACGACAGAAAGAGCTTAGCACTCTTTTAATTCTTTGCATAGTTATCAATTTTCAAAGTTGTGGTCTTCTTTTTGAATCACCCTGTATTATAAAGCAAGACAGGATGATTTCAAACATGTTTTTAAATGTATTTCTATAGATATAGTATCTATGTAGAAAATCCATATTACGTATAACTGTTTGTTATGCTCCCCCTAGCAACAAAGATGGTTTTGGTTAAGCCCCTGTGAATTGTGATGCTCAGAATAACTTAAAATACAAGAGGTGTGAAACTTGCAGACATTTAGAGTATTCTGTAGTCTTTCAACATCTACAGTGCACAAAAGTTATTGTTAGAATTTTTTTTTATTTTTTAAGTTCTTGCTTGTACGTAAAATTATTTTAAAGCTGCAATATGCCTTATTTTGCTCATTTTTAAAACAACCAAAAAGAATCATTAATATGAGCTGTGTCGCATGTCCAAGAAGGTGAAGGAGTCTTCGTCTAATAACAGGCTCTATTTATATACTTAGTTACATCATCAGGTCACATGTGGAAGGTCACAAAACTTGATGCTATTCATTTATTATCAACAATAGTATGGTTTTACAACCAATCAAGTGTTTTATAAATCTGAGACTGCTTAATGTCAATTTATTGCCCATGCTAGTGTACTGATATCACTTAAGTGTCTTTTTAGTACAGCTGTATGTTTAGTTAGCTCAAAATGATGAAGCACCAGCAGTGAAAGTGATGCAAGCCAGCTGACTACAGGCAACAGCTTCTTGTGCCAAGGTTCTACTTCCTACAGTGTGTTTAATTTTACAGCAAACACAATGTAACATCATTTCCTGCTCAATGAAAAAGAGGGTTGTACTTCTTTGTAATTGAGATCTATAGCTTTGGAAATATTGTTGCACCTGTTTATGGTCATGAAGAGATGATAACAAGCAAATAAAAAAATATTTTACAGAGATATTGAGTATTATTGGTATACTCATCATCATCATAATATATATATATATATATATATATATATATATATATATATATATATATATATATATATATATATATATATATATATTTGTCCTTAATTGTTTGTGATGGAAATTACCTGGCCCTTGATCTTGTTTAAAGATTGACATGCCTCTGTTTTTTACCCAACGTCAAAGCCTCAAGTAGAACAGTATGGCTCTAATGCGTAATACAGAATTATCAAATACAATTTGTATTCTTTACACAATATAATTATTTTACCAGAAACAGGACAACCCATTGCCTTCAAATCATCAACAAATCTTTATTGTATTTAAATAAATAGCATGAAAAACAAATACCATCAAACTAAATCAGTAACACTGAGTTGTCACAAAAGGAAATAATATCATGTTCTGCTCTTCTCAATCGCAGTAAGCCAAGCATAAACGGGCATCTGGGTTTCGGCATATTCCGTATGAAAGCCGTTACACCTTTAAATAGAAATAAACACTAGAATATAAAACTATTCATCAAGTCTATTGTGGTTGTCACGGTTAAAACCTCTGTAGATACTTACCTTTCTTTTGTGTTAGCTTTCTGTCATCTCATCTCTTATGTTAGTGGGTCATCAGCCATAAAAACACAAAAACAAAAGCTACCATTACATTTTTTTTTTTACCTTGTTAGGCTTCCTTATGAATATAAATGTTGGTTTTAACCTCGGGGCCTAATTTACTCAGAATACCCCTTTTTAAATGGCCAAATGGAGGAAATTCAACTTACATGGACATGCCTGTATTTGTTTTTTTGTATGGGCAGGTATGCTGGATAACCACAAAAAGTCAATGTGTACTGTGAAACATAAATAGGAAACACTGTTAATACTTAACAAATTCATTCTGGTAAATTTTTTAATATATATAAACTTCCAAATGTAAAAGACTATGTCTAAATGTTTTTATATAGATTATTTGAGAACCATTTAATTTTGATACAGAGCTCTGAAAACTTTTATTTTTGTAATACAGTGACATCTACTGGTTGACTTAATCATAATATAGTGTTCCGCTCTGTGGTGCTTGTTTTCAATTTTAATATAAAATGAAAATAAAAAAGAAGATTTAGAAGTATTTGCAATAAAAAAAAAAATCAGACTCACTGGCCTTGACTCATTTCATCAAGAGCATATCAGAACAAAGTTTTAGTGACCCCCAATGTATACCCTACTAAACATTTATATTACATACAAGGTGTTCGCATCAACAGGACCCAGGGCATATAAGAGTGTGAAGATTTTTGGTTCTGTACTTTTATTCTGTCTTCCCACATAAACATTTTCAACATAATTTTTTTTTGATTCGGTGTTTTAAAACACAAAAATGCAATGTGTTCAACAAGTATACAAACACTGATGAGTAACAATAATATGAACACCATAAAAGGGTTAAATTATGATATTGATTAATCAAGGTTAAAGAACAAATCTAAGCTTGAGCTAAGTAAGTATCATTTGCGTATTTTAACATGGAATTGTTTGATTGTGTGGATTACAACCCCCAAAATGCAACAAGTCCACCAGATCCAACACTGTCTGAGTAACAATAATATGACATGTAAGAACACCACACAAGGATTGATCCATTAAAACAGCTGAAGTAACTACGTCTACTGATGCTTGTCCTTGCTAGGGTGGACACTTAAAGAACGATGACACTCACACTATTGATCTACTTAGTAGTATGTTTTATAGATGTTTTTAAGAAATCTGGGGAAAATGAATTCTATCCAAACTTGGAGATGAGAAAAAGTTTGGTAAAGCAAAGTATAGACCTAGACCTCAACTAGAACCCTCTTAAATGAGAACCAACGGCACTTTTATTAAATGGCACTTTAGATTTAATGATGCTGCAATTGATCTTTGAGATGAATTGTTAACTTCGGAATTACTGAAACGAACATGCTCCAAGTTAAATAACACCTTGTGAATATGTTACCAGCTCCTTCTGATTGACCTGAGGTTAGTTATAGTAGCCACCCTATCTCTTTGAATATGGACTTCTTAAATGTTTTATTTTCATTGCATAAAGAGTTTTTTTAAGATAGATCTTTATGAAATAGCAGTGCAAGTTTCTTAATGAAATAATAAAAACGAACATAAGATACATTTTAACCCTTTATTAAAAACATTTTCCCTTTTAAAAAAATAATTAGTTTTGAAGATCAAAAATCTTGGGATCCAATTGAAACAGTAGTTAAAACTAGATTAAACAATACAAAATAGGAAACCTTCTGAGCATAATTTTACCAGTGTTATACAAAGAACAAATACCAAATATTTTAAACCAGTCATACAGGATGTTATAGATGTTTCAAATTCATTTGCTCACAGTGACCAACTGTTCACTTAAAACTAAAACTACTTGATTTCACCATCAAATGTCTCTTTGTTTCTCCCATTCACCAAAGCCAGGGTCACAGGACAGTAAACCAGCTCCCCCTGATGACATTAACTTCCGTTGGAATGCAGGGAGAAGCTGAGTTTAATGCAGCCCAGCTCTCTCTCAGCGCTTCCCAGGACTCCCTTCACCCTGTAGTTACCATTCGTCAGCCAGCCAGGAAGTTCGACTTCTGGTATGTCTATTTCTGATGTTGGCAAAGCATAATCACCCTGAAGAGGAAGAGAAATAGACATGAGAAATGCAAAGGCTGTGAAGTGACAGATTTCTGGAGAATTTTCTCACACTCACAGCTTTGAACGGGCAGTGGCAGGGCAACCCGTATGTATGCAGAGGCTCAGGGCAGTCCTGTCCAGGAGGCATGAGCTGATCCAGCAGGTCACAGGCATTAGGATAATGACAACTTCCTAATTCGTCGATGCAGGGAATTTTCACCCACAAACCGGCTACTTCTCTCTCCAGTACTAGAGTGACCTGAAGGAATTCACAGTGTGATCACTGAAAGCAACAAAACAAAGCCTTCTGTGTATGACGACAAACTATGAAAACAAGGAAGAACCTTTGAGATTCAGCCTCATGTGACAGCCACAAGTCAGCCAATTGAAACATTTAATGCATTTAATGCAATAGCAGCTCACAATAAAGAAACAATTAGGGCACAAGGGCTCCGCGTCATCTTATATATACACAAGATTTTCTGCAGGCTTCATCAGGTCAAATTTAAGACTTTTATGATTTTTTACATTTAAGACCTATATCGTAACAACAAAAACGTACAAAACATACAAAACTTTTTGCATAATAAACAGTATACTTTAAATGCCTTGTTTGAAACCCTTAACATCACTTTTATGTTTGTGAGCATTTACAAAGGTTTTGTCAAACTTTGGTAACCCCAACCATGCCTTTTAGTTGAGCATTTATGAACATTTTATTAAACTATGGCAACGTTAACAGTAACTTTCAAAGCGTTTAACATTTACAAGCCTAACCCCAATCTCTGGCAGCCCTAACAATGACTTATGTTTTGAGCATTTATGCACATTTTCCCAGATTATGGAAACTATAACCATTTTTTCATTTGTATCTTTTTTTCAATCTCTGCCAAGCCCAAGTAACAACAAAACACATATAAAATAAGCATTATATGGACATTAGAAAAATAAGACTGGCGAAAATCTCTAAAAGCAAAAAAGTTTTGACTTTTAAAGACTCTGTAGAAACAATGTTATAGTCAATATAAACTGTTTAAGCTTAATTAATTTCATTATCAGTTGGTTGAAAAACACAGCTGACAGTGCCAAAAATACAAGTTCCAGGTACAGCTTTAAAAGAAGAATTTTATTTCCTCTTTTCAGAAAAATAGCAGAACTGGGAGCAAATCAGAGGAACTTGGCATTTCCATCTGGCATATCACAACCTTCGAAAACACATTTTTATCTACCACTCATAGTTATGCACCTCATATCTAGTGCTGATGGTGGATACATTCCTAAAACAAACAGAAACCTTTTTGTGAACAGCCAATGACTGATGATTAAAGCGACACAATAGATCACATGTCCAATAGGGTGACAAAGAACCATTCTGACACCAGCTGTGATTTTATATATTTTAAGTAAAAAATTATATAAATCAAGCATACACAATACAATTGCTAGAAACCCATCACACGCATGAAGATGATTTCAGATAACCAATAAAACTTTCTGAACCAGAACATGACAAATAGGTGAAAAGTTCAATTTAAATAAGTAGCTTTATAGCATGATAGTGCTATAGCTTACAGAGAGAGGAGATGTCAGCTCTACAGATGTTGAGCCAGAAGCATCAGCAGTTAAACGGCCAGGAATGTGAATTGGATCAGGAGAAATATCAAGAGTCTTCAAGTTTGCAGGATCATCTGGTGCACCACAGTTTTGCCAAGAAAATCCAAACACCTAAAATAAAAACCAAAATAACAGCTGAAATTGGACTTGAAGTGTGAGTAAATAAACTTACAAATCTAGACAATCTTACCTTGGTAGCTTTGAAGGTTTTAATGCCAAATAAATGCTTGGAGCCCTGCAGCGAAAAACAACTTCCAGCTAGAAGAGCAAGAAGAACGGGAACGAAACTCTTCATATTGGATGGTCTAGTTGAAACACGGTTTGGATGTTTTTTAACGAGATTTACCGAACATAACCAGAAGCAAGTGTCCCCCTTAAAGACCGAACAAACTTAAAGACCGAACAAATTAAGAGAACGTTAGAAAGTGCTGGCTGATAAATAACCTTTCAGCACAGAAAGCCAGAGCGTATCATGTGAGAGCGAAAGTTATTTAAATATTTTGCAACGATTTCTTTCCGCATTTATTGCGCTGATGTATGTTAATGTAAAAGTGCTTGAGCGGCCTCTAGAGGCAGGAGGAATTACAACAAGAGGATGGCAAACGAGATTAGCGAAAGCTTTTTTTAAACTAGCTTATTTTTTAAAGGAACGAGGGCTAAAGTTAGATACTTAAATGTTTACTTCTTACAATTTTACATTTGGGTTTAAAGCTGTGTGAAGGAGACATTTTGGTCAAGTCGTTACGTTGAATTAGGTAAACAGGTAGCAGACCACATTGAAAATTCACCTGGGCAATATGAAAAGCACATGCAGCTAGCTGGTGAGTAACTTCTCAGTTAATTTGTGTGATTATATTATGGTTAGTAATGTACTATCACACAGATTTTCAATACACATGTTTTTATCTATGCAAAGTTAAAGTGAGGTATGGGACTTTGGGTAAAGTTATGCATTAAAGGTATGATTATCTTATTTCAATAAAATACAAAAGTTACGTCACACACAATTATATATCTACACCAATCAGAGCAAAAACACAATTACATGCTTTGCTGTCAGATATGTCATTTTAAATGAAATCTCTCTCTCATTTTGTGTTTGTGTTGGGAAAAGAAAATCTCACCATGCAGAGCTTTCTTGATCATTTACAACATTCCCATAACCCAATTTCAGCACTTGATGTGCTAGTATTTTATTCACAACATTGCAGTTTTTTTAATGCAAATTAGACTTGATTAGACTAGATTAAAGTGAAACATGATAAAGTTTGTTTTTTGCTCCAAAATTATTCGACAGATTCATTTTTTTTGTTTGACCAGGTGGTTTATTTTATCTAAAAAAGAAAGCCATTTCAAAACATTTTGGGGAACTCAAAAACCTGATATAAGCAAAATAGTTAATAATAGTTACAAATATTGACACCACAGATGATTCATACATTTATTTTTACCCTAAGTGTAATTAAATATTTGCTCTAATTAGAGTCTGTTTTAATTAATCTCAAAGATCAACATACTGAACTGAGCAACAGATCTTCGGTAGATGATTACAGTATATCAGACAGCATGCAAATTGCACATAGCAAAAGAGAAAACAGTGCCTGATGTGGGTTGTTTCGGGGAGTGGTTGAAATGCAAAGTACCATAAAACTATTTCCCTTTCTGGTTTCCTCTTACATTTGAAGAAGAACCAATCTTTTAAATGTCATTTGCAAAGCACATTTAACTTTGCTAAATAGTATAAAGAATGTAGATTTAACTGAAAAAGGGAATCTCAACTCTAGTAATGTTTTTTTCAAGTTGACATATTGATGGTGGCGTCACGGTGGCGCAGTGGGTAGCACGGTCGTCTCACAGCAAGAAGGTCACTGGTTCAATGCTTGGCTGGGGCAGGTGGCATTTCTGTGTGGAGTTTGCATGTTCTCCCCGTGATCGCGTGGGTTTTCTCCGGGTGCTCCGGTTTCCCCACAAGTCCAAAGATATGCGGTATAAGTGAATTGAGTAAGAACGATTGCCCATAGTGTTAAAGAGTGAATGTGTGTGTGAATGTTTCCCAGCGATGGGTTGCGGCTGGAAGGGCATCCACTGCGTAAAACAAATGCCAGAGAGTTGGCGACCCCGAAAGAGAATAAAGCCGACAGGAAGATGAATGAATGAATGAATATTGATGGTGGTAAGCTTTTGACAGTTCAAGAAATAGGATATTGTAATTGATCTAACAAAAGTTAGTTTGAATCTTTAGTTTGAAGAAAAGCTTAGATTTGAACTTTTTTGCATTTATTTTAGTCACATGGCTAATGTGATCACTCATGGGCAAAGATAAAGGTCAGAAGATTGGTTTAAAGTGATTGTTGTTTGAATTCAGAAAGGAGAGAGTACTTGTTTGTTATCATTCATCACATCAAACAAGTTGTGCAATATTTCCTGAATGCCCTCTGTTGATCAATATCAGTTGTGCATTTGGGAGTAATGGTTAACTTCAGTACACAAAACGTGGCTCTAATCATGAAAAGGTTTTGTGGCTTTTTCCATAGATTTTTTTGCTTTTAAAGATTGATTTTGTGAAGTTTCAGAGTGAGTGAGTGAGGAGGTTTAAAAGAAGATTCATTGATTTGTGTTGAATTTTAAGTAGTTAGGTATTTGCTAAATTAAATATCAAGTACATATCATTTACTGAATTTTGTATTGTTTTGTTTGCCCTTCTGATGGGAAATTATTTGGTATGATCAATCTAGAAATGTTAAAGATAAAGAAATTGTCTGATAAAAACACATTTAGTTAAATTTGGATAAAACTCAGTTAATGATATTTGGAAATTATAGTCCAGGTAATAAACTTCAATTGAAAATTCAGTGTGTTTGTATCTCACATTAAATATATACAAAATAAAATTGCAAAAAGTATCTCTATACTTAAGATTTCATCTAAATTATGTGTTATGTGTTTTAAGTTGTGTTTGTCTTTTCTTCTCAGTTGGGATGTAACGGCACTGCCAATCTTGTTTTATGGATTGTGCATTTGGTTTTTGCTTTTTTTTTATGAATATACTTTTTTGTTCACTCACAACATATTTTGGCCACAAGATGGAGATCTTGTATCTGTTGTTAATTTTTTTTGTTTGAAGAAGACTCATAATAATTGCCCTCACTTCTGTAAAAAAAAAGCATTGTTTTATCTAATAAGCAAAAATATTTTTTTTATGTTAAATAACATAAATATGACCTCTACAATAATGACACCAAACAAATTTTCCTGGACATTCTTCTCTTGAGTTAAAATGAGATACAAAAGGTGATCAAAGTTAATTAAATCCTTATGATTAATTTATTCATTGCATGTGTGAAGCATGAAAAGCATTAATTAGTTTTTTTGTTAGATGTACAGTTGTCTCTACAGACTGTATGAGAATGTTGTGCGTGCGCATGAGTCACCTTTAATCTCTCGGCATGTGCCTGCAGGTAAGTGCCAGGCCATATGCACCAAATAATTACTCCATGTTTAGATCAGAAGGCACAACTCACTATTCAAACAAAGCATTGTTCGAGTGGAGTTTACCTCTTGAACAAGAAAATGAGTGATTATAAAATTACATAGCTTAACCATCCGGGGGATTTCTGAGTGTGCTCTTAGGTCATGTACTCTACTTAATCACAAATTTTAGGTCATTTATACAGTGTTCACTTCTGAGTTTATGTGACATGAGGCGTCTACGCATAACTCTTGTTAACACTCTGACATGTTCCTGCTGAGAGTTCAGGAAATTTCATTAAATAGTTTTGATTTATTGTGAGAGCAATAACCATTAAGATTATAATAGCTCCTACAACAAAGCAGAAGTATATTTCTTTAAGAGGAATATACAGAAAAAATTAAATGTACTCTTAATAATAATGATAATAATAATAATAGCCGACCAACAAACATCCCCCACCACTAGTCACACACATCCATATATGGCAATGTGGGTGAAGTGGCTTGCCCCAAGCCACAATGGCAGAATGGCCCTAGAGGGGATCGAAGCGCCAACCTTACGGTTTCAGAATGACCAACTCCATTACTGCGCCATCTTTCCTCCTGAAAGACTTTTAAACACTTACAACTTGTTAATAGTAGCAAAATACACTGATACTGATTTTTATCCTTTTCTGGTGGCATAGCAGTCAAGCAGTATAGAATTTATAGCAAAGTACACAATGTTATTTATTACAGGATGCCATAAAGAGAGTTTCCACACATGTATGGTAGGACTTGATAACTCTAGGAATTGATATAGGTATAGAGATCAAGGCTTTAAGATATGCAGTGTATATGCCAGACAATCCACAGAGGCTAAGATGCTAGAGATTGCTGCTCACACATTTAGATGAGGCTACACACTATGCGGTATAACAGCTCCATGTCATTTAAAAAAAAAAAAAAATAAATAATCTAAATTGATGACTGTGTAAATATACAGTATGTTATTTGTCAGTTTTGGTTTACATATTGAGAGATAATCTTTGTCCTCATAAGCCAGTCTAATCAGAAAATAAATCACAAATACATTTCTCTGGGACCTTCAGAAGCAACTCATTTTACCCTTTTTATGGAGTGAGGAAAAACAAGTATTAAATATTAAAGTTGCTTAAATTTTAAACTTTGGACCAGTACATTCTCAAAATATCAGTGCCAAGAATCTTCCAGACCCACTATTTTTACCCTTAAAATTCTCCAAATTAAGAACTACACCTAGAGACATGCTTTGTTTTAACCCTTAAAAACACTATGCACGACTACTTCCATGTTCCATGTCAGTTGTTCTTTTTTTCAGTTGGAAATTTCAACTTTTATAATTAATTTAAAACATAAATTTGAGATATACATAGAAGATAGAAGATCTTTTTGTTTTCTTGTCTCTAATGGCACTTTAACCTTTATACCGATCAAATCCCTGAATGGAAAATCTAAACAAAATAAAGATAACTAGTTTAGAACAGTTTCTTTGAAATCTGCACATTGATTTAAAGTAGAGGTGAAAGTCAATTCAAATCGGATTTTGGGTGAAAAAAATTGAGGGATTATTCTTTGGGCTATATCACCCAGCCCTACTAGAGGGGTCAAATATTTAGTATACAGTAATTTAAATGCTATGGCACCTTTAACATGTTTGGATCAGACTGACTACACATTCACAGCCCGAGAATTGGAAAACGTTTGAATCATTTCTGAATGATTGCTAGAAACACTACTGTGCTTCTCACTGCTATTTCCAATAGACCAACAGTGGTAACAATTGCTTGTTTATGGGTTGCCCTCACTTGCCTACTTTAAGGAGCTCCAGATAGGTTATGTGGCCGCATAATGGCGGAAAAAGTAAAACAAAGGGAACTTCAATTGCCCTGCGGTAATTGTTGTTGACGCTTCTCCTTCGCTGCACGGATTACATATTACGCCTAGCCATTGACTTGACATGAGTAACTCTTGCTAACCACCAAAATTCCATCCTTGTTCTGAACACCTAGTAAGACCGGAAGTTGCGTGGTTTGTGAGTGATTTACATCTTAAGTCAGTCTGTTGAAGTAAAAGATGAAAAGGTAAAATAGCGCTCTCTGGAGAATCTGAATTCAAGGTTGATCCATATTCATGGTCATTCCAGCTAATTGAATGCTTGTTAGGTTTTCTTAGGAAGAAATCTATGCAAATCTTAATATATGAAGCCCTTGTTTTGGCTTGACATTGGTTTTCCTTTTCCTTTCCATTTCCATTTCCTTTGTAAATATTTTTAAAGAACTTCTAATTTGATTGATATACTTAATAAGTTAATTAAAGATGTCATATTACGCCTCTTTTAACTCATTTATAATAAATATTTGACCACTCTAGACAATCACTGCACCCTTAAAATAATTTTAAAAGGCAGTTTTTATTGTAAACAATGTCTTGGAATCACCTCACATGGCCCACAAAATCAGCCATGTACCCCTGTTCCTGACTTTAGTGGTTCATCCGATTGGTTAGTGGATTCCCAGAAAAAGAAAATAAGATTGCACAAACACGCACGAACCAATCTGAATATGACGTGACGCATGTTTTTAATGCGTGAACAATTCTAAAACATGCAAAAAATGTCTGAAAATTTTAGTTGACATGATATTGCACCTAGCGTCACGGTGGCTCAGTGGGTAGCACGGTCGTCTCACAGCAAGAAGGCCGCATAAAACATGTGCCAGAGGAGTTGGCGGTTCATTCTGTGGCGACCCCGAATGGGAAAAAGCCGGCATTAAAATGGATGGATGGATGGATATTGCACCTTTAAAGGCAACCCTATAAAACTACATTTGTAAAAGGAATTTGCCTAGAACAACAATTTCATATATTTCAGAAAATAATGAAAGCAATTAAAACAGTGATTTCAATGCAGAGTCCTTATACATTGATGCATACTTCAGTCGATTTACACAGGAATGATTTATAAAATATTCCAGTGGTGCCTCATGATTTACCTGCAGATTATTTAGTTCACTAAGATTCAGCCAAGTGTGTCACAATGATCAGCCAGCATCACTCCATACTAAGCAAACAACTTTTGTGCATCTCCCAGGGTGATAATGTTACCCCATAACCTGTGCAGATGCACCCTGTAGGGACAAGAATGAATGCAGGTTTCACTCGGCCTTTCATTCTGCTGGGGAACTCATGCATGACAATACTATAATAACATAATACACAGAGATGCCCGACAGGGAAATATCTTCACTCACTATTGTGTCTGAATAACATAGCTGTGTGTACCGCTCAGCACCTCTAATGGGCCATTTGCTGCATTATGGTGCACCAAGGTCACTTGCTCAACTAAATCAACATCTTTATTTAGATGAGAACAAACTTCTACACATGGCTAAACTCTCATAAGTAAACCACATGTTCACAATCAGAGATGACTTTTGTGCTACTTGCAAAACATAGCTGACATTTGTAAATGCCAATAGTCTACATCATACACAAATCCAACATAATCAGAAGAAAAGGCCACTCCTGTGAAGACTTGTAATTTACATTTGTTCCCTGGTTTTGCTTATTCTCACAGGGTTTTCTTTTATGTGTCTTTTCTGATTTATCACAGGATTATACTGTTTACAAGCTAATAAAACTGTGGCAATACTGGTACTGGTGCTAATCCTGCTGGAGAAAAAAATCCTTAGTTGTCATTCCCTGGAATATGTTACCACAGACTGCAGGTGCCTTGTACTTGGGGAACTCTTTTACTTTATTTAGCTAAATGTTATGATTGGACAAAATCCTCACCTGCTTCTGTTGATGTTTTTGGTTCAATTCATAAGTTCAGAGGGTGGGAAGACAACTCTGAACCCTGTGAAACCTCAGATGCTGCCAGTTCTAAGTTGTGCCTCAAGCAGTGTTGAGCAATCACATTGACTGCATTTGCCTGCACAAGCAGACCTGCTGAGACAAATCCTGATGGGGAAACCGATATCATGATAGAGAAGCATGCTCCATGGCTGAATAATACACTGGGTGAAAGGCTGCATAAAGCACAATTAAATGATATCTGTCAGTGGATAACGTTTGATTGATGCGTCATGATGTGGCACGAACCGATTTTAAATGTGACTTTTAGGAGTTAAACATTGATAATCCAAATGTGTAAAATCTCTGATTTGATGGAATGACAAGGGCAGACTTTTAATTTGTAGTGTTTTGTTATTTACCGGAAGGACACACAAATCACACACAATGAGATTCAAAGGCCCTTGGAAGAAACTGTATGGTTTCATTTTAGCGTTTAAGAAGTTGAGGGATCAACAGGCCTATTTTTGTACCAAGAAATACTACAACACCAAAATTTAACCACTTCAGCCATTTCTAATCAAATGAGTGTAATCTTCTGTCAGACATTAAAAGAAATTCTGTTTTGCTACTTTTGGATAAAGGGGTCATGCTATGGTGCCTCTTTGTGGCTTTTATAGTGAGTAAATGGACATTCCAAAACAAAAAACTAATTTGTTTCTTTTAGTAAATGGGTTCATTTCCCACCTCCGGAAGTGTGGCACTATCCACAAAGTAACGCCTTCTCTCATGAAACCTGGAACCCAAGCAGTACACATCTTGGACTTGTGGGATTAAAATGAGGTTATTAAAAGGACTTGTAAGGATTAAAAGAAGATGCTGAATTCCAAGGTGTACAGAACCCAAACACCTATATGACTCTGGCACATAGAGTTAGGTTTATAGTGTAGCAGGTAGCATAGTATTAGGTAGCATAGTGTTCCCTCCAAAGGGCATTATATTGTCTATCAATGTTGCTAGTTTAGGGTTAGAGAATTTGCTCAAAATGAATCCCTCTAATATCTTTCTAATCTACGTTAACTGGGGAGTGGTTACAAAGTTTACTGAATGAAAATCTCAGCTCATTTCCGGAATAAGCCTGGGCTAGAAAATGAGGAGATTGAATGCAATTTTAATTAAAATAGAAACTTCATAAGTAAAAGAATCACAACTCCAATACAATTAGACCAATGTGAACAACATTTTATTAAAAATCGCACAATTTCACTGACCGTTTAATACAGTAATTAAGGTAACTATTATTAAAGAATAAAAAACAGTGATTTTGTAAATTTGTTGCATCATGGCTATTTCAGTGTAGGTTAAATATATCACTTATGACATATATAGTTTTACAATTATATAATTATATATGAATGTAACAATTACCTTGTAATGCAACAGTTACTGTTAATTTAGCTTCGATAATCAAGGAATCCAATCAATAATCGTGATCAGAGGTAACCAAAGATCTACAGCAGAGATCACTAAATTGGTTCATCATGAAAAAAAGATCCTCTAGATTAGTATGCATGCTAAAGCAGGATTGTAATTAAAATGTGCAGGGCTCCGAACCTCGCAAATAGTGGCCTTTCGAATGTCTGAAATGGGTCCTGAACTACTTCTTGTTTTGTCATTAACATAATCATGAGTCATTTTTCCTCACCAAATACATATTTAAATGTACCTGCAAGTATTTTTGGCAATCATTTGTTCATTTTCTGGAACGCTCTAAATGCTACAAACCCAGAACCATAGCCACCTAACCCCTAACCCATACTCACTAAGCAGGATAAGAACATCTCCATTAGAATCTTTAGACGACGGTCTCAAGACTAATCAGTAGAATAATCTGTCTTCTTTATTAGGATCCAAATTTGGTTCTTATGGCATAGCAATCAAGGAGATATTTTATTCACAAAGATAAGGCCAAGAAGAAGGAGGTACAAAGAAAAGAGTAATGGCCCCCAAAATAGCCCCCTGTGGAACCCCATAGATAGGGGAGCTGAGGATTATTCTGACTCAGCAATCAGTAATGTTTTTACTGATGAAATATGCTCGACTCCAACTTATTTTAGTGTCTTAAATTGTATTGTCAATCATTGTATATTGGATAATGTGTGGAACATTTCTGCATTACTGCTAGAAACGTTCTACTTCCATCGCTTCGCTTTCCCATAGAAGAACTCTGGCAACCAGAATTCTTGATTTCCAGGTTATCCTTAGCCCCAAAATGTTGAAAAAGTAAAATAAATGTAAACTTTCTCAATTAATATGACAATGTCTACACTTCGTCCAACTCCACTGCACCATTTGTCCTGCCGTACTTGTCCTACATTTCACCTTGTTCTCACAGGCTCCATATCGAATGTAGTCACTGACTTATCAAACGTCACAAATCAGTTGCTGTAATTTGCGAATAGTTTTTGTCATTTAGAGTCAGTTTGAGCTAGGTGAATATTTTGATAGAACAGATGGTGGATGAAAACTAGGTTTTTCAGAAGAGATTGAGAGTATATTGGAGCTTCATCAATGTTCAAGATATAGTAGATATACATTAGGAATTACTCATTAGATAGAAATAAGTTGTTTTTTGTTTATCTGGTTAAGTAAATAAACTAACAGAGCTCCTCCAGATTATCCCTAGGCCTGTGTTTACCTGCAGATTTCTGTGTGTTAATGAAATTTATAGGCCAGAAACACTCTTGATTAGTTCATAAATTAGCTTGTATACATATCAAAGGATCAGTTACAATCTAGTTTACTGGTTTGCGAGACTTCCTAAGATGTTTGTTTTTTTTTACAATGTATACAATTGCAGTGTATTTGTGTTGTTTATTCTAACTAAACCTTCAAATGCTTCCTGCATAAAACCTAGATGTCCCTTTATTGGAAAAGTAACTGATAAGATTGAAATAGTCTATGAATGTGTTTGGTGAGTGGGGTATAGTTCATAGACGGGAGTTAGAAGCCCTGAGTGATATCAGTATTTATCGCCATGCTCCATTATCTGCACGTGTTACACAAAGTAGTCTTTCTTTTTGCTGCTGTCAGTGTGAACATCCCGATTTCCTCATCAAAAAGCTCTTTGTTTCAAATGAGAACTAGGCAATCTTATCTCAGCACCCCTTCTCACTCCGAATATCTCCAGATAAACTATGTTGTCAAAACAATCTGATCTTAAATCTGAACAAAGCCTTTGTCTCAGCACTTATTCCCTTCAGAGAGAAATATGACACTTTCATCAGGCTTAAAAGAATGAGATCTGCCATATTTCATACATTAAGAATGAGCAAGACTTTACATTTCATAAAAAATGAAAATTAAAAAGAAGAGCATGCAGGAGAACATCAGTTATTCTACACAATACTGATAAGCTCAGAGAAAGACAGAGGCTTATGGGCAGATATGTTGGCTCATAATTTATAAAACATGCATAAACCCCAAGTACAGGGTGTTATCTTAGATTTACAATACAAATCCATGAGATCAGCAAATCTAGGCACTGGTCAAACCGGTTTTGCAGATCTGGAGCTTTCGGTACTACATTGTGTTGTATTGAATTAAACTACAAACAGATTTTACCATATCAGGACATCTCTGAGGTACTAAAATCAGCTTAAATATATCTCAAGAGAATATACAGTATAGTATTATACCCCAGAACTAAGTGCCTTTGCCAAGTCCATTTGCCTCTGTGCGCACCCTATCACCACCCATATAAAACTTTTGCACGCCTAATTATTGGGAACATTGTGCTACACTCACTTTCGTGATTACCACCTTGTTTCCTGGCTCCAACGTGTCCTGGTCTTACGAATCCATGAATGCCAATACCAGATGCAATCTATCACAATACATATCCTCTTTGTTTGTATTCCCTTACAGACTTGGTGTCTCTGCATAATGTCTATATATTTATATGTTTAGTGCTTTCAATCAATTAAAATGGTAAATTGTTTTTTTTTTGTGTATGTTTGTTATAGATTTGTGATTCTGTTTACAAATGACATTTACAAGTAAATAGACTTATACAGAGGATTAAAAAGGATTGAATAAAAACAAATACATAAAGGTGTAAAAAAGAAGGTGAAATAAATACAATAGTAAATAAATACATTTATCAATAAGGAACAGCTTAAATAAAAGAATCAATATGTTCCTAAATAAATATATGAATAAAATGTATTCATTTATTATATTTATTTCACTTTCTTTGTTTATACCTTAATGTGTTTGTTTTTATTTAGCAATGACTTTCACCGGTAGAACGCCCACATAGTTCTACTAAGCAATAAAAAAATAGAAATACATTTAGAATAAGTAATAGTATTTCTTCATTTCAATATAATTTCATTCAATGCAATTATTTATGCATTCAATAAATATATTTAATGTTTTATTATTTATTTATGTATTTATTTATACATACCTTTACTACTACTTTAAATGGTTTACTTATTAAATTGTTTTATTTTGATAATCGCCAATTAATTGCCAATTAATCTGATAAAACTAAATGCATTTATATAGCTATATAAAACCATAAGTAAGGGTATTATTTATGTATAGAAGTAAACTTTAAAAAATGCAAAAACGACAAATAGAGTTGAATAATATTTAATAATGAAATTTTAAACCTTAAATAAAAAAACAAAGTTTGTTCTTGAACTGTAAAACTTCTCAAAATAGAAATAAATAAATGAATAAATAAATAAATAAAGAGGTTATAGCGACTTTGTTCTTTATTTGCTCTCTGCAGGAATTTCTAAAAATTAGTTGGATGGCTCTTTGTTATCTTTGTAACATAGTCAATGAGCTACAAATCTGTTTGAAAAAATGTTACTGTTAATGCACGAGCACCTGAGAGGAGATGGCCGCGGGAGTGCTTGCAGAGAGTCAACCCCAAAAACACATTTCTGCGATCTCTGAAGAAGGATTGTTTCTGCTCAAACAGCGTTGTAGCTCGGTGGCTATGTTACACAGATCACAAGAGCTCTCCTATGTTTATTATCAACGCTTTTACCCCGAGATATTGAGCCGGGAAAAGCTAATGTGTGCATCATTGTAAAACTTTACTGAAGTAAAAAATACAGTATTCTAGTTCACTGATGGGAGTCACGCTAGCTTTTTTTTGCATAAATGACGAACATCGATCACACAAATTTATGAAAATTCCTACTGAGAGTGAGTGCAAAGCAAAGCTGCGGCCATTGCCTTTGCTATAACTGGAAGAAACTGATAAAATCCGGAAGCAGTTGTGCAAGTAGCCCATAGATCCAGAGTGACTGTCCTGAAGTTAGCAAATAGTTTAAATAAACGCACTTAAACAATACAAATATTACACGATGAAGCAATATTTTTTACTCACCCTGCTGATGTTTCAGCATCCGAAATACCAACGTGTTTTCATTTAAGATGCTCATGCGTCACCGTTGTGCTTCCAAGCCATGAAAGCTTGCCCGGCATAGCATGCAGCTCACCGTCTTTTAAGGAGAGTTTAATGAGAAATTATTCCACACTTTGGAAGATTTTTCCTGAAGACGATGCTTCCTCCATTGCGCCGGTGTTTGTCTTGATGTCACACACCTCCGTGACGTCAAGTTATCAGGCCAACTAATCGATAATGGTATTCGTTGGCAACAAATTTCATTATCGATTATTATCTTTTATTATTATTCATAATAAATATGATTATATTATATGTGATATATTATTATATGATCATCTTAACAATAAATAAACTTAGCTGTAAAAGTAGTTCTCAAACACAATGAGCCAAGATTTTGAAATGTCTGCTGTGTGTCTCAATTTGTTTGCAATGTTGGGAACACCAACCTCACTAACTGCTTTCTTTGTTGATGTTGTTTCTGTTACCTAGGGTTTTTCCCAGATTTGACTAGCCCCAGCCTGGTTCCAAACACATTTGATGATGGCTGGCTGGCTGGCTGGCAGGCTGATTTGAATACTTGAAACGACCCACTGACATCACAATGAAGTCCTCCCACACTTTTGCTATCCCTGATCGTGTCAGTCTGCCTTTATTTGATGCTGGAAGCGAACTTCCACCCTGAGGTGAGAAGCATAAAAGAATAAGTATTTATGAAAATATTGTCTCATGTAGGACGAATGTGATTTACATGAGTAATTGTAAAAAGTATCTGCTAAAACATTGATTCTGCATTGACTTTGTTATTCAGGATATGAAACTATGCACTTTTCGCTGTTTAGAGCATCCTTCTGTTTGAAATGGTCTTGTTCTGTTAATGTACAATATTCTGCATAATGAATTGGTCAAACGTCGTAAATGGTTCCAAATTAAATCGGAAAACTGTAACTACACCATTGACGGTCAGAAAATAGATACAAATAGTACAATCTGTCCCCTCTTATAGAGTATTTGTGCTCTATTTACTGGGATATGGTTAAGAGTGACTGAAACTGAGAAAAGGCAGAAAAGAAGTGTTGTATGTCAGCCTCAGCGGGTCTGCTGAGCACTTGATTGTGTTTCCTGTGCATGCTGCGCTCGGCCTGCTTCTGCCTGCTCTCTTCCCAACCAAGCGCCATCTGCCTCCATCTTCCACTGTCCCAACAGCCCAAAGCCCTCCTCCACCCTCTAGGCCTGCTTCCATGATGATGATGTGACACAAAGAAAGCAATTCTCTCTTCGCCAACATGCTATGTTCCCTGTTGGCTCGCTGCTGTCTTATAATACTTTGGATTAAAGAATGCCATGTGAGAATACCTCAGGTGAAGTGTGTTGCTGGATCCAGGGCCTAATCAAACTCCGAAGGAAAAAGGAACCCTGAATATTCGAAGAGAAACTTTTTACTCAAAGGGATTTTTTAAATTTGGTGTTTATTGCAGTGTGCAATACTTAATGAGCAATGTTTAAGCTGCAATGTGTTCCCTATGCCAATAAAAGTAAGACTTAGTATGTACAATTGTATGTTCTTGAAAATAATCAAATAATATTATGAAACATTTTGTCATTTAAAATATTGTTTCATGTGGATGTTTCAAGGATGGACAAGATTAGGAACGAGCACATCAGAGGAACAGCTCAGGTTGGTTGTTTTGGAGACAAAGTCAGAGAAACCAGATTGAGATGGTTTGGACATGTGCAGAGAAGGGATAGTAGTTATATTGGTAGAAGGATGTTGGAGATGGAGCTGCCAGGCAAGAGGGCAAGAGGAAGGCCAAAGACAAGTTATATGGGTGTGCTGAAGGAGGACATGAAGGTAATTGGTGCAAGAGTAGAGGATACTGAGGCCAGAGTTAGGTGGAAACAGATGATTTGCTGTGGCGACCCCTAAACTGGGAACAGCCGAAAGAAGAAAGAAGATTGACGATGTCCCACGAGTCTCATTATATGTATATAAATAATATATAAAATAAAACATTTTATTAGTTGCACATTTTTTGTAATTAATTTCAATGACAAGACTGAAACTTTTTAAATCTATAAATAGAAAATGTAAATAATTAATGTAAATTGAAGACAAAGAGAGAAAAATATGATTGTTTATTGAATTATTTGTTCAACTTGTAATACAGATTTTGTCATGTAAACAAAATAACTGGAGCCGGTACCATGAACATGGCTTAACAAACTAAGTATTAACAAATAGGTTTTAACTTGACAAAACCTAACCGTTTCAATCAGGCATGATCGGTATCATGCATTTTTTTTTTCTTTTTTTCTGTGCAAAGGAAATTAAAGTTAGAAAATACGATAAGTATTTTATATTTTACATATAATTTTTTGTTGTCGTAATACTGTGGTTGCTGACAAAACCAGACGAAGACTTTGCAGAAAATTGCTGATTTTGTGAAAACGATGTCAAAGAATCACATTCTGTTTAATGTAAAAATGAGTATCTTGCGAGATATGTGTTTTATAACGATACCATATTTTTTTGCTTAGTTCATTCCAATGCGTTTGAATTTTTAACGTGTTTATGGTTGTATTACAATAGAAATTAAAAGTTTATTTCTCTACACATGTGTGTTTAAATTTAAAAGGTCTATATAATTTTTTTTCTATTTTTGGAAGATGTAAACTCGACGCAAAACTATCATGGCTGCAGATAATAATTACGGTCTGGAGCAGGTTAGCTGTATAACACACCATCTGTGGTACAGTAAGAGTAGGATTTCTGCGTGTCATGTTTTGTATTTGTGAAGAAGCTTGCAAAAGCAAGATATTCCTTTATCAGATAATCTGTATCTTTCATGCAAATACGTGTCAGGAAATGCTTAGGGATTTCGTCCGTCCCTAAATACTCATCTCGAATTAAGTGTGTGTTTAACAATTTGCCCACAAATATGCACAGGATTGGGAATAAAATATGGAGCTAACGTTAGTATTATGTCACTTAAAAGTTCCTTTTTTAACCTCAGATTGGATGAATGTACATTTATGTACATCTCTAATCCAGAACATAGTCTGCTCTGGAGCCGGTTAGCTGTGTGGCGTAAGAAACTGGGGTGACAAAGATTGATTAAATCCTAGATCCTTTCATAGTACCCAAAACTTAACTTTAGGTCTTTAAACCTTGGAACAATTATAGTAGCAATCTTCAGCAGTGTGAGATTAGTGCTGCCCTTCCTTTTAGATCCTTTTAGTTTGAGGTAAAATCATGCTTGAATTTAACAATAGGCTGATCATCCTCAGTAGACTCCATAATTTTGCAAGCGACACAAGGATGGCAATATCACTGAGCAGGAGAAAATTGAGCAGGCCCAACAACTTGCGACATTTAGCTAGCGCACTTTCAAAACCGCTGCCATGAATGGAAACCTGACAGTGGTTGCAGTATGTGGGCACACGGGACAGGTGTTCACATCAATCAATTAATCAAGTTTTTATATAGTGCTTCTTTAGCAGTTGCTTTCAAAGCAACTTCACAAAGTCCTAGTGAGAATCAGGTAGAATTAATAGAGTTCCCCCTGTGAGGCACCAGGGAGCCCCGCTGACTTAGGCAGGCGCCAGTCACTTCCCCAGTAAAAAGAATTTACAAACTTAATATCCATCAACTAACATGGAAGTAATGTTAGTCTCTTGCCAACAAAAATGCGAGCACCGTAAGTGTGCTTTAACTTGTCCTCGATTTTTCTATTCTCTTGAGACAATGATCCACACATGGCTCTGCGTACTGCTGTTCCTCAGTTTTAGACACAGTTGAGCGAATAAATGCAGTTTAAGCAAAGAGCGCTGTGACTTTAAGTGGCAGTCATTGCTCACAGAAGCTCAGTGGTCCCCCCATGATCGTGATGTGTGTCGATTGCTGTTACGTGTCCACCCTCTGTGCCTTCTCATCTTCATTCAAAGTGCGAGTGTCTTATTCATACTTTGTTTAAAGCACGTCGGCCATAACTGGAAACATAAAAAACTGCAACCGCGTTAATTGCATCATTTTTTTATGTTCAAATTAATCGCATGCGTTAACGGTTGGGAAATGGTTAGGAACCAGTGTCTTAGACTCTGCTTTTTCCTTCATCCGCTCTTGACTGGGTCTTCTCTTCATGTGTGGAGTGAGTTAAACTGGCTTGTTTTGGCAGGTCAACATTTTATTAAATGCTTCTCCAAAGTTTAATTCCAGGGCCTGATCTAATTGAACAGTTCACAAATCTGACTGAAGAAAATAAACAAGGATTAAATACATATTATTTCTAGGTTCAACACTGAGAAATTTGCATTCTCGAATTCATGCTCAAAACATGCAATTACAACCTACTCCTGCAGATAGTGGAAACATGCCTTAGTGCATTTATTTTTCATATGTTTTTCTTTTATGCCTCATTTAGCTTTCTGCATCAGTGAACTACAATTTACCAGTGTTTTATTTTTCTAGTTTATATGCCATACCAGTGCTTCATTGTTTACATAGAAAGAAACCAGTTATGAAAAATGACATAAAATAAATGATGCTTATTTGGAGGAGCAAATTTATTCAATAATCTTTATGTTTTAAACATAATTTTTATAGAATTTTTCCAAAAATGACTTTTACAAATACAATATTTTCTACACATTCTATTTAACCACTCAAACATATTGGGGGGAAAAGGGAACATGCTTCTATTGGTTTTATAGAACGAGAGAAGAGGTAAGAGAAAGAAGAAAAAAGGGAGGGTGGTTTATAGTCAGATTACTGCTTGTGTTATTAAATCATTTATAAAAGGGTTTCTAGTCTGTCATTTTATCATTTTTGATTTTAAGGCAAATCTCAAATTGTGTAGTTGTAAAATCACATTTTTAATTAAAGCCTAGCTGTAAGGTGGATTTTCTGCTGCCAGTTGACTAAGATAATCTACTTGCCCCTAGAAACCTAGTAAGTCCTTAGCAACCCCAAATAGAGCCCACAAAAGAACTTACTATGAATTAATGCCTTTATTCATGCATGAATTAAGCTGTTGTTAAAGCATTAATATTTCATGGGTCATTAGGAACAGCGTGTTTGATTTATGACTTCATGGATGAACAACACAGTAATTATTACATGCACTAAGCTAGGCACGCCATCATGATGTATAATGTATTACACATGATCATGATCGTTTCAACATGCTTAATATTTCATATCTTTTTTATGTCAGTTTTTTTTTTTGCCATTTAAGCTAACAAGAATTCAAGCTTAAACAGTGCTGGGAGTGATTGCCAAAAAGAAACATTACATAAAAACAAGTAAATATACTATAGCAAGTTGTTACTGTGCAGTTAATCTAACTATTTGTCATTTCTTTTCATTTGAATTATTTAGCTCTGTACATGTTAAGTAACTTGTTTGGTTGTCACAATTTTGTACTAAAAATGTAATTGTTGAAAATAAGAATACAGTAATTTTTACTTCGATATATGTTTGATATTATATTTCTACCAGACCAATAAACTCATACGTTTGACCTGTGCAAAAAAATGAAACAAGCAGCTTAATGGTTAATGGCAGATCATTTCTACCTCTACGTGCTGGTGAATTCTTAACAGTCTCTTAACTAACTGTGTATTTAAAAAATCTTAATCTCTGTAGCTTGAGGTTGGTGCATCCATCCACTTCTGTTATTTGTACTACAGTTTTTTCACTGTCAAAAACAGTTCATATTTAGCCAGAATAACCTACACAGTCAATTTTAGATGTTAAGATTTTACTCCAAAATAGTTAATTAACTATAATGCAGGGTGATGTGTTTGGGTGTATAAGTCTAAATAGAACACACGTACCATTTAAAACATTTATTGAACACTGTCCATCATACAAAAAGATCCACATTTCTGCATTAAGTGGCAATATGGCAAATACTTCATTTAAATGTAAAATGATAAAATAAAACAGTTCTTTTGCACTCACAATTTTTAATACTTGATCTGGATGCAGCCTTGCTGTAAATGAGTGGTAATGTTCATCACTTACTGTATGTAAAATTCTCTGCTGTGAATTGTCATTTTAGATCATTGTGTTCTTTTTCTGACTTTTTTTGACTAAAAGTAACCCACATGTAATGCAGAGCCACTATTCATTGGCTTCATATAACATGGAGGTAGCCTGCATGATTTTTCTTATGAATGGTAAAGGAGGCTAAAAGTTGGCGTAGCCAGCCATCACCATCATGGAAGCGCATCTTTCCCAATAACCAAAAATGGGTCCAGAGAGGCGGAACATAGGCGTAATACAGACATCTCATTGGCCAAAGGTTTATATTTAATACATCTTAAACCAACAAATGTAAAAATAATGTAAAAACTAGCGATCTGAATAATAAAACATTGCAGCACAGGGGTGTAAACATGTTTTTTTTTTTTAGCTCCAAAGTTGGGCAATTTTAACATTGAAGTGAATGAGAATCTGCTTACATCTGATCCCATCCCTCTTGCTGCTGGTGGAGGTACTACAGTTCATTCACTTCCTATTGCTCAGTGGCAAGGAGAGCAAGAGGTTTCCCCTTGGCCACTATTCATTGCGAGGAAAGGGATTACTTTTAGATTGTAGTTATCAGTAGTGTTATTTATTACTGTTTGCACAACACATGCATAAAATAATAGCTTGGCATGTCTGGATGCTTGGATGTTGAAACTCGTGATAATGTATATTAAATGTTCATTAGTTAATGTGTTGAAAACGATGAAAACAATGAAACACTTTGAACTCATAATTGTTGCTAACGACAATATTTATGCCGTAAAACGATGATTAAATTATGAATGAATCAAGGTAAGTTGTGCTGGAGTAGCTCACTTCTCAGCTGGTGCAGAATGCTGTATCTCGTCTCCTCATCAAACCCCTCTAGGTTTTTGTTTTTGTTTTTACACTATTTCAGGTGAACCCCTGAACCTTTCCACCTGAAATGTTTGGCCTTCAAATGTTGACAGGTCCTGCCAATCTCCTACAATCAAAACAACAATGTAAACACAGAGACCAGTCCCAAAATGTGCTATTTTCCAACTTCAATTCACTTTTTTTGTGCTTGCAAGCAAAGGTCTCACATATTTAACAATAAAGACTTCCATCTATTTCCGACAAAAAGGCTTGTTGAGGAAAATTGTTTTCATCTGGGGAAAAGGATGTGAGGGCAACGTACTTCTGAATACAATGTTCTACGAGTGATTTCAACTTTAAAGTCTGGAATAGCACATCTGTCACAGTCAGAGAGTGCTGACACTAAAGAAAACCGCAATCAATAGAGCCATCAAAACTGAAAATCTACAGAAAGATGCTTGGAACGTTTCTGATTGCACGTGTAGTTATACATTGTGGTCAGTTCTTTGTGTCCTTTAAAAACTCAGTTTGAAACTGAACATGTTCTAGCTGGGGACCAAATCATAGGAACATTTATTTGTACAGCTTTTACTAAAGTCTTTTTTAAATATGAATAATCAGACCCTCATCGTGCATAAACATGAAGTGTGGGGATATTAGGGTTGGCATTGCTGTGTCTGCCTGACATATGAGCGAGCTGAAACACATCCCAATCCTGATCCCTCTCCCGCTGCTGCTCTGATCTCCCTGTCAATTGTTATGCAGGCTACGAGCGTCTGTTTTATTTTTTAATAATGCCTTAATACATCCACGAAAAAAAACCCCCACAGCGAATTCATTTTCCAGCTTCCATCTTTCAATTTCAGATTTTTGAATGTTAATCTGATGATACATAAGGTGGATGATTAAAGGGGAAATTTTGAAGAGGCTAAGGCACAGATACTTTGTGTATTTAGTCTCTTAATCTCGTACTGCATGAACAATGGAAGCCTGTCCTCTGAACAAAGATTAAGTTTGCAAGATTTCCAAGTTCTTCTCTCAATTGTGTAATTGCAAGTTTTGTGTCATAATTCAGGAGCACACACTGTTCTGACAGACGAGCATTTATAATTCCATGAAAGTTTCTGCTGGGATATTTTGAACGTTATCCCTTTTATTGAGACTCAGGATAGTCTTTTACTTTTAAATTTTTTTTTACAAAATGATGACATTATAATAAACTTTGAAAAATAGAATGAAAAGGACAAAAAAACACCAATTGAAGTATAGAGTTGTGAAGTTTTGACTCTGTTAAGTCATGTTATGATCAGTTATGATGAGTTTTCGAATGCTGTTTAATTCACTCTGCTTGCAGGTGCCGAAATTATATTAGATTTTGCTACACTGTGAGATTTGCCTACCACGCTTGCTCAGACACAGACTTTCATTTATTTATCACTTTTTTATTATTGCGCCGTAGAGTACTCTATGGAGGATACACATTTTTAAACACTTGGATATTATTATTTTATTTTATTAACAACATTTGCTTTTATTACACTAACAGTAATTAAGACATGTTCTAAAACCATGTAAAACATTTATTTTAACATTTTACTTAATAGACCTTTTAATACAACCATGTAAAATTGAAATGAGACCATATGTTGTGATTACTCAGCATTTTTATGTTAAACATGTACTATTGTACTCAATTTAAAGGGAGGGTAGGCAAATCTCATGGGGTGGCAAAATCATTAGAACACCGGTCATTAGCTTATCTTGAAAAAGTACATTTCTTTCTGTAATTTCAAAACAAAATGTACTTGCATATTATATTTATTCATTAAAAACATTTTCAAATGCTGATTTCCTTTCATTTTGATAATACAAAAAAAATGTGTATATATATATATATATATATATATATATATATATATATATATATATATATATATATATATATATATATATATATATATATATAATATATATCATCTTCTAATCAAACGACCAGCACCTGTACATTGTTTAAAACCCCACTTTGCTCCTTTTTTTCTAAAATTAAATATAAAATTGAGCTCTCCAATACCCTTATCAAATGTCAATGCCACAAAAATGAAACAGAAATAGCTTTAAAGGTTAAAGTTTGTACAACTTGTAGAAACAGCATGATTGTACTAATTCCTAGTCTCTTATTGGCCAGAAACCCTGTCACAATTTGTTTTTGGCATTTCATTGGTCGGCTCTCACTGACCAAACTGTGTTCATGACTTTGCTAGTGAGCAAAAAATTTTGTTTTCTGTTCAAGTGTATTCAACCTGCATACATTCTTATCCTTTTGTTCTTTGAGTAAATTTGATTCATTTGCTGTTTGTTTAGAATAAGAGACAACACCAGTGATTTAATACATTTTATTGTTGGATTTCCATTGTAGACACCAGTTTATTTGTCATCTGTCTGTAAAGCAAATGGGTTTTTTGTGGATGAGAAGCCTTTATTCATTATTATGCATTTGAAACTAATAAACTGAAAGAACAAAATTATGAAATAAAGCACAGCAGATATTTTTACCGGAAAATAAAGAAAGCAGAACTGAGATAAAATGTACTTGTTACAGTAACACGTGGAATTGTACTCACTTTTTTTCTTCACCTTATATTTTCGCACTTCGATCTTGTACATACATTTCATGACCTAAAGGTGAGAAATATGGCAGGACTAGGTGTACGAAATACTTTGTCGGCAGACAATCTGGCAAAATATACAATGCCTAGACAGTGTATAAAGTATAAATAATTTAATACTTTGACTTTCCACCTAGATAATCTAGAATGGAATGGCGAATTTCTGTCATGGCTGGTAACATATATACCAATTAATATTTAAGTAATCAGGAGTCTCATCATGTAAAAATACGAGTTGGTTATCAGTTTTAGATATCTGTCTTTAAAATTATTTCGTAACAGGTTTTTTTTTTTACATTTTTAAAATGTAAGCTAATTTAGAATCCTATTAACGATAAGTTCTGAGAAAAACAAGCAAACATATATTTAATTTCCATGTAATGGATTTTTGATATTTTATTGGAAAATTCACTATTCGTCAAAGATTTTGCAAAATCTTTTTTAAGAATTGGCATCAGCATTGGTATGGGTGATACTGAGTCTGTAATTAGCTTGTAAATTGCCCAGTTCCACTTCAGAGTTTAACCTACTTGATGTATAAGTCTTAATATAGTTAATATAGTTATTGTATAGCTTTGTACAAATTTTTTTTTGTTGAGAAACAGTTGAGATAGACAATTTTGCAGCAACTTCAGAGTTTTGGAGCAGCAGAGTAATGGAACTATTCATGATAGGCTACTGTTTCTTTAACTTACTTTACTCTGATATACTACCTTGATATGTTAATTTTTATCATGTTATTTTTCATTACATTTCTTTACATTTAAACCAAGAGTATTATGTCTTCTTTTACTTTTATTTTATTGCTGTTTGATAACCTAATGTACAGGGTTAAATAAAAAAATTATATATATATAAAAATGGTGATCTTTATTCTAAGCAAATAAATTGTGAATCTCATTTTGTTTTACCAGAATTGTGCAGCTCTAGATAACACTACTTGATTAGTTGTGTAGGGCATTCAAACAAATATCTCCATCAATAATGGTAAGTACATATTGCACAAAAAACCCTTCATCCCCTGGAAGCACACATCAAAAAACACATGGACACAACAACATAATTCACATTGAACATCGCCTTTTCTGAACAGTGATTTATGTCACTAAACTCTCGTCCAATCAGGACAAAATAATACAGGGCCAAGTTCAATAAAAGTCCTCCACCTGCACAACAATCAATAAGATGTTTCATGCAAAATAAAAAAATAGGGGAGTGCTTGCTTATGCCTGCTCAGTTGGACGTTGGTTTCCTAAATGAACTCATTCTAGTGGAGTTTATACACCTCTTAGAGATGCGTCTATTAGTTTATTTTGAGCTACAACTATGCTATATATATTAATAATTATAACATTTATTTATTTAAAAAAGCAAAATGTTATTAATTTTATCGGTTTTAAGAGAGGCTTGAATACTTTTATACTGCATTGTGGTAACACTTAAACACAAGCCATTGTCTGACCATTATGCCTCTGCTTACATAATGATTATTGTGAATGTTTGAATATTCCAAACTGACATTTCTGGAAACCTTAACAAGCTGTAATTGTGATATGACCTTTCAGTTTTTGTTATAAATCAATATTTGCCCATTTTAATGATTTTTAGTAATGATTACATAGCTTTGGTGCATTTATCATATACAATTCATTTAGTTACATTTTTGGTTTGACCTTAACTCGATTAAAGGTTCCAGAATGAAATGTTCACTTCCAAGTGAAAGAATGCTACCGATTGTTTCAGTCGCTAATGCAGACCTTGCTGTCAGGGGAGTGAAATCTACCACATAACTAACCATATAATAGTCAACTTCTGTTAAGTTCCCTCCCCCAAACCCCACTCCCTGCTGGGTCAAGGCCCCAGTATTCCAACAAGATTTCAACCAACAGGGAGGATGACAAGCAGATATTAATGTTCAAGACTTTAAAGTCCTTGTTATAATCCAGATCTAATCCTCCAGTTCTACTCATCCCACTCCAAACGCTATTCAAATAAACCACCATGTCCTGGAAGGGAGTAAATAACTCTGTGTTTCTAAAGACCCTAACTCTTAACGATTGGTTTATTAGGGGGTTGTTTTTCCTTTTGCAGATGCTTACTTGAACACCTCAAGTGTCAGTTTGCTGAAAGGGAGTGAACAACACAAATCATTCACTGAACACACATATGCTCCTCAATCTTTCTCCAAACTAGACCAATAAAACCAACAACATTCTTTTTCGTCAGTCCTTTACTAAACATGCTATAGACTTTTGCTAAAATATTTTTATTTTTCGTACAACACCCAGCCTTATACCCAATTAGCATGATCAGTTTAGTGTTTCAGCTAAATACCACATGCTCTAACACAGACGTTTTAGGGCAAATTTCAGCAAGAACTTTCGCAGCAAATAAATTGAAATAGGAGCAATTAAAAACAACAACTAGTAGAAAAGTACAAATGTTTCAAAGAGAAGTTTAAGATTATTACAAATTAACCAAAAAAATTATAATTCTATATAAAAAAAGCTTCAACAATTGAAATATTATGATATCTTTAAACTAATTTTCCCTTGTCTTTTCATTTTCCATTTTGGTTCAGAAGAGAAAGTGTTATAATTTTGGCCAAAACAGAAAACCAATAAAGGAATCCAAGGCCAAAAAAAACGAAACACTGAAAGAAATGATACAATTATTTGAACCATTGCATTTATGGCTTTGACTGCATGCTAACCTTACTAAAATCAAGGCATTGCAGACATTTATATTAAAGCTTCTAAGAATAAATAACTACAATAATGTACAGTATTCAAACAATAATGTACAGAATGTCTTGCCTGCTGAAAGGTTCCAGTGTATTTTAAAATCTTTTCTTCTAAGGTCTGCAACGTGAAAGTGCAACTGCTAATGGTACAACAATATAGCTTTAAAACAATTTAATGTATGAAAACAAAGCCTGCCATACTGTAGCTTGAACATTAACACTAGAACTTGTGAGAGAAAATTTAAACCATTATATTTAGTCTTGTTAATATTTTTTATATATATTATTGTCTCCTTATTTGAGGTTACTGTTGAATAAGCCTGGTGGCTGGCTTGTTATTAAGAGAAGAGGAGCAGAAATAGAGAAAACGCCCAGAGCTGTGACTTAGCTGTCCCCCGTCCTTTTCCCTCTGCACTTGCGAAACCCATTGTTTGATAATCTTAGAATGAACTGCCGCTGTTACTACCTTAACTTCAGAGTCTTGATTATTGAAGAGAAAAGCTTTTATATCACAAACTTTATCAAGGAATGCCATAAAAATTCAGAAGTTGAAAGACAATAACAAATGTTCAAACACATGACCTGACCGTTCTACTTTTTGAAGTTTTTATTGATTTTCAAATCAGTCTTTTATTCTTCTCATCATGTTTGTGATCTGTTTCATTGTATAGTTTCTCACTCTTTGCCAGTTCAGGAGGGGTTTTTTGTCTCATCTTTATCACTTTGCAGGTTCTCTACATCCATATCAGTTTGGATTTTTATCTTGTACGCGCTACTTTATTGCTGCATCCAAGTAATGATCTTTCTAATTGGTGTAAAGTACAACTGTGATGAAGTGGCTTGACTCGACAAACATTTATAGGTTATGTTTTTTGTTCAATTTCAGGGCCAAATTCAGTGATAGAGTAGCACCCCTAATCTAGATTTCTAAAATCAGCTGATGTTAAAGGTGTGTACATGTAAATGGGTGTGCTTCCAAAAACAGTAATTTTGCACCGGCTTCTCTGTGGGGTGCTTTAACGCAAGATTAACACATATTGAGGCAATGATGCTCTATGATCTTGGGTGGAACTGAACAAAAGTAATAATACTCCCAACTGATCCACAATTCTACGGCAATGCCATGCCATACCTCATCCCTTTTGTCTGAGTTTTGATAATCCTTTATTATATTATTTAGTGCATTATTGAACAATTTCTGATGTCCAAACATCTGATCAAAAGAGCCAGCTTTCATTGGTTGATGGTAAGATCACGCACTGTGACAAACCAGGGGGACTAGGCAGGGTGGACTTTTTTTTTTACTCACACCGATCCAATATGTCAGCTCAAATCTATGCACATTATTTTTGGCTTGAGGCCTGTACGCATACATAAATTCACACTGATAATACGCATAGATTTGTGGGGGCCTTTAGTGCCAATAGAACAACAATTTGAAACTAACATGATGTAGCCAACAAACTTTAACAACAAGAAGCCGCAAGCAATAGTAGTGGAGAGAGACTTAAAAGCCGGCTGAAAAAGTGTCCGAAAACCTGATCAGGATTGCTTCTGCTGTTTTACAGATATTAAATGGTGATCCTAATGCGATACGATGAACTAGAGTCGATCAATCAGGTGATACATGAGCTATCTATTTTTGTAGAGGCAGAATTGTAGATTAAACAGATGTTTCTTTGAGTGAATAATCGTGCCGTATTTTACTGTACTTCCTGATGTTTTCATTGATAATAAAACCTATAAACTAAATGTTTATTGGTTTTGTGTCCTTTTTACATCCCAATGTACGTCACGTTCACACATGAAAGGGCCGATTTCCCTCCCCAGGAAGTGATGCACTATCCACAAATCAACACTTTCTCTCGTGTTATCTGGTAACAAACACGTGCAAATAAAACAGAGCAAAACGGGAGAGCAGCACAAAACTTGGATTGTGTTATTAAAAGGATTATAAAGAGGTTATTAAAAGGAATTGTAAGGATTAAAAGAAGATGCGGAATTCCAAGGTGTACAGAACCCAAACATCTCTATGACTCTGGCTCATAGCGGTAAGGTTGTATAATAGTGTTCCTTCCAAACGCCATTATAGTGTCTATCAATGTTCCTTGCTTTGTGTTCATGTGTTAGATTTAGGTTTAGTGAATTAGCTCATAATTAATCCCTCTAACCTTGCATACACGTCCTGAATATGCAAATCACTAACCAATAGGAGATTAACTGGGGAGTGGTTGCAAAATTTGCTGAATGAAAATCTCAGCTCATTTCCGGAATAAGCCTGGGCTAGAAAATGATTAGATTGAATGTGATTTTAATTAAAAATAGATACATTATAAGTAAAAGTCACATCTCCCATACAATTAGACCAATGTCAACAACATATTGAAAATAACACAATGTCACAATTAACCTTTTTTTGCATGGAGGCTGAGGCCGCTACTTCAGACCCCTGCCTTAGCTTAACACTCTTGCATGACGGAAGCTAGAGCAGGCGAGTGAGTTTGTCCCAGCCTCCATTAAGTTTAGAAGACAACTGCACAAAGACTCCCCACTAACTGATTTTGGGAAGTCTCAGAGCACTTTCCCAGAAGTCATCTACAATGCAGCCGTATAAACATCACCGATGAGTCTCCTGACATGTCTTGACAACCATATGTTCCTTAAGGTCAGGAAACTTTTTACTGGGAGCTGCAGTTGTTCTTTTCAGTCGTTCAGCTGTTCCCTCACTTAGACAAACCAACAGTTTTGTCTGTTTGGTGGCAGTAAATGGGTGCTGTAGTTTGCATTGGTACAGCACAAATCATCATTATCTTAGATTTCATTAGCAGGAATTGGGTTGGTCAGGTGTGATTGGCACAATATTGGTTGATTTATATTATCATATCTATTTTTCTTTTGTGGCCACTTCTTACTCTTACTGCTGTTATCCACAGTTAACATTTGACACAAGATTTCTCTACATATTGTGCATTCCTTTATCCCTCAAGCATACTAATACACACAAGCAGAGGGAGAACTTGAAGATTTGATGTCCTATGGCTCTGTTCATTTTGTGTAATCAAAAGACTTTTATTACAAAAGTATTACTACTTAGAAGTATTTATTTATTTAGAGAACTTATTACGGTTTGTAAATGATTGAAGGAACCATACGCCAGATAGAAAATAAGACAGAGTTTAAACAGTGAACTTATTAATGAGTCATTTTTAAGCAAAGTTTTAATTAATTTTCTGGAACTTTATTATTAAAGTGCAGGTTGTACCCTTTCAGATGAGTTATATTTAGAATTTTTAATCTTTTGACCTGCATGTGTTAACATGCTGCCTTATTCACGGCTTCTTGCACCTAGATTTGTGTTTCTCTAACGCGAAAACAGCTTAAAGAGATAAACCACCTTTTTGTAGTTAGGCTCTTTCTCCAACTTTTAAGATATGGAGTTGTTTTTAACCGTTTTAAAGTCTGTTATTTTGTTCTGAGTAAATTGATCCAATTCCATGTTTAGCATTGTTTAGAACTGAATCAAATTAGCAGCCGAATGAGTTTTATTTAATCTCTTAAGAAAAGAAATCCATTTTCTGGTGCAGAGAGCTATCCTTTTTCTGCTGGTATGAAAATGGTTTTGGTCTAATCTGGTTCAATTATCTGTGCTAAGCTAAATGTTGAAGGTTAAATTAACATTTAAATAGTTAAATTAAATTCAATGTTGCGGTTAAATGAAATAGATGGAAGATTTGTTCATGTTTTAAATTCATTTAAAAGTTACAAATTCAACCACAACTAACAATACAAAACATGCCTTACCTTAACACACAAGTGACCCCAGAGGTTATGGGTAATTTTTCCTGCTAGTACCATCATCATGACTACATAATTTATTGGTAAATCCACAATGAATTAAACTGCCCTGTGTTTTTGCAATGGTGGCAATATGATGGCTAAATGTAATTCAATGACTTTAATGCAGATCAACGTGTTTATTGTTTATATTTTTTTCTTTGAATTGGTGAAAAGCAATAGCATGACCTTTCATGACAAGATTAGCATGTACTTATTCAACTGAATTAGGTTCAAATTGGCATTTTGTATGATTTTTTTATTTATTTTATTATACACATTATCAGCCGAGGACATGAGGGACATTGGGTCTTATATAGACCCATACAGTATATAGACTAACATACAGTATGTTTTCAAAGTATAAGTATTTTTTGAGATTCTCAGTATTTCCCATTTTCAGGGGAGGGCAAAAGGACATGGGTCTTGTATGGGGAAGCTTTATTTCACATGGTCTAGTAAAAGTATGCTGAGGTTTAGAAGAAGACCTTTTATCAGAAGTAGAAGAGGCATAGTTTAACTCCTCCACCTGTCTCAAAGAGTTGATGCAAATCCAAGGCAAATGAACATAACAAATCCCAAACACTGGAGAAGGTCAGTGGACTATCTGTGAGGAAGCAGATAAAAATCCATTTGACTGATAGTTGAGCACATCATTTTAAGGAGGTGCTAGGAAATGTTTTGCATCTCTTAGTATCCAAGGATTATGATGTGTGGTTTCCTTCCTTGTGTGTTTTGTCAAAGATGATTGATTCTTTATTGGGATAAGTCATGTCGGGGGAACTCAAGATAGTGAGCTACAGACTGTTATTAAATTCTCATAATCACGTTCGTAATCCTCTCATAAAAGACATTCATCGATGCAACAATATGAAACAGAGATCCATGTGGTTTTCTCTTGTGCCCTTAGGGTTGTACATTTTTCACTTCATCCTCAAAGTACGCTTCGGGAAAATTCACCTGCTGCTTGTGGCCCTATGCCCAGCGTCTGTTGAGTCTTCTTTGTGGGCCATGCCTGCTACATGTGCTCATCCTCTCTCACACCATGCTGGGTGTTGGCAACAAGACAGGGTTCTGTTTACATAATCTGTGTGGGTAAAAGTGCTGTCATATGTACAGTTGCGACGCCATTTTGTGTATTTAGCACAACTAATACATTTAGAGAAAGCTCTATTGAAATGCTGATTACTCTGTGTCTCAACATAAAAGGTATTAGATTCTAGCCGCTTTGAGCGAGAGACCTTGGAATTTCTGTTTACACAATAACCAAACAAAGGCTATGTGCTTCAGGGTGTTAGCATTAGCGCTAGCACTAATAATGGGTAATTGCTTCATGGTATCTGTTGGAATGGCTGTGAGTTTAGCTTTCTCAGCTTAATGTGGCATTAAGCCCATTTCAGTGTTTTGTCTACAAACTCCAAAAGCTTTGGCATCTTATATCAAAAAGCAAAGTTGACAGGCGCATGCTCAAATCTATATGAAACAGATGAGGGGAGTATTTACTTGGCATTGCATTGTGATTAACTTTTGTGTAACACTTATCTCTACCCCACCCAAAGCTCAAAGCAAACAGAGGTACAGACAGTAAAAAAGAGAAAAATGCCTTCAATCTGAGTGCCCAGTTTCTGGTTGATGGGTGTTGGGCTGAGTTTAGGCAAGGGGGAGGGTTTCCGAGGGAGGGACCTTATCATTAGGATTGGGGAGGCAACCAACCTGGTTCCTCAGGGAATAAGGTGTCTCACACTCTTACAACTCTACTCTCATGAACATGTTAATGAGCTAGAACCGTCAACACTTGCTTTAGTAGCACATGTTTTTAGAAGTCAGTATGGAGGAACGGTGGCTTGTTTTATTTTCCTATTGGAATACAGTCATGTCAAGGGTGTGAGGAGTTTGAGAAAACTTTTATGAAGCGCTGGAGTCAAGGACCTCAGGTGAGTTTCTGAGATGTCATATGAGATTCGTCTTAGCACAGTGAACATGCGGGAATATCCAGTTGCTTTTTAATAGAGGAATGGGAGATTTTATGTACTGTACATTTTGCTTCGATGTGACACTGAGCTTTAGGCCAGTTGTTACAAAAGATGCAGCTTAATATATATGTCCTTGTCCTATACTGAAAAAAGTAATTGTAACCTTAGCAAGCAAGGTAGCAAAGTTATTGAATAGTTCCTGTTAATTTAATGAAAAAAATTTATATGTTTATATGAACATGTTGTAGAAAAATGTAAAAGGAAATTATTTAGTAGATCTTTGACAAAAGTAAATTTCTTTAAATTTTTGTATTTAACAAATGAAATATTTGTTTTGTGTGTATTGACTATTTCCTCCAAACCAGCTTATTGCATATCCATTTTGTATGTCATTAGATTTAATAGACAAAGTGTACACGCTAAGTAGCTATGGGTCTAAGTCAAAATAAGTACAATTATCTCTTTTTCTAGAACATAATTAGGAACATAAAATACTCTTCTGAGCCTTAAAAAAAATTATCTGTCACAGCTTAACTTTAATTACTCTTCAATGCATTTACCAATTTAAAAGCCTTTCAAACATTACACAACATTATATCTTTAACACAAAGTTACCTATTGAATAATTTGAGAATAGAATATGCTGTAATTTAAAGGTGTGAATATGTCAACGTCACCAATAGCATGGTCACCTTAAGTGTCAGAAACCAGGTGAACTGTAAGGGAGACAATTGTTAAAACTATCAATTCTTTGAAACCCTCTTAGCAATTTGGATAATTGCCTGCCTTTGGCGCTAGGTGGGGACATGAGGGAATTTATGTCCTCATGTCCAGCCCCATTGAGAGGACAAAACAGTTCTGTTTGTGTTATATGCAAATTGTAGCAGAAATGCTGTAATTACAGCAAAGCTTCATATCTTTTTGAGTGTCTCCAGAAGCTAACATAAAGGATAGGATAATGAGTACTTAATGATTTGGAAATATCTCTATGTCCAAAATGCTCTTTGATACGATTTAGAGTTAGCCCAATGTCAGTTTAACCACTGTGATTGGATGCTGCACACATATATGTGTATAGAAAGACGCCAATCAAACAAGATCCACAGAAAATATGGCGTCATTCTTCCGTCCTGTCTTGCAACTGTTGTTTTCAATTGTCACCTAAGTCTTTGAGCATAAAAGCACTCAATATCAAAAGGGTTATTCACTTGAGCAACTTCAGATGAGAAAGCACAGCTTGCTTGAACGCAATGGTCATTGTGAGTGGAATCTATGGTGGGATACGATATTCCAGGTGTGTGCGACATTTTTTTACAGTCAGTGAAGAAAACAACTTCACAATGTTCAAGAAGATTATTAGTTTGAACAAAGATTTGTTTCAGTGACTCTGAGTTAACAGTTTTTTTTAAGACAGTAATTATACACACAAATCAAATTTCAGATTTTGGTTTAAGACTGAATGTTTCTTAAAGTCAGAGCCGTGTAGCACACCACGTTATCAAAAATCCCTAGTAAACTTTTATTCAATAGTCCAATCACCTCTGCGTAACTGAACTAGTTGTTCTGTTTGGAAATGACGCATCCATGGGCATGTTCATGCTTGGCTTTAGCTACAACTTTTGCAAACAGTAAACCCACAGCCAAAGCAAGAGTAATCCTTCACACCAAAGATGTACAAGGAAAAGTCATAATAACTCCTGGTGAAAGAAAATTGTAGTGTGTTAAACAGGCTTAGATTCTGGCTCAGGATCATTGTGACTTAATTATTGTTTTACAGTCATTTGAAAAGATTGCTGCAGTTTGCTCCTCTTAGATTTCCTTGAGTTGATTTGCTGCTGACCATTCATTGATTTACATTCTAATCTGCATAAAGTAAATGTGAAGCAATGCTAACACATTCACAGTGTACGGAAATGTCGTTAAATATGACAAAGCTGACACAAAGAGAGCTGTTGAAATATGACCCGAGTGTGTGGTGCCTGGTTGAGCATGTGGTGGCAGGTAGCTGTGAGAGTGGAGGCTGGAGGGAAGCACACAGCACATCCTAGTGCTAACAGACTCACCCCGAGGGATTTCACAACCTTTACATTCTGGATTTTGAGAGATCATAAAGGAATTAAAAAGTACTTTCTTTGCATTTTTAGTATGACTTAACACTTTCTAGTTTAAGGTTGAGCCACTACAGCATAGTTTATTTCTCTACTAAATCTTCTTTCTTAACATACATTCCTGGAAATATGTTGCCTTATCCTCTTTCCCTTATGCGGAAAGAGATTTATGGCGGTTTGATCTCTTATCACTCTTGTACATAAACACAATGAGAGAGAGCACTGCTTTGAATAAACGTTAATTTGTTCACCTTCTTGATTGAAAATGTACACAGTGTCATTCGAACAAAAAAAACTTAAACCAATCAAACGAATAAATGAAATTTTGTTTTTATATTTAAGTAATGCTTTTGGCAAAGTAAAAGGATTTCGAAAATGTTTTGGTTACATCTAATTTAGTTTGAAGTAAGATTGTTAAATAGCTAAACCGAAAAGGATTGCAGCACTCCAAACTGAAAACAATACTTTTGGATGTCGTTTTTATTACACTCTTAATAAAAAGTGTAGAATATGAAACAGGCTGCCACCAAAATCATTGAAAGACTTAACTGAAATCAGTCAGAAGTTTGAAATCAGTTCAAATAATTTTTTTTGCTTAAGTGTACTTTTTGTTGTACTTTTTGTTTGATCTCACATAGTTTCATCAGTTAATTTGTCTAATAAACTTACTAAACTACAATTTAAACTAGGGGGTCAACAGGATCTCTTACTGGAATAGAGAGGACAGTCTCTGAATCTGAACCCCATTGAGCTGCTGTGGGAATGGCTTGAGTGGAGGGATTTGAGGATTCAATCCTACTTTGTAGGATATGCTACATGGATTTTGAATCTTCAGAAAACAGCAGAATGGAACAAGGGTTGATAAAGACAAAATACTAAAAATGACCAGCATAAGTTGGATTTATAAATGGTGATTGGCTAAAACTGTTAATGTAAGGCACAATTTGTTTTCATTTGAGTGGAAAGGGGTTATTGTAAAAACTGATTATGGATCGAAATAACTGTTTGAGTCATACCATGCATCTTTTTATGTAAATATAAAGTGCATTCAAAGCCACCTGCCACTTTTCAATAACATTTTACTCTAGGGTGTTTGGTAGTCGCCTGAATAGTTTTTTTAAGGATTAAATCACATTTTTAAACATTAAACTAAGACTTTCAAAGATTTTTTTTCCTTCAACAACATTTAACATTTGCATGTAAATTCACTTCTAATCTAAAAAATTTGAACATCTAGACTTCTATAGTGAAGTTTTGCCTTCCGCTAAAAAGGGTATTACATCCTAATTTAAATCATGTATACGAAGTTATACAATAAACCAAATAATTTCAAATAAGAGATCAAACACTTGTAAGCTATGTTTCTGGTAAAATAGAATGTATGATTTGCTTTAAAAAAATCTACCTCTTAAAATGAATTAAGGGGATTCATTAAGATATAAATGGAACTGTAAGCAACACTCCAAAAAAAATCTACTTAATGCAAACCAAATGGCTAACATTACAACAAGCGCATGCTTAATTCTACTATTTAGTATTTTACTTTTCATTGCTTTTTAAATGTTTATTGTATTATGTAATTTACTTTTCAGCCATTTTTCCTTGAAGATTGATAAAATGTTTAATGCCAAT